>CM039504.1:35768867-36335647 GCA_022432975.1 Begonia masoniana | reverse complement strand
GGGTTCCTCTTCCTTTTTTCTTTTCCTTTCCCCAGTTTCTCTATACGCCTAACGCCCCCTTCACCATTTTACCAACACATACATCAAATATATGTTCAAACATACTCACTCAAAATCTCATCCATTCCTCACTTCCTCAATCACCCAAAATAACAACTCAAAACTCAATTAAAAACATAACCTAATTTCATAAAAACAAATCGCATTGATACGTTTAAAAATCGAACATTTCCCTAATACAAAACGTTTTATAAAAACAGGTTTACCAAAACATCAAAATATCAAATATAAACCTATCAACTATTCAGAACCAAACATCCTAAAATGTTCTAACTATACAATTTTCCTACTATCTAACTACCGTGTCCCAAAATACCTTTACATGATTACCCACGGGTCAAAATGCACCGACTGCCCAGCGCACTCCCACAGGCCATCCTCCTTCAATCTGTACGATCGTCTGGTAGAGGGAAATCCTCCTCACCTGGATCTATGTCACCTACACCATAAAGACACCTATGAGATAAAAATCTCAGTAAGCTCTACGTAAATGCTAATGCATGATCATGTATGCTCAATGCTATGAAAACCGTCCATGTCAATGCATATATCAGTACGTGTCAGTCTATTGTTATCGGAAACGCTCGACAGATGGATAGGGCACGTCCAGCGGTTAGACAGCCCACACCATCTGAAGGGAGGAAAACCCGCTTACCACAGAACGCCAGGTCTGAACCTCATCCTCGATAACCTCATGTCATGGTTGTTTACTGTGATACTTTACTTGCCTTTACAATGCATGTTCTTTTCATGAAATCCGTGCGTAAATTCATTTTCATGTCGTTTTTAAAACCGTGATGCATGAACAGTTCAATATAAACAATATAACATAATTAACGAGCATACCATTAAAACACGACAAATACCATTAAAAAACAACAATCAACCTATAAAATAACCGAACCTAAACTACCCAACCTACGCAATTTAAACAAACATGTCACCAAAACTCCTCGAGACGACTTCGACATACGGTGTAGGCCTATCGGCCAAAGTAAGTCACGAGAACTTACCTCGCATCCGATGCAATCCAAGCTCCGTCCACGAGTGTTCACCTAGAGTAATTTCACATTATTATCGTCAAAACGAGTTTAAACTATTAAACGTCCAAATTTAACGAAACCTTAACTAAGGAAATTCCTTAAAGCTCTAATTTGATTCCTTGAAACACTTTTATCGAGCGTTCAACACTCGATACCTCAAAACTTATATTAACGAGCTTTTTTGAAAACCCTTAAAATTTTCTAATTTTAACTTTTCTCACAAATCAATTTAACTTCGTCCAACAACGTTCAATACGTTCTTTACATTCACAATCACAATAAACCTATCAACCTCGAACCCTAAATCACGATTTTCACAAACCCTAAACGAAACCCTAATTATTTTTAACTCCGCAAAACTAAGAACTAAGGCTGGAAAACGTTAGCGACTTACTTAGAATCGAGTTTGGGGAAGAAATTGCGAAGAAAATGAGTCGAACGGAGATCGTTGGTTGTCGAAAATGGAGATCGCCGTGGGGAACCGTCGAAGGAGGGAGAGAGAGATCGCAGGGGAGAGAAGATGGCGTGGAGAAGAAGAAGAAGACAATTAGTTTTTAATAGATTTTGGCTTGGTAAATTACCATTTTGCCCTTCCTTTGATTTTCTATTTGTTTCGTCCTTCGTTTCGTTAATTAACCGACGATTCAGTTTCTCCAAATTTTCTTATTTCCCCAATAAGTCCAACTTATTACTAGGGTTCTTTTAAAACTGTCCGTTCGCAAAACGGACCTCGTTTACGATTTTTACTAAAGTACCCTTTATATTACGATTAACGTAATTCTCGTAAAATTAGCGTTACGACCCCTAAAATTCTCAAAATTTTCTTAAAATCCACATTAATTATTAGGATTCCAGTAACGCTTTCCATTCACAAAACGGACTTGATTTGACATAATTACGAAAATGTCATTATCTATTTAATTTACAAATCCCGAAAAAGCCGGGTGTTACACCAAACCCTAATTGATCCTTACTTACTCTTATGATCATTCGGGGATCGTTGCCTAATCAATTTCAATATGAAATAGGCTTACCTTGATAGAGCTTGAGAGAGTCTGGGAGGCGGCTTTCGGCCCGGGTCAAAATAATACGTTTTTAGGGTTAGGTTTTCATATAAATATGTGATTTCTCACTTCATCGGTTGATATTTTATTTTGTCCGGTCAACCGCTAGTTAATACAAAATGCGGGAACGTCAACTTCTTCTTTCAGTCGTTCTTTTTCTTAGTTCGGTCGACAGTTCTTTCAAATTGTCGACACTTCAACACTGTTGTTTTTTGTTTGATGAAATTTGCAAGCAAGGTGTCAACCAGTGTCCGTAATGTCGACACCTTTACCACTTTTCTAAAAAAATATTCTTTTTAATTCTCAACACTTTTGAGATTTAATTTCTTATGACATCAAACGATTCTCCAAAACATTTCATTAAGAGCGAAAGTAACTTCCATTCATTTTAGATTCTTAAACTCTCCTAACATTAATTCACTTTCCTAAACACATTGTTAGGAACAAACATACTTGCTTAATTATTTAATTTTACCAAGTTTCAAACTGTTGGATCTTTCCGAGAGTTGGATAATTCCCCTTACACTTGCTTAGTTTCTCCAACATCTTGGCTAAGAGAGTTTGATTTTTCTCTCAAAGGTAAATCAATTCAACCATGGTGCAGAGAGAAAAAAAAAAGCTATAATAGATTAAATTTTACATGATAGTTAAATGTTTCATTCAAGAGCTTTTAACATCAAGAGTCAATTTGGTTCCAATCTTAAGTTTTAGATATCATGTGTTAAGGAAACTCAAAGAACTAGTTGTGAATTACCTTCAAATTTAGTGGATTAAATGCACTTTATTGTTTATTATATACATCTGATCAGTGATCATAGGTTCGGGGAATAGAGTCATGTTTTAGAGTGATTACGGTAAAACTTAGGGGTGCAAACTGTTTTAATCTTTGGGTTGGATGGTTTAATTTTGTAAGTTTTTGAAAATCAATCAATGGTTGACCTGTTCTATCTATTGCTTGGCCTTTCCATATTTGGCAAACTAATTAATTGGCCAAACTGTTGTCACAAAAGGTAGTTGTTATTGTCAAAGTTTTGTTAGGGATAAACCCAAAGGAGTCAACTTGTTGGGCTTCAGCGCTAAGAAGGTAATTCACTTGTCAGGTAACTCCTGTGTGAGAATTCAAATGCATCTCTCTAAACGTGTAGTTGTCAATTTAAATTTATTTAAATTTTATTTTGGTACAAGATTTTCTACCATAAAATATTATTATAATTCCAAGACCTCTCTTTTACCATTATAATTCTACCGAGTTTTCAAACATGTTCATACATTTTCATATTTTTTTATGAAAGGATTCACTATTTTTCTTGTTAAACTTTTTTTTGAGATTATATAAATAATTAAGAGTGAAATTATTTCACTAAACAAAACAAAAAACATATCTTGGATAACTAGGAAACAACGAAAGTAAAGATTTGTTTAGCTTGTTGAGGAACTATAAATCAATATTTGTTTAGTTTGTTAGTAAAGGATACAAAAATCAACCTACCACAAATATTAAACATAAATTTATAGTAATTCCCTAAACATGAGAGTTACATTTTCTGTTATAAGAATCTATATAATGACGATAGAAGAAAACTACACTATTTTTTCGTCGTACATGCATCTTACGTCAGTACCGTCCATATGTAGATGAGCAAGAACATGGTGAAAGGCTGCTTGAATTCCGCTGGCTGCTCTATTTCCCTAACCCATTAGAACCGTCTTCTCTTACTCTCTTCCCCTCACTTCTCACCAACCCCTCATCTCTTCTTCCCTATTTATATCTTGTCTCTTTGGCTCTTTGTATTTCATCAGCCCCTACGCTATCTCTAGCACACACTTGCCCTCTCTTCCTATTGCTGGTCTTTGTAGCTGGATCATTGTTCCTTTATTGGAGCTTCTCAAAATGGAGGGTTCTCATCAAAGCCTCACTCGTTTCATTCTGCTGTTGTTTGCATTTTCTGCTCTCTCTTCCCAGCATGTTGTGCATGGGCAACTCACTAAGGTGGGATTCTATTCTAGTACGTGTCCACTAGTGGAATCGATAGTGAGATCGACAGTCATCTCAGTTCCAACCCAGCCATGGCTCCAGGCTTGCTTCTAATATTCTTCCACGACTGCTTCGTCCACGGCTGCGACGCCACACCCCCGGAGTAACAACCCAACAATGGCGGGCCCCCGAGTCACAATGTGGCATCGCATTGCTCTCACAAGACTTCTCCCAGCTGGCATGGGAGTTTTATACCTTCCCCAGATTCGAACCTAGGACCTCCAGCTAAAGTGCATGGACTTACAGAATCTGGTACCACTTGACCTAGTAGCTTAAGTGGTACCAGATTCTGTAAGCCCATGCACTTTAGCTGGAGGTCCTGGGCTCGAATCTGGAGAAGGTATAAAACTCTCATGCCAGCTGGGAGAAGTCTAGTGAGTGCGATGCGACGCCACATTGTGACTCGGGGGTCCGCCATTATTGGGTTGTTACTCCGGGGGTGTGGGCCGGTCGCCACAAAAAAAGATTTTTTCTTTCACGCCCCAAAGGGGACCCGCAACAGAACGGCGAACGACCCGGCATGAAAAAGGGCTAGATCATCCGACCCTAAATCTCATTCACTTAAAAGAACACGCAGCGAAAAGTTTATAAACTAACATAAAGTCAGGGTCCAAAATATAAATTAAACAAGTCCAACAAGTGACACCAGATAATGTGATGATATACGTCCAACAAAATATCTAGATACCAAACGACTTACAATCTCAAAAGTCTCTAACCTCAAAAGAAATTTAAAATAAAACTTAAAGAAAATTCTTGATCCTTCACTAATAACTAGTCCTCTTGATTCGATCATGAAAAAAATAGTCGTTTGGGGTGAGTCAACTAAACTCAATAGGGATATAGTTTATTTCCAGCAGTTATAAAATATTATGCAAAAATTTAATAAAAATGCAGTTTTCAATTTAAATAGATGATCGGTGAAAATGGAGCCTCTCACGGACCCCGAGCACACTGGGCCATAGGCCAAAATATCGACATGAGGCGGTCGCACGCCATAATTACCCTGATCAGGTTTAGGGTTTCGCGCCTAAGGACACGGCTCTTCAGCTGTCCTATTACTTCTAGTTAAAACCACACAATTTTTATCAATAATAAAATAATGGAGTTGATAATTGTGTGAAAGAACAATAATACCAAATTAAATGAACATTTTATGCCAAATAAATGAATTTAATTAATGAATTAAAAATAATAATACTTAACTGAAAATAAAATAAATCCCTACCTCGATTGAACTTACAACAGGTGAAACTCAATAAATTCAAGAGTTCAAGCAATGAGTCCACAGCTTAAATCAATAAATTGGTACCTAACAAAGAATAAAGTCATCCATTATTTTTGGGCTACCTATCTCTTAATTTACTCTCCACAATCAACATAATTTACAGTCCAAAAATATCAGAATTACATACTAAAAATGTCCAAGCCATATACAAATTGATTTATAGGGTACCCAACTGTTGCTAACCCAACAGCGTAAAAGGGATACATTTACACTGAAAATCAACTTGAAATCTCGGCAATGATTTCCCAGTCAATATTTCAGAGTATATCACAATATAATTTCTGATCTTATAGTCTATTCAATAGGAGGTTTATCGAACATTAATCTTATTAAAAAAATATCTAATTCTCCTTTCATTCTGTTTCTGCAGGAGTTCTTTCCTTTCCTAAATGTCTTATAGTTCATCATCTCATAACAATATTATCATCCAACAGAGAATTCAAGAAGGAAACAATAGAAAAGAAGGGGGAAATCGCTCACCAATTTTTCGAGCACCAGGGTCTAGCCTCCAGTTCGTTTTACAAGGTTGAAGAGAATAAAACAAGGAGCGTTTTGAAACAGAAATCTTTGGAATCAGAGGCCAAATCGTCGTCGGCTAGTTTTCTCTCTAGGTTTCTACTTCCTCTGTTTTTCGTTCGGCGCCCTCAGCAAAATGAAGCTTCTGCCAAAAGAAAATTTGATGACAACCTTATGAGGGAGAGAGAAAATGTACACATGGCAGGTTGATGAGGGAAGAGGAAATTACCTTTTTCTCTCACTACACTTGCGTTTTGTTTTCTAATTAAAACGGTGGGTTTCACATTCTCCCTCACTTAATGAAATTTCGTCCTCAAAATTTGGATCAATTAAGGTCATATCACTAAATAGTTGGGGATACTTTATTCTCATCTCCGATTCAAGTTCCCAAGTACTTTATCTTTCACTGTGATTTCTTCCATTGCACTCTTACTAAGGATACCTCATGACAACGGAATACTTTAATATCTCGACTTAAAATTTTCTCAGGCTCCTCGTCATAAGAGACATTTTCTTAGATTGGCACTGTGGTCAAATATGAAATATATAATTCAACTATGGTGGTAAGTTCAAATGGTAGACCACTAAACCAACTCGATCTATGATTTGAAATGAGCCAATAAATCTAGAAGCCAATTTTTTTTTTTTAACCCAAAAATGACTTACACCACAACTAGGTCTTACTTTGAACATTGTTTCTCATATTTTGCAATCAAAACTATATGATGAATCTGACTTTTCACCATATACCTAAACTTCCAAACTACAATAACTTTAAATTTTCATCCTTGCAATAACTTTATAATAACTTGACCGCTAGATTTCACCGCCATTAATAGACCGCATCTGAGATAACCTTAACTGTCACACCACCATGGATTTACTCAAACTAACTTTATTAACACATAATCGGTTCTAATACTCAGTCTTCTATATAAGTGACATATGGCAGCCCAAAACCAAACATGCCCAAAAACAATAAAATGGTTGTCTTAATGTTTCACTCTCAAGTTTGATGATAGTCAACACCCATAATTTAATCTCGATAAATTTCTTTAATCCATTCAACACTGAAACTCTTCAATCCCATATACTAATCAATGTTGGACACTGATCTAACGTTCAATCAAAATTTATTCTATGACAGCGACCATGTATCTAACTGAATAATAAAGTAACTCCCATGGTATGGTATCACTGAAAAATTTCAACATTATAAATCATTCAATTTTGTACAAAGGCCTTTCCACTAAACTGGAATAATTAGAGCAATGGGAGAATGAAGCGTAAAATTCTCGTGGTCGGATGTATCCCGGGCGTATCCTCAAAACAACCATCATGACACTTAGTCAAACTGACAATTCTAGAGACCACTTGACTATTACCTAGTCACCTCTAATAACAAGAAACATAAACCAAATGCTCTAACCTCAACAATATACGGTCAAATCAGACTATCATCACAAGCTTCACTTAACTATCAACTCTCAATAAATGTTCTCTTAATTGGTTCTTACACATGATTGAATCAATTTAATCTATCTAAACTAATCATTTTAGTAGACAACTTGAGTCTAATGATCATAACATTCAAAGACGTGAATTAACTCACCATTGTTGTCACCAGTTCATGAAAGAATATCCAAGTCTTATTATCACTACTTCCCAAATAAAGATAATAATATGATCCCATAAATTTATCTAATAAAGGGAAAAATAATTGGCCCACCATTTGTGACTAAATGTCTGATCAAATCATCAGTACTTAAAAGAACTTCTCTGCTAGCTCTTCTTGCTCAATTCATTCTTAGCATCCAATCTTTATCCTCATCAAAACACTCTACAAACAGTTGTATCATGCTAAGTAAACTAAACTTCATATTAATGAGTCTAATAAAATTTCAATCTAATCATAGGTATTAAAACCATGACATTATATTGATCATTTTCATCATCATTGAATAGGTTTCTCTTTGCCAAAAGATTTCTCGACACATTCCACAATCATTAAAATCGACCTTAAAAACATTAAAGGAAGTCACCACTAATAAAAGAACATACCACCAAAATGCTCCAATCTTCTACATTCTTAATATTCATCATAATAAACTATTTTCAATCATCTCTCTTCTTTTACTTATTGAAACAATTTCTAAAGTCAAATTCTTCATACTTGAACAATAAAATAGAACCGTACTATATCTTCGTTAGTCTTAAACAGATTTTATTACTCTGATACTTTCTAAACTTATCATTCATTTATCACAACCAAACACCTTAATACCACAAGACAATTCTATAACTTGACATCATTTTTCTAAAATTGAAGGTTCTCTCATAACAATCTTGATCCAAGAATCTTGATCCAAGAATCTTTAACCACTTCAGCAGAGACCTACCCATGAGCTGAAACACACGAAATAAAGACCTATTGAGAATGTTCACCAATATTTTCTTTACGAACAAGAGTCCCTAACTCAGACTAAAGAATTCCTAGTAAGACAATATAAGTCTTGAATTTTTTTGAAAGAGACCAATACTTATATCATAAGATGTATTTCTTATTTTTCAGATAATCTCAAATGTCCACAAACTAATCCAAAAGAGTTCTCATTCTCTTTTCCATCCCTTATCTCAATCTGCGAAGCGTACACCTATTGCTTCTCCATTAATTTTCAACTATTCTAAACAACATATGTACGAATATGGAATATCCTCATTGTCTAGCGAACAATCTAAAGATGCTTTTCAAATAGCATATTTGACCCAATCGGTTCTTGTGTTACGTCCTTTTTCATAATGAGAATTCTTGTATATAATCACATAATTTATCTTATAAATGTCACTTTTCAAGATGGGCAACCTGGCTCGGATACCATTTTTTCTGTCACGCCCCAAAGGGGACCCGCAACAGAACGGCGAACGACCCGGCCTGAAAAGGGCTAGATCATCCGACCCTAATGCTCATTCACTTAAAAGAACACGCAGCGGAAAGTTTATAAACTAACATAAAGTCAGGGTCCAAAATATAAATTAAACAGGTCCAACAAGTGACACCAGATAATGTGATGATATACGTCCAACAAAATATCTAAATACCAAACGACTTACAATCTCAAAAGTCTCTAACCTCAAAAGAAATTTAAAATGAAACTTAAAAAAAATTCTTGATCCTTTACTGATAACTAGTCCTCTTGATTCGATCCTGAAAAAAAATAGTCGTTTGGGGTGAGTCGACTAAACTCAAAAGGGATAGAGTTTATTTCCAGCAGTTATAAAATATTATGCAAAAATTTAATAAAAATGCAATTTTCAATTTAAATAGATGATCGGTGAAAATGGAGCCTCTCACGGACCTCAAGCACACTGGGCCATAGGCCAAAACATCGATATGAGGCGATCGCATTGTCATAATTACCCTGATCAGGTTTAGGATTTCGCGCCCAAGGACACGGCTCTTCAGCTGTCCTATTACTTCTAGTTAAAACCACACAATTTTTATCAATAATAAAATAATGCAGTTGATAATTCTGTGAAAGAACAATAATACCAAATTAAATAAACATTTTATGCCAAATAAATGAATTAAAAATAATAATACTTGACTGAAAATAAAATAAATCCCTACCTCGATTGAACTTACAACAGGTGAAACTTAATAAATTCAAGAGTCCAAACAATGAGTCCACAGCTTAAATCAATAAATTGGTACCTAACAAAGAATAAAGTCGTCCATTATTTTTGGGCTACCTATCTCTTAATTTACTCTCCACAATCAACGTAATTTAACTCCCAAAAATATCAAAATTACATACTAAAAATGCCCAAGCCATATATAAATTGATTTATAGGGTACCCAACTGTTGCTAACCCAACAGCGTAAAAAGGATACATTTACACTTAAAATCAACTTGAACTCTCGGCAATGATTTCCCAGTCAATATTTCAGAGTATATCACAATATAATTTCTGATCTTATAGTCTATTCAAGAGGAGGTTTATCGAATATTAATCTTATTAAAAAATATATCTAATTCTCCTTTCATTCTGTTTCTGCAGGAGTTCTTTCCTTTCCTAAATATCTTATAGTTCATCATCTCATAACAATATTATCATCCAACAGAGAATTCAAGAAGGAAACAATAGAAAAGAAGGGGGAAATCGCTCACCAATTTTTCGAGCACCAGGGTCGAGCCTCTAGTTCGTTTTACAAGGTTGAAGAGAATAAAACAATGAGCGTTTCGAAACAGAAATCTTTGGAATCGGAGGCCAAATCGTCGTCGGCTGGTTTTCTCTCTAGGTTTCTACTTCCTCTGTTTTTCGTGTTGCGCCCTCAGCAAAATGAAGCTTCTACCAAAAGAAAATTAGATGACAACCTTATGAGGGAGAGAGAAAATGTACACATGGCAAGTTAACGAGGGAAGAGAAAATTACCTTTTTCTCCCACTACACTTGCGTTTTTTTTTCTAATTAAAACGGTGGGTTTCACAAGTAATCTCAGAGGCTTTGAGGTAATCGATGACGCCAAGACCTAGCTCGAGGCTCTCTGCCCCGGTGTCGTCTCCTGCGCCGACATTCTCGCCATCGCGGACCGAGACGTTGTTTTTCTGGTAACTTCAATTTTTATTTTTTGTTACACAATAACTTGCTGAGATTATTTGTGGCTGCTGAGTGTGGTGACTTAATTATTTGATGTCAGAGCAAAGGACCAAGCTGGGAAGTGCCCACTGGGCGTAGGGATGGGCGGGTGTCTTTGGCTTCTGATGCCGCCGATATGCCTGGAGCTCGAGATTCCGTTGCAGAACAGGTGAGAAAGTTCACTGAGAAGAATCTGAACACCCTAGACCTCGTCGCCCTCGTTGGTAAGATTTTATTCTAAACTTCTACTAAAGCCCTACTTCTGCTTTATCCCAGCACTAATTCTGATCTTGACTATTCTCAGGTGGACACTCCATTGGAACGGCAGCGTGCAATCAGTTCAGATACAGGCTTTTCAATTTCAGCACGACCACCGCAAACGGAGCAGATCAGACCATCGACCCGACCTTTCTTCCGGAGCTGCAAGCACTCTGCCCATAGATTAGACACGGGTCGAGAAGGGTGGACATGGATATGGATAGTGGGGGTAGATTGGACGAGTCTTTGTTCGTCAACCTGATGAACAGGCGGGGAGTGCTGGCGTCCGATCAGAGGCTCTGGGAAGAGCTGTCGACTCAGGCTTTGGTGAGAAGCTTTCTGGGCGGGAGAGGGTCTCTTGGGTTGAACTTCAACAGAGAGTTCAGTAAATCCATGGTGAAGATGAGTAACATCGGAGTCAAGTCTGGATCTGAGGGTGAAATTCGAACAGTTTGCTCTTCAGTTGATTACCATAATGAACTCCCATCTCCAATTTTGACCCACCAAAACGTTATACACATTCCTGATTTGTCTGTGTTGTTTCGTTTACTGTATGGTTAAAGATTATATTTTAGTTTGGGTTTGTAGTTACTTATCTTAGTTACACGTGATATATGTAAGCATCATGTTACACAAATAAATATAGTGAAATCATTTTTCTGTTCTGAAAACCTCTCTTGCTCTCTCCTCTTTCCTTGCCGCCATTTCATCGTCTTCTTTCTCAATCAAATTCCAGACAACTTGAACTCCTAATCTTACTGTTATTCAACGCGGTATCAGAGCCAAATAGATGTCATTCTCTAACTTTACTAGTCCTTCTACTCTTCCTACTGTTCCTTCTTCCTCCCCCCACTTCCCTCCTCTTCGTTACCTCCTTTCCTTTCGGCAAATCAAACCTTAACCATTAAACTCAACAACAATAATTATCTCATTTGGAAAGCTCAGCTTCTCCACATAGCCACAACAAATGGCATCAACAAAGTTCTAGATGGCTCTTTCACCTCACCCCCACAATTCTTGGACTCTCTTTCGTCTCAACTAAATCCAGATTTTAGTACCTGGGAGAGGCATAATGCGCTTTTCCTCAGTTGGATCTTCTCCTCTATTTCCAAAGATTTGCTTCCCCAAATTGTATCCTTCAAAACTGCCAGTGAAGCGTGCGATTCTCTAGCTTGAATTTTTGCTTTTTCCTCGCTGGCAAGAATCACAGAACTTAGAAGCCAGCTCCACTCTGTTTCGAAAGAAGATTTTTCAGCCACAGCATACATCCCGAAAATCATAAATTTGTGCAATACACTGGCAGAAATTGGAGAGCCAGTGTCTTACTGAGATCAAATGATATACTTCCTGGGTGGACTTGGAAGCGAATATGTTCCTTTCGTCGTTTCCATCACCAACTGGTCGGACCAACCTCCACTCGAAGAAGTACACAGTCTCTTGCAAAGTTTCAATTTCCGTCTGGAAAGGCGACACGCTGCTGTTCTTCTCCCGTCGCCGGCTCAGATAGAAGCATATGCTGCAACTTTTCATCCCTCTCGCCCAAAATGGACCTTTCAGCCACCACAGTCTACCCCCTTCCGGTTGAGCCATTCGCCTGTGTTTCATCAGAACAGCCAGGGCAATTTTTGGCGTGGACCCAAGCCGAATAGACCTTTTAAGCTCCAGTGCCAGATTTGCCAAAAATTGGGTCATTCTGCTCCGGCCTGCTTCCAAAGGCTGAACACCAATTTTTTACCCACTGCTCCGGCCCAATAGACCTATATCCAAACTCACTTCTCATCTCTAACTACTTATCTGGCCCATCACACTTCCAACCCCACCCCAACCCTTCATCCACAACCCCTCTGTTTTCCAGAATCACAGCCCGTACCATCACCTTCCCCACTCATCTCCGGCGACTATTAAAGATGTTAAGTGGGAGGGTTGGCGAGCTAGCCTTCTCGCTCGGTTCATTGGCTTAGCCCGCTACAGTAACAAGCTGGTTTTGTAACGCCCGGGAATTTTTAAAAGGAAAATTGGAGAGAAAATAAAAGAATAAATAAAATAGTGGTTTTAAGTAATTTAAAGGAAAAGTGAATAAGATTGGTTAACCTAATTGGTTAATTAATTTAGATTCGGGCACTTCCAGTGAAATTAAGTCGTGGGTCATAATTAAGAACGAGATTTAACGGAATTTACAGGAGGGCAAAACGATAAATGAGGGTTAATTAATAGTTAGTTTTATTATTAATTATTATTATTATTATTATTATTATTATTATTATTATTATTATTAATAATTAAAATCAACAGAATGGTTAAAAACCATTCTGTTGATTTCATCGAGCTCGAGCTCGAGCTCGAGCCCGACGACACCCGACGCCGAGAGCGAACAGGGGAGGAGGAGGCGACGATTTTCGACGTCCAACCTCGACGTTTTCCGGCCAGAAGACGTCGGCGACTCCTGGGCGTGCGGTTTCCGATCATCCTCGCGCACGAACCGATGGTATGCTCGGTTTTGTCCTCTGTTTTGGTTCGATTTGTGACCATTGGTGGCGAGCTCGAGTGAGCTCCGATCTCCGGCCAATTTCGGTCACTTTCGGCGTGGGTTTGCCAACCCTAGGGCCGGCTATTGATGCTTGGCCGCGGAATGCCCAATTTGGGCGAAATTCAGTGAAACTCGAATTAGGGCTTAGGGTTTTCTTAAATGAAAACTTCGATTTTAGGTTAGTTTATGTTAATTGGATGTTAGGAGGATAGATTGGTGAAGAAATTGATGAGTTTTGATGAAAAATCGCAAAAGGGGAATTTTCCGAAAAAGGGCAGTTTCGGGTTTTTGATAAATTGACCTAGCTCCGGTCATTTGTTTTGAAATTCCTTTTGGCAGATTAAAATAGGTTATTAGAGGAGTACATGGCTGCTGGAATCGTTCGATTCCGATAACCGACGCAAAAGTTACGCGCGTTCGAAGTTTTAGATCGGTTTTTACCGAACCCAAATTAGTGGCCCATTTAATTAGGTTTTAGTTGGATTTTGCTAGAGACTTACTTTAAGTTTAGAGTTCGCTTAATTAAGATCGATTTTAATGCCTCTATTTATAAAATGCTTTAGGTGGAGACGACTTTTGGACGGTGCTCGGCTAGCTACGGACGCCAGGTAAGTGGATGTTTAGGCTTCCGGCCCTTAAGGCCCTACATCATGTCAACGTTAGGTTTTTGTATTTTGATGATGATACCATTCTGTTGATTTCATCGAGCTCGAGCTCGAGCTCGAGCTCGAGCTCGAGCTCGAGCTCGAGCTCGAGCTCGAGCTCGAGCTCGAGCTCGAGCTCGAGCTCGAGCTCGAGCTCGAGCTCGAGCTCGAGCTCGAGCTCGAGCTCGAGCTCGAGCTCGAGCTCGAGCTCGAGCTCGAGCTCGAGCTCGAGCTCGAGCTCGAGCTCGAGCTCGAGCTCGAGCTCGAGCTCGAGCTCGAGCTCGAGCTCGAGCTCGAGCTCGAGCTCGAGCTCGAGCTCGAGCTCGAGCTCGAGCTCGAGCTCGAGCTCGAGCTCGAGCTCGAGCTCGAGCTCGAGCTCGAGCTCGAGCTCGAGCTCGAGCTCGAGCTCGAGCTCGAGCTCGAGCTCGAGCTCGAGCTCGAGCTCGAGCTCGAGCTCGAGCTCGAGCTCGAGCTCGAGCTCGAGCTCGAGCTCGAGCTCGAGCTCGAGCTCGAGCTCGAGCTCGAGCTCGAGCTCGAGCTCGAGCTCGAGCTCGAGCTCGAGCTCGAGCTCGAGCTCGAGCTCGAGCTCGAGCTCGAGCTCGAGCTCGAGCTCGAGCTCGAGCTCGAGCTCGAGCTCGAGCTCGAGCTCGAGCTCGAGCTCGAGCTCGAGCTCGAGCTCGAGCTCGAGCTCGAGCTCGAGCTCGAGCTCGAGCTCGAGCTCGAGCTCGAGCTCGAGCTCGAGCTCGAGCTCGAGCTCGAGCTCGAGCTCGAGCTCGAGCTCGAGCTCGAGCTCGAGCTCGAGCTCGAGCTCGAGCTCGAGCTCGAGCTCGAGCTCGAGCTCGAGCTCGAGCTCGAGCTCGAGCTCGAGCTCGAGCTCGAGCTCGAGCTCGAGCTCGAGCTCGAGCTCGAGCTCGAGCTCGAGCTCGAGCTCGAGCTCGAGCTCGAGCTCGAGCTCGAGCTCGAGCTCGAGCTCGAGCTCGAGCTCGAGCTCGAGCTCGAGCTCGAGCTCGAGCTCGAGCTCGAGCTCGAGCTCGAGCTCGAGCTCGAGCTCGAGCTCGAGCTCGAGCTCGAGCTCGAGCTCGAGCTCGAGCTCGAGCTCGAGCTCGAGCTCGAGCTCGAGCTCGAGCTCGAGCTCGAGCTCGAGCTCGAGCTCGAGCTCGAGCTCGAGCTCGAGCTCGAGCTCGAGCTCGAGCTCGAGCTCGAGCTCGAGCTCGAGCTCGAGCTCGAGCTCGAGCTCGAGCTCGAGCTCGAGCTCGAGCTCGAGCTCGAGCTCGAGCTCGAGCTCGAGCTCGAGCTCGAGCTCGAGCTCGAGCTCGAGCTCGAGCTCGAGCTCGAGCTCGAGCTCGAGCTCGAGCTCGAGCTCGAGCTCGAGCTCGAGCTCGAGCTCGAGCTCGAGCTCGAGCTCGAGCTCGAGCTCGAGCTCGAGCTCGAGCTCGAGCTCGAGCTCGAGCTCGAGCTCGAGCTCGAGCTCGAGCTCGAGCTCGAGCTCGAGCTCGAGCTCGAGCTCGAGCTCGAGCTCGAGCTCGAGCTCGAGCTCGAGCTTAGTTAATAGTTGTTTGTTAGGTTTTTAGTGATTAAAGCATGTCTAAGTATGTTATGCACTGTTTGATGATATGTCTTGATGATATGTTAGATGTAAAGTCCTCATGCATCATATTTTAGAAAAAGTACGAAAATGTTTTAGCATATGATTTCATGATTTAAACGTAGAAACGACAACGATGTAAAACGAAAATGTAAAGTGTCTGAGGGAAGTGGTTCACCCCTCAGATGTAGATTGTGGAACGTCCAGAAAATGTATGATATCTGAAAGAAGTGGTTCACCCTTCAGGTAAAGATTTATATGTGGAACGTCTAGAGATGGAGAAACTAATCCGCCCTCCATTGGTAGAGGATTACATGTATGTACGATAGAAACGAAATGAATGATGTATGATTCTCACGTGTATGTTTCTCACGGGACTAAACGAAATGAATATGAACGATGAAACGAAACGAAACGAAATGAATATGAACGATGAAACGAAACGAAACGATTATGTACGATGAAACTGTAGAAACTGCATATGTTAGGTAAAATGTTTTAAATTCATATAGTGCATCCCCTTACTAAGCATTAGTCTTACGGTTTATGTTGCATGATGTAGGTGACAGGTGAGAGTTTCCCTTGATGACAAACAACAGGTGGTCGACGGATGGTGCTCGTGGCGGCGGAGCGTGTTTTGGCATGGTTCAGTGACATGGGTGTGCGCCGGGTTGTTTTGTGGTAATTGAATGTGAGTTAGAAGGTTACCAGTTGTTTGGAAGATTTTAGTGTGTGCATTGAAGTTTGACATTTTTATGGTTTTATACTGGATATTGGTTTGGAGTTAAGTGTTAATTTGAATGAATTGATTAATGAATTTGTTTTAAGAGAAGTTTAGGGGTTTAAATGTTTATATTCACGTTTGATTGGGGATTTGATTGGATTATCTTTGGAGGAGTTTAGGTGTCTTTATTTTAGAAATATACTGGAACTGCTTGGGTTATTCTTAACAGGTAAGGATAAGCTCGATTTTTAGAGCGATCCATGCAGTTCGTTTTCGTAAAATTTGGAAGTGTTTAGATTAAGTTAGAGTTGTGTTTATTAATGAAAGGAGTGGTTGTGTTTTGTGTGTTGTATGTTTTGGGTGTGAGAATGAATTTATTGTTGAATGAAGGAAGAATAGGGAGCAGAAGAAAAATTTACGTGGTTACGAGAGTTTAAAGTTAAGGTTACGTTATGGTTAGTTTGTTTAAGGGTTTTGGGAAATGTTTAAAGTAAAAATGAAAAAGTTTATGTGAAAATACGAGGGCTTAGGTAATGATTATGTCACGGCAAGTCCGTGGCGGCCCTGATCGGGTTGGGGTCGTCACAGTTATGGTATCAGAGAGACGGAGTTTTAAAAGCGAGTTCTGTGATATGTTTGCCAAAAACACACCGCCGCACGAGGACTCTCCATCGACTGTAAGTGTTTAAGTTTATGTATGATTCTAAATTGTTTATTTTGCATGTGTTGCTTAATGTGTCTAGGAACAAGAAAATGCCGAAAGCACCTAGAAAACTCGAGGAGAAATCCATTAGTCAGCTTATGGACATAGTGCACCAATGGTCAGAACAAATAGAGATTTTACTTAACCGAGATGGGAATGGTAGTGGACAAGGTAGTGTTTCATGGAACCGAGGTAGAGAACAAACTAGGCAATTTCAACCTCCAACGTTTGGTGGATATGTTATGGATCCGAATCAGGTTGAGGGGTCCCTTGATGATTTTCCGTCACCCCCAGTCAATGAAAGGCCACCACCAGCGAGGGACATTAAGAGGGCCAATGATTCGTCGATTGTGCAGGATAGGAGCAAACGACCCCGAGGAGCTCGTCAAGCTCCTTTGTGCCCTACATGTCGGAAGTGTCATTTCGGGGAATGTAAATTGTACTCGGGCCGATGTTTTAGGTGCTATAGGAGAGGTCACAAAGCCAGAGATTGTCTAGGGCCAAACAAGGGGTCACCGAGTGATCCTTCAGAGACGACTGTTTTAACCGAAGATAGGGAAGCTGCTCAACCAAGTGTGGTTCCAGGTATGATTTTATTTCGGTAGTCTATAGAATGAAGAACATTAAAGTAGAGGTGTAGTTAAGAGTAAGAATTTCATAATAAGATGTGTAAAATAGATAGAATTATACTAAGGGTTGAAAAATATTAGGCGGGAGAATTACTAGGTGAATGGGATAAAAACGGCGATAGACTGAATGTAAGACGACGTAAACTTTAGAGAGAAATAGTTATGCATTAAGATAGGTAACCGGACTTGATACCACTAGTACGTCTAACTAGATAAGAGGAAAATGGTAGAAACTTGTATATTTAGGCTCGAGTTAAGTTGGAGTTATCTAGATGAAGACATCTTTCGAGAGTTTAGCTTAAGTAAACTATCGAGAGAGTAAGGGACGTACTGCTTACTTTTACAAAGATAGTGTGATTGATCAATATGAAGTCTATGAGGTATAGTCAGGGTGGTTACATAGGAGTATTCGTATTAACCAATTTTGATGAGGGAAATATTGAGATTTAAATGAGGTTGGTAAGTAAATAGATTTAGAGACAATAAAGGATCAAGGTTATACGATAGGTGATACTCAAGTTATATAATTTGGACGTTCTCTAGAAGATAGGTACCATCTTAAAGGACTAACCAATAAAGGACAGTAGTTGATGCGCGAAAATATCATGACCGACCCTATATAGAAAAGAAGACTTAGTAAAGTTAAGGGTGCCGATAAATAGTTGATGCGTTAGGCAATTAGATGTTGCTTCACCTAGGGATATAAGGCAAAGTGTAAGAGTTTGGTATTAATTTGAAACGCCTAAAGGGTGTAACTAATCAAAGGAGAGCTTAGCACCTTAGAGTGGAAGTCATGTTTACAGGTTTAGTGTATCTCGTGTAATGTTAGAAGGGACGGTGAATCGACGAGAGTAAGTACCAATTATAGAAATGGTAGTGAGGATAAAAGACTTCAGATGGTTTGAACTATAAGTGTCGGGATTAAGAGACGAGTCTATAGTTGATATAGTGGAAGCTAAGAACCCCAAGCCCAAGGACTTACTTCCGAGGTGGATGTAGGAACATCAGTGCTCGAGGAACTAGAAAGGCATACCTTAAGGAAGAGATATTTCTAAATTTTAGAAAAATAGTAGGGCAAGGTTTGAGAATTTTAAGAGATTTGGATTAGAGTGTAAATATACATACAACAAGTTTGCTAACAAGAGGACCGTTGGATAAATTGTCATAATGAAGCCAAATAGAATATTTAGAGCCTGACTATAACGAATGATAGGATAGTAAATTAGTTAGTAACTTTCGAGGAAGTCTTGATGGGATATCAAGAATAAGTGTAGGCCAATTGTTAATTAAACAAAGTGTTTAAATTTGAATTAAAGCCAGAATGTGAAATCTTACAAATCAAAGGATTGGTGAGTTGTCGAGTACATTAGGAATAAGATTAAATTAGGAAGGTTTAATGGCTCGAGCCGTATGTAACGAAGTCGAAGCCAATGATTTTGTAAATAGTTAAGGTTGAGGTAGATAAACTTAAGTGTGTGAAGAAGATCACAACTTGAGGAAGATAGAGGCTATGTGGCGTAAAACAAAAATGACCGGTTAGATAAATCTTCGGGCGTCGGACAGTGTCATATGGATAAGTGAGAAGATTAACTAGATCAAATGGAAGATTGATATAAGAGTCAAATAGTGGAGGTGGTGGAAATTGGAGCATATTGGATGAAAGGAAGAGAAATTTGCACGAAGACTGTGCAAGTGAGCTTAAGTGTGAAGTTAGAACAAGAGGTATAGGAAAGTTCCGACTCATAGGTAACGTTGAATTGTTTAGGCGCCCATAAGATGTTGGGTAAATGGTTTAATGAATTTGTTTAGATTCAAAAATTCATTAGTGATTAATGATGACCGAGGTAAGAGCTGTATAAAACGGGCATATTGGACAAAATAGTAGAGACTTAGAGGATACCTTGAGAGCATAAAGGGAAAGATTTAAGTAACGAAAGTTCTGTATAAAGGAATGGCATTAGAGTAGCTAAGGAAATGCTATAGTTGTGCAAGGTAAGTAGGTATAGAGAAAAGAGATTGATAAATTGAAAAGGAGATAGTAGTGTAAAGAAGAGTTCAAAACAGAGGATTAGGATGAGAGATCTAAGTATCAGGTCCTTAGCATTATAAAATTTAAGGAGCGTTGAGGGTTTAGTGTGATTTGGTACGAATTGAAGTTAAGTTAAATGAAGTTTGAAGGATTGGGTGACGAAGAGTTAAGTCGAGGTTGATGGATGTATGAGCGATCAACTTACGAAGTGCGTAGTTAGATGGATGGAAAGCTTTGGAGATATAGAAAACTATCAAGACCCGAAGGGTGAAAGAGATCATGGGAGTGTCGAGGCTAGTGTTACGACATTATTTCTTAGGCAAGGTGAGTAAGAGTAATTAGAAATTTAACCAAGCAATAATTTTGAGGACAAAATTCCAATTAAGGAGGGAAGGATGTAACGCCCGGGAATTTTTAAAAGGAAAATTGGAGAGAAAATAAAAGAATAAATAAAATAGTTGTTTTAAGTAATTTAAAGGAAAAGTGAATAAAATTGGTTAACCTAATTGGTTAATGAATTTAGATTCGGGCACTTCCAGTGAAATTAAGTCGTGGGTCATAATTAAGAACGAGATTTAACGGAATTTACAGGAGGGCAAAACGATAAATGAGGGTTAATTAATGGTTAGTTTTATTATTAATTTTTATTATTATTATTATTATTATTATTATTATTATTATTAATTAAAATCAACAGAATGGTTAAAAACCATTCTGTTGATTTCATCGAGCTCGAGCTCGAGCCCGACGACACCCGACGCCGAGAGCGAACAGGGGAGGAGGAGGCGACGATTTCCGACGTCCAACCTCGACGTTTTCCGGCCAGAAGACGTCGGCGACTCCTGGGCGTGCGGTTTCCGATCATCCTCGCGCACGAACCGACGGTATGCTCGGTTTTGTCCTCTGTTTTGGTTCGATTTGTGACCATTGGTGGCGAGCTCGAGCGAGCTCCGATCTCCGGCCAATTTCGGTCACTTCCGGCGTGGGTTTGCCAACCCTAGGGCCGGCTATTGATGCTTGGCCGCGGAATGCCCAATTTGGGCGAAATTCAGTGAAACCCGAATTAGGGCTTAGGGTTTTCTTAAATGAAAACTTCGATTTTATGTTAGTTTATGTTAATTGGATGTTAGGAGGATAGATTGGTGAAGAAATTGATGAGTTTTGATGAAAAATCGAAAAAGGAGAATTTTCCGAAAAAGGGCAGTTTCGGGTTTTTGATAAATTGACCTAGCTCCGGTCATTTGTTTTGAAATTACTTTTGGCAGATTAAAATAGGTTATTAGAGGAGTACGTGGCCGCTGGAATCGTTCGATTCCGATAACCGACGCGAAAGTTACGCGCGTTCGAAGTTTTAGGTCGGTTTTTACCGAACCCAAATTAGTGGCCCATTTAATTAGGTTTTAATTTGATTTGGCTAGAGACTTAGTTTAAGTTTAGAGTTCGCTTAATTAAGATCGATTTTAATGCCTCTATTTATGAAATGCTTTAGGTGGAGACGACTTTTGGACGGTGCTCGGCTAGCTACGGACGCCAGGTAAGTGGATGTTTAGGCTTCCGGCCCTTAAGGCCCTACATCATGTCAACGTTAGGTTTTTGTATTTTGATGATGATTTTCTGACTGTGGGTTTAATGTGTCGGGTAGCCCAGGTTATTAGTTAATAGTTGTTTGTTAGGTTTTTAGTGATTAAAGCATGTTTAAGTATGTTATGCACTGTTTGATGATATGTCTTGATGATATGTTATATGTAAAGTCCTCATGCATCATATTTTAGAAAAAGTACGAAAATGTTTTAGCATATGATTTCATGATTTAAACGTAGAAACGACAACGATGTAAAACGAAAATGTAAAGTGTCTGAGGGAAGTGGTTCACCCCTCAGATGTAGATTGTGGAACGTCCAGAAAATGTATGATATCTGAAGGAAGTGGTTCACCCTTCAGGTAAAGATTTATATGTGGAACGTCTAGAGATGGAGAAACTAATCCGCCCTCCATTGGTAGAGGATTACATGTATGTACGATAGAAACGAAATGAATGATGTATGATTCTCACGTGTATGTTTCTCACGGGACTAAACGAAATGAATATGAACGATGAAACGAAACGAAACGAAATGAATATGAACGATGAAACGAAACTAAACGATTATGTACGATGAAACTGTAGAAACTGCATATGTTAGGTAAAATGTTTTAAATTCATATAGTGCATCCCCTTACTAAGCATTAGGCTTAGTGTTTATGTTGCATGATGTAGGTGACAGGTGAGAGTTTCCCTTGATGACAAAGATTAGGTGGTCGACGGATGGTGCTCGTGGCGGCGGAGCGTGTTTTGGCATGGTTCAGTGACATGGGTGTGCGCCAGGTTGTTTTGTGGTAATTGAATGTGAGTTAGAAGGTTACCAGTTGTTTGGAAGATTTTAGGGTGTACATTGAAGTTTGACATTTTTATGGTTTTATAGTGGATATTGGTTTGGAGTTAAGTGTTAATTTGAATGAATTGATTAATAAATTTGTTTTAAGAGAAGTTTAGGGGTTTAAATGTTTATATTCACGTTTGATTGGGGATTTGATTGGATTATCTTTGGAGGAGTTTAGGTGTCTTTATTTTAGAAATATACTGGAACTGCTTGGGTTATTCTTAACAGGTAAGGATAAGCTCGATTTTTAGAGCGATCCATGCAGTTCGTTTTCGTAAAATTTGGAAGTGTTTAGATTAAGTTAGAGTTGTGTTTATTAATGAAAGGAGTGGTTGTGTCTTGTGTGTTGTATGTTTTGGGTGTGAGAATGAATTTATTGTTGAATGAAGGAAGAATAGGGAGCAGAAGAAAAATTTACGTGGTTACGAGAGTTTAAAGTTAAGGTTACGTTATGGTTAGTTTGTTTAAGGGTTTTGGGAAATGTTTAAAGTAAAAATGAAAAAGTTTATGTGAAAATACGAGGGCTTAGGTAATGATTATGTCACGGCAAGTCCGTGGCGGCCCTGATCGGGTTGGGGTCGTCACAGGTTTGGCTCGAGCCACTCAAACGGACCAAGCCGAGCTCGACCATCTAGGCTCACGAGCTCGTCAATGATTAGGTCAACGAGCCTGTACACGGGTTGGAGCTTGAGGCCCTGTCGCCCTGAAGCGTCTCTGACGCCCGACAATCTGCCATCTCCGATGGTTCGTTCAAGCCCAATCGATCGATCGCCCAATTGTGAGGCGACAGGTGTTGTGCGCCGACCGATCGGCCCGATCGAGCGTGCTGCGTGCAGGGCGGGCGATGTGCTCCTATGCCTAGCGGCCAGCTCGGTGCTCTCTCCGACTCCGACGCTCGATAGCAGGTAGGAGGCCCTGTCTCCTCTTCTGCTGTCTGCTAGAGGGCACAGCCGCACAGGGCACTCAAGCAACGGTCTGATGACCGTTGCTGAGAAGCCTGAGATTCTCATGCTGAAATTCTTAGAAACGGTAACAATATCGTTGCTCTGAGAGCGGCAAGCAATCTCAGGCGCTGAGATTCTCAGCAACGGTCCTGTGACCATTAGAGCTTTAGAGCATCTATTCAGAAATCACTCTCGACCTCTCTGGCTCTCTCTCCTCCTCTTAATTTTTTCGATAAATTCTTCTGTCTTCCTTCATTTTGTTTCACCCCAATCTCTATCAATCTCTCTCATTTCTCTCAATCAAGTTAGAGACCTTACACAAAGATTATTAAATGCTAGTAGTAGTGACACTTTTTCGTATTCACAAAATAAAATGAGAGAATGAATAACAAAACTTGAACCACAATGTGAGTTGCCTTTAGTGTTCACAAATAATGTTGAATTTGAAAATGTTATGAAAAAATATGCTACTCCTAATTTTAAACGTATTTCTAGAAGTACAACTAGAATTTATATTATTAAAATATTTAATAATATGAAAAATGAACTAATTTTATTTTTTTCAAGTGCCCCTTCAATGTCTATTTGTATCACGTCTGATTTATGAAGTGCACGTAATTCTATAGGCTATATAGTTGTAACTTCTCATTTTATTGATGACTCTTGGCAATTAAATAAAAGAATTTTAGAATCTCGTAATTGTGAATATCCCCACACTAGTATTACAATTTATAGATATATTGTTACGATATTGCAAGCATATTTCATTCGAGATAGAATATTTAGCATGACACTTGATAATGCTAGTGCTAACGATGTTGCTATTTCTCATTTTAACAATTATTTTCAATTAGATACTACTAACGATTCTCTTTTCCATATGAGATGTGTTTGTCATATTATAAATTTAGTTGTTAAAGATGATATGACATATATTTTGCCTCATATTGAATCAATTAGATCCCCAATTTCTTATATAATTGGATTTAATTCGAGGCAACAAGAATATAGAGATTTTTGTAAAGCTGCCAAACTTAAAGCACGAAAATTAAAAACTGATGTAGATAATAGGTGAAATTCTACTTATTTAATGTTGGAAAATGCTAGGCCATATTGACAAGTTATTTGTGCTTTTATTAGTGAGAAAATACAAAGTATTAATTTTGATAAATCTAGTTGCGAAGTACCTAATATATTTCTTGATTTTTTAAAACTATTTTATGATGCTACAAATGAATGTTCGGGAATTTATTATCCCACTTCTCATCTTGTTCTCCTAATATTTATAAACTTAACGGGTAATTTTGCACAATATTGACATATAGATGAATTTAAAGATATACTTAATAAAATGAAAACAAAATTTAAAAAATATTGGTTTGACAATTCTCCTATTTTTTGTTATGCATGTATAATGGATCCTACATATAAGTTAAGAGGAGTATATCTCATTGTTAATAAAATTTCTAATAATTTACAAACTCCTTTATTTTCTATGGACCAAATAACACATGGAATTACTAGTTTATATTCTTCTTATGAATCTAAATATTCTAATGTTAGTGATTCACGTGTTTCTTCACATGTTAGCTCAAGTAGTGGTGGTGGAATTATTGTAGGTTCACAATTTGATATTCATGATATTTGGAATCAATTAGATACAGATGCTTACTCCAGTTCTATGCGAAATGAACTAAAAATTTATTTTGACACTCGATATCAATTTTCTCGCGAAGAAAATCTTGATATTTTAAATTGGTGAAAAATATTTTCTACCACATATCCTATTCTGTCTATAATGACATATGATCTACTAACACCTCCGGTCTCTACCGTAGCATCGGAGTCTGCTTTTAGTGCAGGTGGACGTGTGTACGATGAACGCCGAAGACGACTTGCACCCGATCTCATGGAGGCACTCATTTGCATAAAGGATTGGAATGACGCCATTACGAGAAACCAACAACAAAATGACGAAATACTCGAAGACTTTAAAATTTTGGACGTTGAAGATTAAAATTGTAATTTAAATTTTGAAGTATTTTTTCATTTTGTAATTTTTTTTGACATTTTGCACATGATTGACAATTAGATGGGTGCCAACCTCGTTGGGGTATTTTTAATTTGTAGTGATGCAAATGTCAAATTTATAATGAAGATTATATTTTTATATATTGGTTTTTTTATAAATAAATGTCGCTAAAAAACGATAGTCGATCAATAGTAACATTGGGGTGATTGATTGGCTGTCGGTAAGAATGAAAACTGAGCGACAGCCGATCAATTGACCAATTGGGGCGATAGATCTACTGTCGCTATGAATTAAAACAGCACGACAGCCGATCACTCGCCCACATAGGGCGATTGATCGGCTATCGCTCTGTGTTAATTCTTACCGACAGCCGAATAGCAGATCAATCGCCCAAGTGGGGCGATTGATCGGCTATTGATATTAAATTGGATTTTACTTCAGCAACCTCCCGATCAATAGCCCCTTCAACTAAAAGCTACCAATGACGAAACTCAACGCCAAAAACCACTAAAGCTTCCGTCAATCTTCGCAGCGCCACCCATCAATTGCCCCACAATTTTGATCTCCGAATCTTCCGTCGAAGCTCAGTAAATCTCAGCCATCCGACCAAGTTCTATTTCTTTTGCAATTTGATAATTTAATTGAATATTATTCAAAATTTACTTGATACTGAAATGAAATTTTTTCGCTCACTGTTGTCGAATTTGGGCTGAATTGTTTAATTTTAATTGCTGAGGTTGGTTTGGGATACAAAAAAAAAATTGTAAGCAAAGTTTTATAAATGTGCACACCCTTTGTTCAATGAAATGCCTATGAGAATTCTAAGTTTTAAAAATTGATAATTTTCTTTATATTTTGTGAGTTGGAACTTCTTGTACATAAATTACTAGTGTGCACTTAATTTTGTTTTGGTGTTTAGTATCTTGTGTACCTTACAGGTTAAAAAATTGCCACCAAAACGTTTGAAAGCTTCTTCAAGCTCAAGCTTAGCTCTAGTCGGCCAAATCGATCACTCATTCATCAACTCTGAAGCAAGGAAATACTTCATGGACTTCATGACCAAAAATAAACCTCATATGCGAAATCTAATTTCAACCCGATGAGTCTGATGGAGATATTTTAGTCATGCTTAGGCAACGACGATAGGAGACTCTTGCTGTATTAGGTGGTGATGCAAACGTTAGTGTCGTTCGGGAATTCTACGTAAATTTCAGTGCATCAAATTCAGATAGTACCGTTCAAGTTCGCAACAAGATTATCCACTTCTCAACCGAGATCATTAGTTTGGACAACTTAAATCTAGATGATTATCACACCTTGATGGAAGAGGGGCCAGATTATGGGATGATCATACAAGAGATGGGCCACCGAGGTTCACAGTGGGTTTACTCAAACGTCAACCTAGCTCAACAATTACACTTAATATTAAGTTGTCTTAACTACTACGCTCAATCTTGATGCAAGTTTATTAGGGGAAACTTGATGCTGACGTCCCAAAATTCTGAGCTTACCAAAGAGCGGGCGGTACTCCTGTATTGCATTCTCACTGGTCGCTCCATAAACGTCGGGCGAATTATCCACAATAATATCAGCACATATCGTAAGGGTTCCATCACTACTGGCCATATCCACCCCATCGTCATCAAGCACCTATGCGCTACAGAGAATGTCTTTATGAGCTCAACTTGACGAGCATTGGATCCAGCAAAAGGTTTATGTCTCCTCAAATATTTCAAGAATAGCTAAGTGGCCATACGGCGAAGCTAGAAACAATGGATTGGAATTCATTGAGCATGGTGCTGATGCTGAAATTTCTCCTCAACTAATGCCCTTGCCTCGTATCCGACACATCAAAGATGGTATTATGACGAGTGCATAATGTAGCATAGCGCAGACAAAAAGAGAGCGCTCCGAGGCTCGTCGAAAATAGCGATATGAAAACCAATTAACTATGCCTCCTAATCAAGGCGCCTCTTCCATCATCTGCCATGCCACCTCGCTCTTACTCAACTCACGATATGGAGCCGATGTTAGAAAATCTTACAATCCAACAAGGCCAAATGTTTGCCAATCTGGCTACTTAACAAACCAGCTTTGAACATGATGTAAGACAAAGGCTGGAAAATATTTCTGATCACCAAACACAATGGTCACGAGATCACACCCGCATCGAACATTGGTTGATGAATATGCAAAACCATTCACTAGAGCAGACAAACTTCTTTGCACGATATGTGAGAGCACTAAATGCTCATTATGACCATTCAGATCCAGCAAACCCACATTTACCTATCTTCCCGGAGCAGCTATTGAGGCCATATCACCCTTCACAAGAGGGTGAGAACAAAGATTAGCCGTACACGTCATGAGTTACGCTATTTTTCACCAATTTTTTTGTTTATTTTATGCATTGAGGACCATATTTATTTTAAGTTTGGGGTGATTATAGCTTACCTTATGAATTTGCTATATTTTGTGATATATTTTAGTTATGCAATTTGAAATATTTATTTATGTAAGTTTGGTTCGTTAAGCTCAGCTCGTTACGCTAGTTGGGCAGGCTCGGCTCAGCTCGTTAGACTCGTGGCTCGTGAGTTAGCTCGGGTTGGAAATTTTTTAGGGTCGGCTCGTTAGGCTCAACAGGCTCGTTAGGTTCGGCAGGCTCGGTGAGCTGGGTCTTTCTCAGCTCGGCTCGACTCGACTCGCTCGATTAACATCTCTAGCGACTATCACTCACCTTCCAACGCTGGGATTCTGCCTACACCCATCACCGCCTCATCCGTCGCGCCGTCGGTCATGGATTTTGGTGCCACCCAGCACCTTGCTTCTCATGCTTATGCATTAACTCATTCTCAGCCCTATCCTAGAACATCGTAAATTGTCACTACCGATGGTAATTTACTTCCAATCTCCAATATTGGTTCTGTTATTTTATCTGCTCCTTCTCGACCTCTTAAGTTGAACTCTGTCTTTCACTCTTCTCGTTTATCTCATAATCTAATTAGTGTCAAGGACCAACAATCCTCTCAGTGAGGGCCTCTATCGTACTCCTCTCCCCTGTCTAGTTCAAGCTCTTCATGTCCAGCTCCCTCGTTCGGCCAGTAACTTATCCATGTTTTGGCAGTACCGACTAGGACATCCAACATCTCCTATTTTTCGGTGTGTCCTACAATCGGGTAATCTTTTGGTGTCACAGTCACAGTTGTCACAATTCTGTGTTTCTTGTTTGATGAGTAAATATCATTGTTTACCTTTTCAAATTTCAAGTTCTCATGCAAATTCCCCTTTTGATATTGTACACAGTGACGTTTGGGGTCTGTCCCCTGTAAACTCTATTACTGGTGCACGTTATTTTGTTCTTTTTGTAGATGATTGTACTTAGTTCACTTTGTTGTTTCCTCTGAAATTCAAAAGTGAAGTTTATCAAATTTTTGTTCATTTTCATAAATTCTTTCTTACTCAGTTTGGGGTTAACATTAAAATTGTTCAATCTGTTGGAGGCGAAGAATTCCAATCTCTTTCTCCTTTGTTTCAGTCTCTCGGCATTCACCATCGCATATAATGTCCATATACTCCAAATCAAAATGGCCATGTCGAACGAAAAAATCGTCATGTTGTTGCGATAGGTCTTGCACTATTATTTCATTCATCTGTTCCTCAACAATTCTGGCCTTATGCCTTTGCCACCGCTACTACACTAATCAATATCTTACCTACTCCTCTTCTGGCATACAAATCTCCTTTTGAATGACTTTTTCGACCTCTTCTTGATTATTCATCGCTCCATGTCTTTGGTTGTTTGTGTTTTCCTTTACCCTGCCCTTTCAACGAACATAAATTACAGCCTCGTTCTTTTCCCTGAGTATATATAGGTTCTAACTTCCATCATAAAGGCTATGTCTGTTTCGACCCTCACTCTAATAAAATTTATATCTCTCGACATGTCATCTTCGTAGAGTCCAACTTCCCTTTTTCCTCTCTCACCAAGTCCATTCCATCACCACCCACCTTTTCCCTATCCATTCCTTTTTTTCCTCCACCCTTCACCACTCCACCAAGACCATCCCAGCTCAGTATCCCTTCTCCCTCACCACCAATCCCAACCATAAACCAACATTCCAACCCAATCCCCACCATCTTCCACCTCTACACCCCAACCCTCCTTTTCTCCCTCCCTAGTGACCTTGCCAATCTATATTCCATGTCCCCTCCAATAAATGCCCTCCCTATGTGAACTCGTGCCAAAGATGGCATCTTCTGACCCAAAGCCTTTTCCGTTCAACCCTTTATCGATCCCATAACCTTTCTCCAAGCCTCCAAACATCCACAGTGGTTGACTGCTATGCAAGACGAAATTTTAGCCCTCCATGAAATACGTTAGTTCCTCTTCCTCAAGGAGCAAAAGTCATTGGCAGCAAATGAGTTTAAACTCAAACTTAACTCTGATGGTTCTCTTAGCAGGTATAAGGCTCGGTTAGTAGCCAAAGGCTATGATCAGACAGAAGAGATTGATTATGACGAGACTTTCAATTTGGTTGTCAAACTGACCTCGATTCGCATCACTATCTCTTTAGCCATCTCTTTTGGTTGGGACATCCGACAACTCGACATCAGCAATGTTTTTTTACATGGTGAGTTAACTAAGACAGTTTTTATGCAACAACCTCCTGGTTTTATCAGCCAGTCTCATCCATCGATCGTGTGTCTTCTGCATAAGTCCCTATATGGTTTCAAGCAGTCTCCTCGAGCATGGTATACCAAGCTCTCTACTGCTCTGGTTTCTTGAGGTTTTTCTACTTCTAGATCTGACTCTTCCCTATTTGTGTATCGTTTGAGTTCAGTCATCATGGTTATGCTCATTTATGTCGATGACATTATTCTGACAGGAAACTCAGATGGTCACATGGATTAGTTGCTCAAACATCTCCATTCCCACTTTAAAGTTCGAGAGCTTGTCCCTCTATCAATCTTCCTGGGGATTTTAGTCACTCGAACTCCTACCGGTATGAGCTTATCCCAATCCAGAAACATATCAGACTTACTTAACAGGGCCAACATGGATTCTTGCAAGCCAGTCCCTACTCCAATGATTGCCAGGCCACTCTTATCACAACAGTCTGGTACGCCCCTATGTGATGGTTATCTCTATCGGAGTATTGTAGGCAGCTTACAATACTGCTGTTTGACCCGGCTAGACATTTCCTTTGCGGTCAACAAAGTGTCTCAATTTATGAACGCACCATCCGACATTCACTGGCAGACAGTCAAAAAGATTCTGCAATACCTCAAAGGCACTTCGTCTCTAGGTATCTCTTTTTCTCGCTGTGATCATTGCAACTTAACTTGCTTTACAGACGCCGATTTGGCCTCTTGTCCCAATGATCGGAAGAGTACAGGTATATTTTGCATTTTTATGGGTACAAATCTAGTCTCATGGTCCTCTGCTAAACAAAAGGTGGTCTCACGCTCAAACACAGAGTCCGAATACCGAAACGTAGCTGATGGTGCTGCTGAGCTCTTCTAGCTCCAATCTTTGTTAACCGAATTGAGTATTATATATTCGTCAGTACCTTCTATTCTCTGTGACAATTTTATTGCTATGTATCTGGCTTCTATTCCAGTATTCCATTCCAAATCTTAGCATGTTGAGATCGACTATCATTTTGTTCGCAAAAAAGTACAAAAGAAATTACTATAGGTTCAGTTCACACCATCCGACAACCAATTTACCGATGCTTTAACAAAGCCCCTTCCTCCTTCCAAGTTTCAGCTCTTTGTTTCCAAGATCTTATACCTTCGGTCTTGATCTTGAGGGGGGAATGTAAATGTATTTACTTTATGGTTGAAGGTTATAGTTCAGTTTGAGTTTGTAACTACTTAGCTTAGTTACACGTGATATATGTAAACATCAGATTACACAAATCAATACAGTGAAATCATTTTTCTCTTCTGACAACCTCTCTTGCTCTCTCCTCTTTCCTTGCCGCCATTTCATCGTCTTCTTCCTCAACCAAATTTCAGACAACTTGAACTCCTAATCTTGCTGCTATTCAACGCCCACAAACTAATGACACCTTAAAACAACAACCTTCTCCATAAATCTCCTCAACATGTCTGAGAATGGTTATATTACGAAGAAACCTACTATTTGAGAAGGATAGTACTTTAACACGAGATAATCCTAGATAACGTATTGTGAGAATAAGAAAACTATTTTTCACTCTCTCACAGTATTAGATCACATGCTTAGCCACCTCGCCATGGATCGCATCCTTGCCTTTGTGGGACCATTTCTAGCTTCTTTTGGAAATCAGCTGGTTATTGTAAAAGAATATTATGTTTCAAAGTGACTTGAGGTTGTAACATTATCAAAACAATGACGCTGAAGTTGTGATCCAATTTTTGTAGAAAAACATTTTTTACCATTAGCCACACTTAGAGCCATTATGAGTGATCTAGGAGTGCATTTTTGCAACCGATATGTTGAGAAACTGTTTGCTAAATATTGAGTGAAAGACTAGGTTACTACAACATCCCTCCACAGTTGCAATGCCAAAGTTTCCAACTGAGAAATAAAGAAGATTCTAGAAAGGTTGTGAATCCTTCAAAAAAAGATCGAGCCTTTGATTTTGATGACTCAACATTGGCATACATGACAACTTATAAACCATCTCTTTGACCATCACTGTAGATAATCATTTCCGTTAAAACATTCCATCTACCTATAGAGTTGAAACATAAAGCACAGTAAGCTTTATCAAAGCTGAATTTTTATATGAAACCTGCGGGGGAGAAGAGGATGCTCCAACTAAGTGAACTAGAAGAACTAAGAAGTTTGAGTGATGAGAGTGCAAATTTGTACTCATAAAAAGTAAAAAAATGGCATGACAGCAGAATATTGGAATGCAATTTTGAAGCTGGGCAACTGTGCTATTTCAATTCTCGACTCAAACTGTTCCTAGGAAAAATGAAAAACATGCTGGTTGGGACCCTTTCAAGTAGTTGAAACCTACTGTAACGACCCGATCCGGCCCCCTATCACTTGTACCACTTGAGCTAGTAGCTCAAGTGGTACAAGTGATGGGGGGCCGGACTAGGTCGTTACATAAAAGGGCTAGCTCAAGGGGTACAAGTAATGGGGGACCTTGACCATAAGTCCTGGAGGTTCTAGATTCAAATCACCTGGAAGGCATAAAACTCATACACTAGGGATTGAGAAGTTCATGAGTTTGGGCTTGGCCGATGGCAGTGCGTTCGCGGGCCAGGTCCTTACAAAAAAGGCGCCTTTTTTGTAAGGACCCGGCCCGCGGATGCAATGCCATCGGCCAAACTCATGAACTTCTCAATCCCTAGGGTATGAGTTTTATGCCTCTCAATTGATTTGAACCCAGGACCTCCAGGGCTTATGGTTAAGGGTCCCCCATCACTTGTACGACTTGAGCTAGTCCCAGGGATTGAGAAGTTCATGAGTTTCGGCTTGGCCGATGGCGGTGTGTCCGCGGGTCGGGTCCTTACACCTACTCTCATGAAACTTGGAGATAATTGACATTGACTCAAAAGGACTTTTAAAGCCAATGGTCAGAGGAAGAAGATTTATTAGAGAGGAGCTTTCAATAAGGTGAAAAGTTCCATGTCCTTGCACGAGCCAAACTGAGATTTAACTGAGGAAACAGTCAGACAATAAGAATTAAACTAAAGCCATATTGGGAACCAACCCAAGGTTATATTGTTTAAGTTTTAGTCATCATGCATTTAGGATAGTTTCATGCCCTTAGCTTATTCTTAGCTAATACTTTTATTTGGATCTTAGGAACACCTTCAAAGAGAAATTTGGAAGAGTACATGATGAACGAAGAAAAATCATGAAAGTAATCAATTCAATTTTCTACCCCAAGTTTTGAAAATCGCCAATATCCAAACCCAAACGATTCAACTTCAAAATCAATTTCTATGGCATAGACACCATAATGTCATAACCCATACCGCCTTAAAAAAAATCTCTTTATCATCAAGCAGTCAAAATTCAGAAGCAGTTACAGTGCTTAAACGATTAAAGGTGAAAGTCAAAAGGGCTACGAAGCACACCAAAGTTCATCTCCAAGGACGCACGATATTGTCCTCAATAAAATGATATTCGCACCTGAAAATGGTTCAAGCTAAAGTCTTCTGCAACAATGGGCTACCCAGAGTAAGTCCACTATGTCATCGGCACCCAAAACTGATAAAAATTTTGTGCCTAGCCTGAAAAAATGATCATCAATGTGGTTTGCTAGTTCTACCCAAATTTCTCAGAGCAGCCACATTAGAAAGTGAGAGTGAGACTTCTCGACGTTTTGATGGGTCTTGAAACCATCAACAAATATTATAGATTATATGAAGTAGATGAATACCAAACTCAGCTGGCGAACAACACTCCCAAGTTCTTGCAGATAGTATTAGAAGCATCTGTAACCCTGGAGCTAAGTGGAAAGTTTCTTTCCAAGGTAAGTACAATCTTCAAGCAAACACTTTCCTACCAAAGGCAAAACAATGGTATCACTTTCTCAAAACTAGAATATAACCTTTCGCACATGTCTAGATAGTCTCATCCACATCTACCAAGGGTGTACGGAGATGTTCAGAATGTTCGAAAAATTGGCCAATTGTCATAAAATTTTTGATCGATAGAGTTGGGTGGTCGACCGGTTCTCCATTTTCTAAAAGGATTATAAATAGAGGAAAAGTGCAATGTGCAAATTACAGAATCTAAATTTCATAATAACACATTGTCAATTTCTCTTGAGATTCTGAGCCTTCAACTTGTACCACTCTTCTTGTACTTCAAATTGAGATTTTGATCATTGAGAGTTAGAATTTGTTCAATATTGTTCAAACCTTCTATTTGTAAAACCGTGAACTAGTAAAGGGTGACGCATTAAACAAGAGTCATTGTAAAGACCTTGGATTGATACCAAGAATATCAATCTATCAAAACTGAGAGGCTTAGTTGGAAAGAAATCTTCAAACAAGAGCCTTAAAGCGTGGACGTATGTAGCGCCCCGAGTTATCTGAACCTGGTTCGCTACACAAGATACTGAACCGAACTATGACTTTTTGAGAAAATTTTAAAATTTCATTCAATGATTAAGATTTGACTCTTAAAACGTTAAAACTTGCAGCGGAAAAATCATCGTATATAAAAAAAAAACAATATTTATTAAATAGCTAAAATAATCGAGAAGGTTGGTTGAAAGAGGAAAGAAAACAGAACACATCGACCGATCACTAAACGACAAAAGTCTTTTACTCGCAAACAAAACAGAACACTTCGACCGATCACTAAACGACAAACACCTCTACCGCACAGACCACGTGATATCCATGCGATTGAAATAATTCGACAGACGACGTCTACCGCTCACAAACGACAAACATTCTCATCCTACATCTTCCGATTACAAAAAGACGACAAGACTACTAAAAACTTATGCCGAAGACATCTACCGATGGCTTCTACTGGAGACATCTTCCGATGGTTTCTTCTGAAGACATCTTCCGATTACAAAACGACAAATTTCCTCCTACATCTTCCAATAGATATAATATTCGACATCACCCAGTCACAAATCGACAAATTCTAATACTCACATCCACCGATGGACTACATCCACCGATAGACAAAACTCTCGACTTCTACCGATAGACATCATCTACCAATAGATAAAAAATACTCAACATCTGCCGATAGACATCATCTACTGATAGATCAAAACACTCAACAAAAATGGCATAGCAACAATTTCACTCTAAACAAAGAAAACTCCGACTACCAAAAGAACTTGAGCATTTTACTAAAAACCGTTCAAAACTACTTAAATCCGTGTATTACTCCAAAATTTGGTAGAAACCACTATTAAAACTAACAGAGTATCAATATCAGAAAAGTCTCAAATTGTATCCAAAACATCAAAACTACTACTGTCACTAAAACTCTCAACATACTTACTTTGAATCATGGTTCACTAAACCTTCTTATCTACTGACACCAGTTAAACCGCCCCATCAATTCACAAAGTCGAGGCATGAATGAGCTCCCCCAACCAGCCTATTCCTCAACATACTCAGAAAACACACCTGCAGTCACTTCTTCAATTACATCACAAAACTCATCTATTAGTCTAATGCTAAGTAAGTAAAGCAATAATGAAATGGAATGCTGAAACAAAATTCTTAAACATGCAGTTTCTACTTTCTCATCTCAGTTGCATATGCATTTGTTTCTGATCCGATCCCCCTGTGAAATTGGGAGTTGGATCACTTTTCCCAAAGTCATACATCCTCTCTCTTGATTAAGGAGCGGATTAGTTCCCTTAACAAACTGTTCAGATCCCCCTGTGAAATTGGGAGTTGGATCACTTCTTCCAAAGTATAAATCCCTTCATAAGTTAAGGGGCGGATTAGTTCCCTTAATAGCTTATCTGTTTCAGTCTGTTCATTCCTCACCATGCCATTTCATGTAAATTCATTTTCGCATGCTTTAAAAAAATATGATGCATGACATACAAACACATTCAAGCGCACATAAATCCTACTGTTTTGTGATGTAAGCCTGAAGGCACAAACATACTTCACTTACATGGTCTCTGAGAAATCGCTCGGCTGTAAGCTACTTTAGAAGCTCACTCACCTAAAGTCATAACAGTACATTAATCAAACCTTCACTAAACTTCACCAAGAATCAATCAGAAGTTTGAGGAAACCAGTTTGAAACCCTGCTACTCGTGCATTCCAATTTATCACAAAAACTCGAACCTACTCTCAATCACAGCATCCTCAAAATTTCTCACATTGTACTCCCTCAGTTACCTAACTGCTAAAATACAAGAAAACGAGGAAAAACTTACCTAGGTTAAAAAAAAATCGAGCAAGAGAATCGCCAAAAGGGTTTTGCTGGAGAGCTGGATGCCGAAAGAGGAATGATAAAAAGAATAGTGGTGGCTACAGTGCATTAAACCCAAACCTCTCTTCTTAAATATGTTATTCACTCTTAAATTTTCAATTACCCTTATGCCCTTGCCTAGTCATCCATTAACCCTACTTTAATTATTATTATTTAAAGTGTGCCATTAATTTAAAAGAATTGAGAACTGGTTCGATAGAACCGGGTGTTACAACGTAAGCCAGGTTAGCCTAATTGCGTTAACATATCATTTGTGTCTCTCTCACTTCCTATTTTATTATTGTTTCTAAATTTATTGCATATTAGACTTTGTCAAATTAGTTAAGAGAATATGTAACATTTGAGCTTGCAAACAATTAATTGTTAATCCCACAAAAAAAATTTAGATATCCTAATTAACTCTCCCCCTCCTCCTCTTAGATTAATTAGAACCCGCAATAGGTATTAGAGCAAACTTTTAAATTTTTTAATGATTGAAATATTGAATTTAATTTTGATAGACATATATGGTTGTCAATATGAACTCTTCGCATGTAGTGTGGCAATCTATCTTCAGGTCTCTTTTTCTTTATGGAAATGATTATGTTTAAAGAAAGTTTAGGATGAAGATTTACATTTAATCTTTATATTATCAAGTGTGGTTGGTTGTTTAAAATGGTTCTTTCTTTCCAATTAAACAAGAAATTGGTTTAGGTAAAAACTCGTATTTTTATATTAGTTAAAATTTCACGTGTTGAATTTTTCGTTATAGACTAACAATGTGTCATGTGTTGACTCGTTTTGTCTTTATTTGCCACGTTGGATATTTTTGGGATGCTATGACTGCACCTCTTGAGTTCTTTAGCTTCCTTGGAAGAAAGCCTCCCAAATTGCTTCATGAGAGTTTCTACACCTTTGTTGAAGATTCGTACTCTATGTCCAGAGAAGGGAATTGCATGAAAGGATTCCACCAAACGCACTCAACCAAATCAGATATGACACACCGAATGGCGGCACGACGACTTGAGAGTAAAACACTCAAAAGTTTGAAGAAAGTTTCAAAATGATGTTCATTTGCTGTCTAGGGCACCTTATGAAAATTAGAGTTTCCAATCACAAAAAAGACCCATCACATGTCTTACAAACAAAAAGGAAAGAGGGTACTTGCTTAGGCAATAAAGCTGAGTACCTAGAACTACCTATTTTGGATAATTTGACTTCAAAATCCGAAAATATGTCCTTTCTAGCATCTTTTACATCAAGAGCATTTTATACATCGCTTTATGGACTTCAAAAGGTTCAAGCACTCCACTTGACTTGCTTCATGTTTCGCATAGAGCTACATAGCCTCCATGTGAGGTTGGTTGAATGCAATGTGATGATAGCTCGGATGCCAAGTCAATAAGCCAACAAATCATATGCTTTAGCTCCTCTTAGTCTCTTGAATTTGGATCCTCCTCCAAGTTATTAAAGAACGAAGTGCTTGCAAAATGAACAAAAAGATTAGAGAGCCTCTTGGCTCGGGATCTTGTAAGAGGTTTTCTTAGAACATCATGTGGTTGATTAGAAGCTGATACCCGAGATGACAGCTTTTTGAGCAATAATGAATCATCTCCAAATAAAACACCTGTTGGTGATAAGTAAAGGTGAAGTGCCATGATATGCTGATTAAGTCATTTGTGTGGTAAGTAATCTATTAGCTCCTATTATGCCACCACATAGAAGAAGAACTATCTACATGATGTAAGATATTACTATTGGGATGAACCATTTCTCTCCAGGCATTGTAGTGACCAAATTTTATGAAGATGTGTTCCGAGAGGAGACATCGAAGATATCTTGCATTATTGTCATTCTTGAGATTATGGAAGGCATTTTGGAGGTGATTGAACAATTGCCAAAGTTATGCAATCTAGTTTCTATTGGCCAAGAGTATTCAAAGATGTTCACCATTTTATTTCGAGATGTGATCATTGTCTGTTAGTGAGTAATATTTCACGAAAGCATTAGATGCCCCTAAACATCATTATTGAAGTTAAATTATTTGACATTTGAGTAATCAACTTTATAGGACAGTTCATATCTTCCAACAACAATTTGTACATTCTGAAGGACGTAGATTTTGTCTCCAAATGGGTAGAAGCAGTTGCATTGCTGACAAATGATTTCAAAGTGGTCATTAACTTTCCAGAGAAGCAAACACTTTGCATGTTTGAAAACCTCATGCAATCATTAACTATAAAGTTTACAACAAGTACTTTATAGCCTTTTTAGCTAAATATAATGTGACACACAAGATTGCAATTGCTTATCATTCTCAAATGAGTGGCCAAGTGAAAGTATCGAACAAGAAAATCAAATGAGTTCTCGAGAAGACAGTGAACCGCCAGAAGGACTGGTATAAGAGATTGGATGATGCATTATAGGCCTATATAACAACATTCAAAACTCTGATTGGAACGTCACCATATATATTGGTATTGGAAAAAACTTGTCATCTCGCTGTGGAACTGGAACTCAATAGGTATGGGGAAATCAAAAAGTTCAAGTTTGATATTGAAGCTATAAGATAAAATCACTGAATTTAATTAAATGAAATGGAAGAATTTTTAGGGCAAGCATACAAAAATGCTAAATTGTATAAAAAGAAAACAAAGAAATGACATGACAAATAGAGCGCCTAGTCATGTCATGTCTTGAATCTTAATATTGTAATAAAAAATCCTGAGAAATAGCTATGACTATTGTAGCACTCGTTCTGAGAGCTATAGCACTATTTTGACTAAACTGCATATGGGCGTTGTAGAGCTAACATTAATTTTGCAAGAGCGCCACATGCTCACTGATAATTTTTAAACAAAGAGAGCAACACGATTTTCGAGGACGAGCTCTACAGCTCGGTGCTAATCATAATTTTTGAAAAGGGGAATGCAAACATTTTCGTCAACCAAAACTCTCTGGAAAAACATCAAACATCTGACCTCTCTACACTTAACTCTTTCGAAGAATTTGATCTATGCTATATTGTTATGTTTAATGTTGAAATATAAATAGAGAGCTAGAATTATTGATATAGTCTGATTAAATTTCTAATATCGTTTTGAGTTCTTTTTAGTGTTTACTTCGAAGATGTCATAAAGAAATTGCAGAGCAAGAATAAGTTGCGAGAGAATAAACATAAATTTTATGAAGTTCCAGTTCTACAATGCCCTTTTGGGCGCTATAAAACAGGAGAAAGAAAAAGAAATTGCAACCAAGTACCGAGTATTACAATGTCATTTCATGTGCTATAAAGCTACAGCCCTATAGCTCCCCTCGACGAAATTGGCTGTGTTAGAGTGCTTCTCATTGGGCTCTACAATGCCGATGTGAGAAAATTAAGTCAAACTATGAGTTTTAAGGATAGACATGGGACACACCAAACGACAAAAGAAGGCTAAAGACAAGACTTTATTTTGTTTACAATTCTTCAAGAGACTAAAGAAACACACTACAAACAAACTTACCCTCTCTTCTTCGATTACGATTTGAACTATACATATAATCTAATTGCTTTTCATCTTTTTCAGTTTTATTGATTTGTATTGAATTCATGATTATATTTCTAATTGATCGTCGGAAGACCCTTTTAGACAATAAAGGCTTCTCAATTAACAAACTTGTACCAATAATCAATTGAAAAAGGTAGATAGTTATTTTAGTTGAAGAGTAGAGAGATAGTTCTAATCAAAGGTTTTATTTTATCGAAACTAAATCATTTTTACTTATTCATTTTATTTTTTGGTTGTTTTAAATCTCATCAATTAAAAATTTGTCGTTTAAAATAAAATCAAAGTAAAATTATACTGTAGTGATGGGCGTTGATAATGAGTTAATTGACGATTTTCTTCAACGAAAATCTAGTTCTTTCTTTCTCTCTGAAATTCTTTTAGTATCATTTTCATAATTTCATTAGTTTACTATCATGAATCTCTTCAACATATTTCTTTGTTATGTAATTTTAGGCATTAACTAAATTTCAATTTATAACATTCGATTGGACTGATGCATATAATTTAAATAAAAAAAAAATTTCTCTTTTTGATGCATGTACGTTTAATTGTGTAAAAAACGTCAATTGAATTGAAAAAGAAATTAATATTTGAATACGAACAGAATGACTTATAATCAAATTATTACATGTGAATAATTTAATTTCTGCATTCAAATAGTATACATCTAAGTGGTGGCAAAATCATAAAAAGCTGAGTTATATTTTCTGATGAATGTAAAAAGTTTAATTACAGTAATACATTTATAAAATATAAGATGATTTTTATAAATAAATTATTTGCATGATTTACCATTTGACTTGATGAAAAGATTAAAAAGAATGCGTCGAAAAGATTAAAAAGAGTCCGTTGACTTTAAATATTGTTGAGGGTATATCAATTTTCTTGAGTCGATATTATATTATATTTCGTAAAGGTTTACAAAAATCTGAAATTTATTTGTTTAGGTAACATTTTTGAAATTATAAATTATACTTTGCTCTTTTAAAAGTGATACACACATACATATGTGTGTGTGAAAATGATACTCTACTTGATTATATTACTTGTTTGATACGTTACCTCAACATCGCATGCAATAACCAAGATTATTGCAGATTGTACTCATTGTTGGAAACATATTTATTCACAGATAAACTCGTAGGATCGAAATGACATAAGAAGAGTTAAGTTATTAACTTTTTCAAGATTGAAAACAATACTAATTTGCATATATAAAATAAATTATATTTCTCAATTAATTAGATAATTCTAAACTCAACAGTTTTCTCCTACAACAAATTTAAAAAGAATGATAAGAGAGTGCAAATAAATTTGTTAATAGAGTTCAACCAACCTTGTCTACATCTGCGCTTCAAGATTTCTTCTTGAACCTTTGGACATCAATCCAAATTCTTACACTCGACTCTTTCTCAAAGAGTCACCCTTTACCCGTTCACCAAAAATTACAAGGATGAAAGTTTGAGCACAAATCAATAGTCTCGCACTCTCTTGTAATGAGCAAAATCTCAAATTGATTTACAGAGGGAATAATGTATGCTGAAACTAAGATTCTCAAGTAAATTTGGCAGCATTTTATTACGATTCTCAAGTTCGGTGCGTTACACAAAGTTGTTCTCTTCTATTTATAGAAGTATTCATAAAAACAGTGTACCAGTCGACACTTTCACCTAATAAATTGACACTTGTGTGACCGTTGTGAAAAATTTCAAACTTTTTCATCAATTCGATCGACGTTACTGTAGAACGCACTGTCGACATTGCATCGATCGGTCGACCCTTTGAGCTCTTTGGAACTTATTTAATAGTCGTGTGGTCGATACTTTGTTGGAAGGGTTGACACTTTCAACTCTCTGTAATTTCTTCAATGTTTGTGCGGTCAACACTTAGTGATGCAAACCTCAGATGTAGGAAATCTAGGACGCTTCAACAACGAGGAATAAACAATAGGATTGCTGTGTGATTCAAAAAATGATGTGAACTTGACCCCGTCAAACCTTGCCGATGGAACCAAAGTTATAAAAAGATGAGCTTGACTCAAACAAAACTCGTTGGTAGGAATCAAAGCTATCAAAGGTGATCTTTCAAATCAATACTTAATGAAATTTAAGTTCTTCACAAAGAACTTAAGAGAAGAAGTATCACAAATCTCTTAAGAAGCACAAAACTAAATTTCATTTACCATAAAAAATTCTCAAAACAAGATCTAACTCGTGTTTATATGGGCAAAAAAGTAAAATACAAAATAAAATAAAGAACCCCCTAAAAAAGGTTGGTCGTGGATGGGTGTTCTAGGGCGCGTTGGGCGTGCAGTGGGGCCTGTGGGTCGCACAGGTGGGCGTGCAGAGGGTGCTCGGCTGCTATGGGCGCTGGGCGCGCGGATGTGCACATTGCGTTGTGCTTACCGTGCAGTAGCGCGAATCTCGGACGTGGGCACGCGAATCTTGGACGCATGGCAAGCGTGAGGTGTGTCGTGGTGCTCACGGTGCACATGCAGGGACTGAGCACGATGCGCACGGGGGTGGACACCATGGTTGGCCAGGGCGCGCACTGTGTCTGGTTGGTTGTGCGTTGTGTCTTATTGTAGGCGTGCGCTGGATGGCTGAATGTTGTGTCATCTTGTCTCCTCATGCATTGTTTTGCCATTTTTTACTTCCTCCTAGAATTTATGCCAATTTCTTGGTCGTAGGAGACTCCAATTTCCAGCAAGAAAACTAACACAATTTAAACCTAAATATCAAAGCAAATACAAACTAGAACAACCTAAAAACTAATCAAAACAGAACATGCGTTTGATAAATAAAAGATGCAAAACAAAATGATTTCACAAAGAAAACTCTATCGGGTTAAGAGAAAATAGAACACGTATGCATTCAAAAATCAAAAGTGAAAAACAGAAACAAGATGCTGTTATATTCTAGTAAAACTATGAACAAAATAGAAACAAAAATTCATGAAGATCATAACAATACTAAACACAATTACTGTAGTTAAGCTTCACAAATAAATTATGTTTCAAGGATGTAGAATAAAAGCTCAAGCAAACGAGGGTATTCTAGTTAGCAAAACAGAATAAAAAACAATAAAGCACACTAAACAATTAAAACAAACAAGATTACATGACATACTATCAGGTGATAAACAGAAACAAAGCTTGACAAAAACAGAAACATCAGAGAAAGAAAATAGAAAAAGAACACAAACGGAGCACTTCGGCTCTGATACCAAATGGTACGGACCAGAACCTGTGGACGACGCGAAGATGATCTGACAAAGCAAGCGGAAGCAAATACATGGACAAAAGGGTTCGAGTGCTCACAGGTTTAATCGAAAACACCCCAAAATAGAATACACATTGTAACGTAAAAATAGAACAATGGACGTGAAATGGGTATGTGATTACCTGGTGAATGAGGAGATGACAAACTTGTAATATCCTCAAAGGATGGCGATGGAGTGAGTGAAATGGCGAGAGAGCCACTGGCGGTCCTAAGGTGACCACAACACCTTTCGGAAGAAGACATGTCCGAGAACGAACGAGAGCTCCAGCAAATGGCCAAGGCCCTCCTGCATACGCTGGAAATGGAACACCCACCTATGATTCTTCCTCAGAAGAGGTCAAAAGAAAGGTGGCAATCGAATAAGCATTTGTGCTAGCCCAGGAGGCAATGTAGGCACCTTCTCGAAAAAGAGACCTCCGCGAACGAAGGATGCTTTAGCAGCGAACCAGGATTTCTCAACCTCCTTATGTTTTCCAATCCTTAGAAGGATTTGGTGAGGAGGTTGTCAACAGAATCACCAAGTAATCCCTGGGACTTGGTGTGACAGAATAGAGAACCTCTCGAATATTACGCACCGAGAAACATAAAAGGCTCCGATGAGCGCTTCTGAAAATGAAGGTAATCTTCACATAATTTCCATTGATCAAAAGATGGTTACAAAAGCTACAAATCAAGCTTAAATAGAAGGGTGAACATCGATTCTGGATTTTGGAAGGCAAGAAGAAAATCGTTGCTGAATGTAGTTGTTGGAGCACTCTTGACACTATTCATGCACGCATTGCGGCCTTTGTGCGTGTCGACCTGCTGCTCCTGGCGCTCGCTTCTTCTCTTGCGTGAGCACGCTGATGTGCTCCTGCACGCGCATGCCGATTTCCTCCTCCGTGCGTGCATGCCAGTGCCCAGCTGCTCTCCTTCGCGCGCGCCTACTGACGTTCTTGTGTGTGCCTGCAGCTGTCTCGCTTGGTCCTTCCTGTGTGCGCATGCTACTGCTGGTCTCTCCCTATGCTTGCCATCCTCCTAGATGTGCGCACCTTCATTTAAGTTGTGCACGCCATCCCTCTAACCCGTGCGCGTCATTCCCGATCATGACTCTTTTCTTGAGTGCTCCACTCCAATTATAAGCAAACCAAAAATAGAATATGCTACACAAAAAGGCTAAAATGTTTTGCCTTATAAAAATGTATAGATAATAAAAAGGACAAAATTGGTTACAATTATTTGTCTTAGGGAAGACAAATTCCCCTTCAAGTTAACAAAATTGTCTTTACCTATGTAATTAACAAACGTGTCAGAGAAAATACTAGCTAGATTACGTACCTGACTTTGAGCTTAAGCCATCAGCCTCTGAGGCATATCAAATACTTAATAAATTCATCCATAAACATAACAAAATAATAAGTGATATAAAATCTCTTTTAACTCAAATAGAAATAAAATGTAAGTTTATCTCTTCATAGCCTATAAATCGCTATTTGCATTAAAACCATGTAACATTTCCATGAGAGCACCTCTTCAACTGCATCTTTTATTAGTTCCTTTCATCATGTACATCATAAAATTTTTTACTTACATTACAAAGTTCAAACTATAAGCCTCATGTTCAGTAAGAGATATATAAACTATTAGGAACATGCATGCATATGTATTTTTTGTAAAAACAGTCTTATATCGGTTCTTTCTCAATGAGTCTTTTATTCTTGCTTTAGTTTCTATATACAGTCCATTTGTTAGAGGTAATTCAGTCTAGGAAATTGAGAAGGCACCTAATGATCCTGTCTTATGGGACAACCAACTCATATTCCACCTCACAACAAAAGTTGAGTTTATTCAGTCATTCTCTCATCTCTCCGTCTTTCTGTCTGTCTTTTCTGTCATTCTTTCATTTTTTTCTTTGTTCTTTGTTCTCTTTAAATCTTTCTTAACATAATTCTTTTTCATATATCAATCGTAAAATTCATCTTATCATAACGATTAAACGAATTCTCGAATAACAACAAAAAGTCTCAAAAAACATCCAAATTGACATCATCATGATTATCTAAATAAAATAAATCCTCGAGTGTCAACAAAATGTAAAGAGATAACCTATCACTTCGTGATGTAGACCGACGGGTCAACATATACAAACATCTCTTACTTGGATTCCTTAGCATGATAACGATCACCTCACGATGATTATCCTTCTCTTTAGATCAACCCTGATATAAAAATTCTCGTGTATTAGTATTCTTGATAAATAAAAGTTGCAAATCTCAAACATTAGAAATCCAAACTCTAATTTATCCTTACTTACTCTTATGACCATTCGGGGATCATTGCCTAATCAATTTCAATATGAAATAGGCTTACCTTGATAAAGCTTGAGAGAGTCTGGGAGGCAGCTCTCGGCTCTGGGTTAAAATAATACATTATTAGGGTTAGATTTTCATATAAATATGTGATTTCCCACTTCATCGGTTGACACTTTATTTGGTCCGGTCAACCACTAATTAATACAAATTGCGGGAACATCGTCTTCTTCTTTCGGTCGTTCTTTTTCTTAGTTCGGTCGACCGTTCTTTCAAATTGTCGACACTTCAACACTGCTGTTTTTTGTTTGATGAAATTTGCAAGCAAGGTGTCAACCAGTGTCTGTACAAGTGTCGACACCTTTACCACTTTTCCAAAAAATTATTCTTTTTAATTCGCAACACTTTTGAGATTTACTTTCTTATGACATCAAATGATTCTCCAATAAACTTCATTAAGGACGAAAGTCACTTCCATTCATTTTAGATTCTTAAACTCTCATACCATTAGTTCACTTTCCTAAACACATTGTTAGGAACAAACACACTTGCTTAATTATTTAATTTTAGCAAGTTTCAGACTGTTGGATCTATCCGAGAGTTGGATAATGCTCTTTACACTTGCTTAGTTTCTCCAACATCTTGGCTAAGAGGGTTTGATTTTGCTCTCAAAGGTAAACCAATTCAACCATGGTGCAAAGAGAAAAATTAAGCTATAATAGATTAAATTTCACATAATAGTTACATGTTTCATTCAAGAGCTTTTAACATCAAGAGTCAATTTGATCCCAATCTTAAGTTTATGTTGTCATGTGTTAAGGAAACTTAAATAGCTAGTTGTGAATTACCTACAAATTTAGCAGATTAAATGCACTTTATTGTTTATTATATGTGATCATAGGTTCTGGGAATAGAGTCATGTTTTAGAGTGATTACGGGAAAACTTAGAGGTGCAAACTGTTTTAAGCTTTGGGTTGGATGGTTTAATTTTGTTAGTTTTTGAAAACTAATTGAAAATCAATCAATGGTTGACCTGTTTTATCTATTGTTTGGCCTTCCATATTTGGTAAACTAATTAATTGGTCAAACTGTTGTCACAAAATGTAGTTGTTATTGTTAAGGTTTTGTTAGGGATAAACGCAAAGGAGCCAACGTGTTGGGCTTCAAGGCTAAGAAGGTAATTCACTTGTCAGGTAACTATAAAGATGTTAATTGAGCGAGTCGAGCCGAGCTAAGCCGAGAAAGACCCAGCTCATCGAGCCTGCCAAGCCTAACGAGCCGAGCCTAATAAGTCGAGCTTAACGAGCCGACCCTAAAAAATTTCCAACCCGAGCCGGCTCTCAAGCCCAGAGTCTAACGAGCCGAGTCGAGCTGGCCCAACGAGCGTAACGAGCTGATCTTAACGAGCCAAACTTACATAAATAATGATTTCAGATTGCATAACTAAAATATATTACAAAATATAGCAAAGTCATAAGGTAAACTATAATCACCCAAACTTAAAATAAATATGTCCTCAATGCATAAAATAAACTAAAAATAGGTGAAAAATAGTGTAACTCATGACGTGTCGGGCTAATCATTGTACTCACCTTCTTGTGGAGGCTGATATGACCTCAATAGGTGCTCCGGGAAGATAGGTAAATGTGGGTTTGCTGGATCCGAATGGTTAACCACTGTTCGATGTGAGTGTGATCTCGTGATAACTGTATTTGCTTATCAGAAATATTTTCCAGCTTTTGTCTTATATCGTGTTCAAAGCTGGTTTGTTGAGCAGCCAGATTGGCAAATATTTGGCCTTGTTGGATTGTAAGATTTTCTAATATCTGCCCCACATCGTTAGTTGAGTAAGAACGAGGTGGCATGACAGATGATGAAGATACGCCTAGATCGGGAGAGATAGCTGATTGGTTTTCATATCGCTGTTTTTGACGAGTCTCGATGCGCTCTCTTTTTGTCTGCGCTATGCTACATTGTGCACTCGTCATAATACCATCTTTGTGCTGGATACGAGACAACGGAATTAGTTGAGGCGGAATTTCAGCATCAGCACCAATGCTCAATGAATCCCAATCCATTGTTTCTAGCTTCGCCGTACTGCCACTTAGATATTCTTGAAATATTTGAGGAGACATAAACCTTTTGCTGGATCCAAGACTCATCAGTTGAGCTTATAGGGACATTCTCTGCAGTGCATAGGTGCGTGATGAGGATGGGGTGGATATGGCCAGCAGTGGTGGAACCCTTACCATCTGCGTTGATATTATTGTGGATAATTCGCCCGACGTTTATGGAGCGACCAGTGAGAATGTAATACAGGAGTACCGCCCGCTCTTTGGTGAGCTCAGAATTCTGGAACGTCGGCATCAAGTTTTCCCTGATGAACTTGGACTAAGCTTGAGCGTAGCAGTTGAAATAACTTAATATCAAGTGTAATGGTTGAGCTTGGTTGACTTTTGAGTAAACCCACTGTGAACCTCGGTGGCCCATCTCTTGTATGATTATCTCATAATCTGGCCCCTCTTCCATCATGGTGTGATAATCATCTTGATTTAAGTTGTCCAAACCAAGCTTAGCTTTAATGATCTCGGTTGAGAAGTGAATGATCTTGTTGCGAGCTTGAACGGTACTATCTGAATTTAATGCCTTAAGATTTGCGTGGAATTCCGAAAAGACACTTACGTTCACATCACCACCTAATACAACAAGAGTCTCTCATCGTCGTTGCCTAAGTATGACTAAAATATCTCCATCAGACTCATCGGGTTGAAATTGGATTTCGCATATCAGAGGTTTATTTTTGGTCATGAAATCCACGAAGTATTTCCTTGCCTCAGAGTTGATGACTGAGTGATCGATTTGGCCGACCAGAGCTGAGCTTGAGCTTGAAGAGCTTTCAAACGTTTTGGCGGCATTTCTTTAACCTGTAAGTTACACAAGACAACAAGATACTAAATACAAAAATAAAATTAAGTATTAATTATCACACGATACTAGTAATTTGTGTACAAGAAGTTCTAACTCACAAAATATAAAGAAAATTATCAATTTTTAAAACTTAGAATTCTCATAAACATTTCATCGAACAAGTGGTGTGCACAGTCATAAAACTTCGTTCACAATTGTTTTTGTATCCCAAACCAACCTCAGCAATCAAAATCAAACAATGCAGCCTAAATTTGACAACAATAAGCAAAAAAATTTCATTTCAGTATCAAGTAAATTTCAAATAATATTCAATTAAATTATCAAATTACGGAAGAAATAGAACCTAGTTGGATGGCTGATATTTACTGAGCTTCGACGGAAGATTCGGAGGTCGAAATTGTGGGGCGATTGACGGGTGGTGCTGCGAAGATTTATGGGAGCTTTGGCAGTTTTTGGCGTTGAGTTCTTCATTGGTAGCTTTCAGTTGAAGGGGCGATTGATCGGGAGGTTGCTGACCTAAAATCCAATTTAATACCGATAGTCGATCAATCGCCCAAGTGAGGCAATTGATCAGCTGTCGCTCTGTTTTATTCAGCACGACAGTCGATCAATCCCCCCACTTGGGTGATTGATTGGCTATACGGCTGTCGCATAGAGCGACAGCTGATCACTCGCCCACGAGAGACGATTGATCGGCTGTCGCTCTATGTTAATTCTTAGCGACAGCCGATCAATCGCCCCACGTGGGTGAGTGATCGGCTATCGCTCGATTTTCATTCTTACCGGCAGCCGATCAATCGTCCCAATGCTCCTATTGATTGACCGTCGTTTTTGAGTGACATTTATAATTTATTTATAAAAAAAAATATATAAAAAATATAATCTTCATTATAAATAAATTTGACATTTGTATCACTACAAATTAAACACAATCCCAATTAGGTTGGCACCCATATAATTGTCAATCATGTGCAAAATGTAAAAAAAAAATTACAAAATGAAAAAATGCCTTGAAATTTAAATTACAATGCTAATCTTCAACGTCCAAATTTTTAAAGTCTTTGAGTATTTCGTCCTCTCATTGTTGGTTTCTTATAATGGCATCATTCTAATCCTTCATGCAAATGAGTGCCTCCATGAGATCGGGTGCAAGTCGTCCTCGACGTTCATTGTACACACGTTCACCTGCACTAAAAGCAGACTCTGATGCTACGGTATAGACCGGAGGTGTTAGTAGATCACGTGTCATTATAGACATAATAGGATATATGGTGGAAAACATTTTTCACCAATTTAAAATGTTAAACTTTTCTTCGCAAGAAAATTAATATCGAATGTCAAAATAAATTTCTAATTCATTTCACATAGAACTAGAGTAAGCATTCATATCTAATTGATTCCAAATATCATGAATACCAAGTTATGAACCTACAATATTTCCACCACCACTACTTGAACTAGCATATGAAGAAACACGTGAACGACTAACATTAAAATATTTAGATTCATAAAAAGAATATAAACTAGTAATTCCATGTGTTATTTGATCCATAGAAAATAAAGAAGTTTATAAATTATTAGAAATTTTATTAACAATAAGACATACTCTTAACTTATATCTAGGATCTATTATACATGTATAACAAAAAATAGGAGAAATGTCAAGCTAATATTTTTTAAATTTTGTTTCTATTTTATTAATTATATCTCTAAATTCATCTATATGTCGATATTGTGCAAAATTACCCGTTATGTTTATAAAAATTGGGAGAATAAGATGAGAAGTAGGATAATAAATTTCTAAACATTTATTTGTAGCATCATAAAATGGTTTTAAAAAATCAAAAATTATATTAGTTACATCACAACTAGATTTATCAAGATTAATACTTTGGGTTTTCTCACTAATAAAACCACAAATAACTTGCCAATATGGCATAGCATTTTTCAACATTAAATAAATAGAATTTCACCTATTATCAACATTGATTTTTAATTTTTGTAGTTTAAGTTGGGCAGCTTTACAAAAATCTCTATATTATTGTTGCCTCGAATTATATCCAATTATATAAGAAATTGTGGATCTAATTAATTCAATATGAGGCGAAATATATGTCATACCATCTTTAACGACTAAATTTAAAATATAAAAAACACATCTCATATGGAAAAGAGAATCGTAAGTAGTATCTAATTGAAAATAATTTTTCAAATAGAAAATAGCAGTATCATTGACACTAGCATTATCAAGTGTTATGCTAAATATTCTTTCTCGAATGGAATATTCTTGCAATATCGTAACAATATATCTATAAATTCTAATACCAGTGTGGGGATATTCACAATTACGAAATCTTAAAATTCTTTTATTTAATTGCTAAGAGTCATCAATAAAATGATAAGTTACAACTACATAGTCTATAAAATTACCTGCATTCCATAAATCAGATGTGATACAAATAGACATTGAAGAGGCACTTGAAAAAAATGAAATTAGTTCATTTTTCATATTATTAAATATTTTAATAATATCAATTCTAGTTGTACTTCTAGGAACACATTTAAAATTAGGTGTAGCATATTCTTTCATAAAATTTTCAAAATCAACATTATCGGTGAACGCTAAAGGCAACTCACATTGTGCTACAAATTTTACTATTCCTTCTCTCATTTTATGTTGTGAATACAAAAAAAGTGTCACTACCACTAGCATTTAATAATCTTTGTGTAGGATTTATAACTTGCTAGTTTAAGTAACACTTTTGATAATGCCTATTTAGTGAGGTAGTTGAACTACCAGAAATATATATATAATTTTGAATACAATATTTACATTGAGCCCTAGATTCTACTTTTCCATCAATTTTAATATCTTTCATTACAAAATGTTTCTATACTTCAGACATTTTGTTTCTTTTTTTTAGATGATGAAGAAGAGGATATGGATGCTTGTATAGATGATTACTCTATTGAAAATGAAGGATTTATTTCTCTAATTTCTTCAATATTATCATCAATATTATAATCACGTAGATCCATAATTTAAAATAAAAAAAAATGATACCACAAAACCAATGTCCAACAAAAACTTGTATGTGGTGTGAATTGATCAACTCACATATACAAAACTTACAAAAAAACTAATGTAAAAAAATTTAGTTAGTATAACTATAAATATAATTATAAATTATGTAAATATATGTAGAAAAAAATAAACTAAATTTTACCTTGTTGAAGCAAATTGAAGAATGAATTAGAGCACCTAATGGATTGAGAACAAATTGAGTACAAATTGATTGAGAGCAATCTAAGGAGTAAATGAATTGAATTGAGAGAGATTGAGAGAAAAAAAATATAAGGAAAAGGAAGAATTTATAGAAAAAATGGAGTGAAAGGGGAGAGAAAGGTCGAAAGTCTTTCTTGCTCTGATGAGAGCAACGGTCACTAGACCGTTGCTAAGAATCTCAGCCTGAGTCAGATTGCTCAGAAGCTCTCAGAGCAACAGTCTTGTTACCGTTGCATTGCTGAGAATCTCAGGCTTCTCAGCAATGGTCATGAGAGAGACTAAGAGCGCAAGAAAGAAGATGGCACTAGCCTCTAGTAGCCGGTAGGAGAGGAGACTGGAGAGACAAAATCGAGAGGAAGGGGAACTGCCGAAGTCGAACTGAAGGGCAGACGTAGAACTCCAAAGTCGACCGAACTAAAGTGTGATGACCCGAATGAACACGTATGAGGAGGAACTACCCAGTGCTCCACGAATCCCGAGTGAGATTTGGGCTAGAGGGTGACGTGCTGGGTTAAAACTCCGCGGATCCTGGGTTGGATTTGGGCCGGAGGGTTCGGTCGTAGAAAGGGGAGTCGTCACAATCCCACATCGCTTGGGGAAGTATGTGGAAATGAAACATATGTAAAAAGAGACCCTCCCAAGATAGTAAGACGCGTTTTGGAGCACAATTGACAACGGATCCCATAAGAACTCCGAAGTTAAAAGTGCTTTGGTGAGAGTAGTACTAGGTTGGGTGACCGACTGGGAAGTCCTCGCCAAAAAAAGCAGTGAGGGGAGGTTTGTAACAACCAGTTCCATCGAACCGATTTTACCTTGTCATCTAATAGTGTACACTTTATGGATGAAATTGGGAGAAATATTGATTACGTGAATGAGTGACTAAGTAAGGGCATAATGGTAAATGGAGATTTATAGTGGATAACGTATTTAAGGCAGGGTTTAATGAGGTTTAGCCGCCACTGTTTTCTCATTTTCCTTTCTCGGCATTCAGCTCAGCTAGCAGTGTTTCTCTCGGAAATTTTCCCTCCCATTTTCTCCAAGCTAGGTGAGTTCTACTTCGATTTCTTGTTACATTGTAGCTATCAATGTTAGAGGGGATTTTAAATGCGGGTTTTGAGAATGCTGTAAGTGAGAGTTAGTTCGGGTTCAGGACATATCAGGAATGCTTGATGATCCGAGTACCCAAACTAGTTTTCTTATGAGTTTTGGTAGATTTGAGGATAGTTTAGAATGAAGTTTAACTAATAATCTGTCTACGGCTATAGGTTTGAGTAAAACCCGAAGTAGTTTGCAACAAAGCTTTTCCAGGAAACCAGGTAAGTGGAGTATGTGTGTGCCTTCGGGTTTACATCACAAAGCAGTAGGTTTATACTTGTTTGAATGTTTTCTGTATGTCATGTATCATGTTTTTGGAAAGAACACGAAAATGAATTTACATGTAATGGTATGACAAGGTATGAACAGAATGTAATAGATCAGCTGTTAAGGGAACTAATCCGCCCCTTAATTTATGAAGAGGATGTATGACTTTGGGAAAATTGATTCGCTTCCCAATGGAATTTAGGATCAGATCAGCTGTTAAGGGAACTAATCCGCCCCTTAATTTATGAAGAGGATGTATGACTTTGGGAAAAATGATCCAACTCCCAATGGAACCGAGAGATCAGATCAGAGAAAGAACGTGAATGCAACAGAGTTGTGAAAGTAGAAACTGCATGTCTAGGATTTATGTTTCAGCATATCATTACATTGTTGCTTTACTTACTTAGCATTAGGCTAATAGATGAGTTTTGTGATGTAGGTGAAGAAGTTTCAGTAGGTGGGTTCTCTGAGTATGTTGAGGACTAGGCTGGTTGGAGGAGTACATTCACGCATCGACTTGACAATCTGATGAGGCAGTTTAACTAATGTCAGTAGGTGTGAAAGTCTAGTTAACAATGGTTCAGTTTTTGGTATGCTAAGAATGTTAATGATAGCAGGAGTTTAATGTTTTTATTAATTTTGGAGCTTTCTGATTACGAAAAACACTATTTGGTTTTAGTTGTAGAATGTTATTGTGGATTTATGTTGTTTTGAATAGCTGCTGTTGAAATTTACAAGTTCTTTTAGTAGGCAGAGTTGTCTATTGTTTAGAGTGTTACTGTTCATCGGTTGATACAGTCTATCAGTGGATGTAATCTATCGGTGGATGTAGTCTATCGGTGGATGTAGTCTATCGGTAGATGTTGTCAAACGGTAGATGTGAGCAATAGGTTTTGTCGTTTAGTGATCGGTGGATGTGAGTAATAGGTTTTGTCGTTTAGTGATCGGTGGATGTGAGCAATAGGTTTTGTCTTTTTGTGACCGGTGGACGTGAGTAATAGATTTTGTCGCTTGTGACCGGTGGATGTGTGTAGTCGACGCGTCGTTCGACTGACGTGACCGGTGGACGTGTGTAGTCGACGTGTCATTTGACTGACGTGAGCGGTGGGTGTTCGTTAGTAGATGACAAATTCTATCTCTACGTCCACCGCTAAGATTATTTTGTTTCTGCTTCTGCCGCTAACACTGTTTATCGGTGGATGCCTTTTGTTTCTATTTCTATCGCTGGAATTGTTCAGCGGTGGACATGTTCTGTTTTGTTTTGTTTTCTTTCAACCAATTGCCTTTAATAATTTAATTAATTAATAAATGTCGTTTTATACAAATAATTTCCACTGCAAGTTTTTACGTTTAATGATCAAATTTTGATTTTTAAGTGAAATTTTAAGATTTTTGTCATAACTCGGTTCAGTATTATGTGTAGCGAACCGGGTTTATATAATTCGGGGCGTTACAGTATGGTATCAGAGACATTCAGTTAAACCGTTCAAAAGATTACTCATCAGTGCCAATCGTTGCATGGAAGTACTTCAACAACTGTAAGTGTTTATGTTAACCTTAGCTGTTAGATATTTATGAGAGTAATTAACCTTGTCCAACAATATAGCAAAATGGCTAGACGACAAGGAAGACCAAGAGTATCGAGAGAGATGCCAAATTTGAGAAGTGAGAGGGACCCTAGTGTAATTAGGCAGCTGACAGATTTTGTGCACCAACAGACAGACTTGGTTCGTCAGCAGTCCGATTAGTTGGGAGTATTGTTGAACCGAGAAGTACAACGAAGTGCCAACTCGAGTTCCAGCAGTGAGCAGTCAGAAGATAGATTCCGGAGGCTACAGCCGCCCACACTTGATGGAAAATCGTCCAATCTGATTGTTGCTGAGGAGTGGCTTAGGAAGATTGAGAGCATGTTCAGATGTGCCAACATCGGAGAAGGAGACAAAGTCACTTTGGCAACATTCCATTTGGCTGGGGGCGCTCAACTTTGGTGGGAAACAATAGAGACCACCACTGATGTTCTGGCTATGTCCTGGTCTCAGTTCAAGGAGATTTTCTATGAGAATTATTTTAACAACACAGTCCAAGCCGCAAAGAAGGTAGAGTTTCTGAACTTGAAGCAGACAGGGTATGTGGCAGAGTACAGTAGGTAATTCGAGTCCCTGTCCATGTTTGCTAGACATTTTGTTCACAAGAATGAGGATAAGGTGTTTCAGTTTGTACATGGACTGAAGCCGAAAATTTACAGAAGAGTCAAATTTTGTGGTATTAAAGAGCTGTCATTCAGTGAAGTTGTGTCCACAGCATTGGAGGTGGAAGAAGCTGAAATGAAGTGTTCTGGACCGAAGGAAGCCCCGCGAAAGTTCATCCAGCCCCAACAACAGAGAGGAATGAAGAGGCCCAGTGAAGGCCAGAGTAACCAAGGAACAGGAAGGAAAGTACCGGATACCAGGAAGTATCCCCAGTACCCAAAATGTTTGAAGAGTCACCTGGGCGAGTGTAGGTTTGGGACGGGAAAGTGTTTCAACTGTGAGGAGGTTGGACACACGTACTGAGATTGCCCGAAGCCTAGAATCACCCGATGCTTCAACTGTAACAAAGTCGGCCATATCAACAGGGACTGCCCAGTCTTAAAGAATGGCCCTGCTATGTTGAAACCGAGGATATTCTCCATGATGGAGTCGGGTGATGAACACCAGCCTGCTGTGGTGTCAGGTACCATATTGATCAACTTTGTGCCTGCTTTTACTTTAATAGATTCTGGTGCGACACAATCCTTTATAGCATCTGCGTTTTCTGTTAAGTTAGATGTACAGTTTATCCCTTCTATGCATGTGTTTAATGTTGCATTACCCTCTGGTGAACGCATGCAATCTAACCAAGTAATGCTTGACAGTGATGTGTTAGTAGGGAACGTGAGTCTACCTGTTGATCTTATTATTATGGATATAATGGGATTTGGTGTAATCCTAGGAATGAATTGGTTGTTTAAGCATTATGCCACAATAGATTGTAGGACTGGAATAGTTAGCTTCCAACCCCATGGTGGTTTGAATCATACCTTTCAAGCTTTGAAGAAAAGTAAGGAAATGTCTGTTATGACCTCTGTCAACGCTAGACCTTCTCCATGCGGGGAGTATTTGTGCTTTTTGGCCAGTGTTTTAGACACACAACTAGTAGGAAAAGCAAGTCCTCAGAATGTCTTAGTTATACAAGATTTTCCAGAAGTATTTCTAGATGACCTTCCTGGCTTGTCGCCAGATAGGCAAATTGAGTTTGTTGTAGATGTTTACCCATGCGCCGAGCCTGTATCTAAAAATCCCTATAGATTAGCACCCACGGAGTTTAAGGAATTAAAGAAACAGTTAGAGGAACTACTGGAAAAAGGGTTCATACGCCCAAGCTTTTCACCATGGGGTGCACCAGTTCTTTTTGTCAAAAAGAAGGATGGATCAATGCGTATGTGCGTGGATTATCGGGAATTGAATAAGTTAACCATCAAGAACAAGTATCCATTGCCAAGGATTGATGATTTATTCGACCAGCTTAACGGTGCGCGAGTTTTCTCTAAGATTGACCTTAGGTCCGGTTATTACCAATTGAAAGTCAAATAAGAAGATATTCCTAAGACAGCCTTTTGCACAAGATATGGACATTATGAGTTTTTGGTTATGTCTTTTGGATTGACTAATGCACCAGCAGCTTTCATGGATCTCATGAATAGAGTGTTTCACAAGTATCTAGATAAATTTGTCATAGTGTTTATTGATGATATTTTAATCTATTCACGTACTAATGATGAGCATGCAAGACACCTGACCTTGGTATTGGGAGTACTAAGACAGCACCAACTTTATGCCAAGTTTTCCAAGTGTGAGTTTTGGTTGGACAGAGTTCACTTTCTTGGTCATGTGATCTCGGGTGATGGGATATCTGTCGATCCAGCCAAGGTTCAAGCAGTTAAGGAGTGGCCCCAACCGAAGAATGCCACTGATATTCGGAGCTTCCTTGGATTAGCAGGATATTACAGGAAATTTATTGAAGGGTTCTCAAAGGTTGCAACACCCCTCACTCGGTTAACAAGGAAAAACATTAAGTATGCATGGACATAGGAATGTGAATCCAGTTTCTAGACTTTGAAATAGAAGTTGACCAATGCTCCAGTATTAACACTCCTTGTTGAAAATGAAAAGTTCAGCATTTATTGTGACTCTTCCAAAGTTGGACTCGGTTGTGTGTTGATGCAGGATGGAAAAGTAATAGCCTATGCTTCTAGGTAGTTGAAAACACACGAGAAAAATTACCCTACACACGACTTAGAATTATCTGCAGTGGTTTTTGCACTAAAGATTTGGAGGCATTACTTGTATGGACAGTTTTGTGAGATATTTTCGGACCATAAAAGTCTGAAGTATATTTTCACACTAAAGAATTAAATATGAGGCAACGTAGATGGTTGGAGCTTGTTAAGGACTATGATTTTGAGATTAAATACCACCCCGACAAGGCGAATGTAGTGGCTGATGCTTTGAGTAGAGTGACAACATCGGCCTTTGCATTGATTCTTGACATACCATTAGCCTTAGAGGCAGAGTTTCAAAGATTTAACTTGGAAGCTGTGTCCAGCGTGTCAGCTATGCTCTCTGCTATAACCTTGAAGCCTACTATTTTGGAAAGAGTAAAGGAAGCACAGGCGATTGATGCTGAGTGCAACAAGTATAAGTCATGCATGGATTCTACCGATAAGTCGGATTTCAATGGTATCGGAGCCTGTACCCAACCAGAAATGTGGCCAACGAGGACGCTAGGCCCCCGAGGTGGGGTGATTGTGATGACTTGAATGGACACGTATGAGGAGGAAAGACCCAGTACTCTGCGAATCCCGAGTGGGACTTGGGCCGGAGGGTGACGTGCTGGGTTAAAACTCCGCAGATCCCGGGGTTGGACTTGGGCCGGAGGGTTCGGTCGTAGAAAGGGGAGTCGTTACAATCCCATATCGCTTGGGGAAGTATGTGGAAATGAAACATATGTAAAAAGAGACCTTCCCAAGATAATAAGACGTGTTTTGGAGCACAATTGACAACGGATCCCATAAGAACTCTGAAGTTAAAAGTGTTTCGGCGAGAGTAGTACCAGGTTGGGTGACCTACTGGGAAGTCCTCGCCAAAACAAAGCCGTTAGGGGAGGATATTGGGCTACGGCCCAATCCCCAGAGCAGATAATATCTTACTGGGAAAAGGGGTTGTTACACGAAGGGCAGACGCAGAACTTCGAAGCCGAAGATCTGAAGATGGTCGTACTCATCGTCGTAGGTAGATGTCGATGGAAGACGAAGATGGGGTTGTCCATGTCTGCTGTCCGGAGAGGGCCCCGACCTTGGCATCAGAAAGGGCATCAGAGTTGGACTTGACCGAGCCATCGGAGAGTCGAAGACTCCCGATTGTCAGGCGTCGGAGAGGGCTCAGGACCCCGAGCTGGGCTTGACCGAGCCAGCTCGCGAGCATGCACGTTGAGGCTGGTCATCGACGGGCTCGCGAGCCCGAATGGCTGAACTCGACTCAGCCCGTCTGTGTGACCTGGGAGAAACTCGCTAATTAGCTCGGCCCGTTACAGTAACAATCCTCGCCAGCCTGCCCGTTTAACATCTCTAGGTAACTTCTGTTCGAGAATTCAAATGCATTTGTCTAAATGTGTAGTTGTTAATTTAAATTTGATTTTGGTACAAGATTTTCTACCATAAAATATAATTATAACTCCAAGACCTTTTTTTTACCATTTTCTCATAAACGTATCATTCTTACAAATTAAATTCTATCGAATTTTCGAACATATTCATACGTTTTCATATTTTTTTATGAAAGGATTAACTACTTTTCTTGTTAAACTTTTTTTTTTTGAATATATTAATAATTAAAGGTGAAATTATTTCATATTATCTATCAACAAAACAAAAAACATATCTTGGATAACTAGGAAACAACGAAACTAAAGATTTGTTTAGCTTGTTGAGGATTCGATTTCAAAACTTTTTGTTCGTAAAGGATACAAAAATCATCCTGCAACAAATATTAAACATAAATTTATAGTAAATCACTCAACATGAGAGTTACATCTTTCTGTTCTAAGAATCTATATAATGATGATAGAAGAAAACTACACTATTGTTTCATCGTACATGCATCTTATGTCAGTACCGTCCATATGTAGATGAGCAAGCACATGGTGAAAGACTGCCTGAATTCCGCCGGCTGCTTGGATTTGCATAGCGAGCCCTAAAACTTACCTGGACATGATCGTCCACTTCATTTTCCATTTTGTCGTCGAAGTTACGCGCATAGCTCTGAGGATCGTACTGAAACCGAGTCTTCCTCTTGCTACTTCCATTACTGATCTTCGCCAATTTTAAAGCTTTTGAAATTCCATTGCTCTTGTCTGGCTTTTTGGTGGCTGGATTCCTTTTCCCGACACTTTTGTTTCGGGTAAGTCAAACACAGAGTCCACATAACCATGGGACGAAGGAAGAATACAAAACTTGACCATCTTCTTTGGGTTTTTCCTTCTTGACCTTGAATGACAAAGTCTCTCTAATGGAGTCCATCCTCAAAAAAATAATTAATTTTTTGGACTTCTTTTAAAAAAATAGAGATAAAGAGAGAGAAAAGAGATCTGGTAGTGCCTTAAGACCTTATTCAGTTTATATTTTCTGAGTAAGGAACCATCAAAGAATGGAAGATTAAATAGTTGAATTTCAAATAATAATTAATTTATTATATGAAGTTCAAAAAATACGTAAATGTTTGAATCAATGGCTTTTACTACATAACTCTTTATTCATATTTAGTGTAGAGATAGTAAAAAAGTTTCTTTTTGATCCTCGAAACTATCCCAAAAGATCACGGACGAATCAATCAAGGGTGAAAACACGATTTTGTCTCTACGTTGTTTTCCTTTCGTAATTTGAAAGTTATTTTTAAATTAATTGAATAAAATACAAAAGCAGTTTTAATGGTTAAAAGTTATTTTAAGAAAATCAAGTACCTTAAACACATCATACATCATTTCAATACGTTAATTGGCATATAAAAAAGGCTTGACTCCTCCTTTTTGCCCAAGATATATGGATTCTGTGAACCAAATAATAAAATCAACAATAATCTTGAATATTAAAACATTTTAACATTAATTAGCTGAAGTTACAGGAGTTGCTAACAGTGGCTATGGAAGATTTAAAACAGCAAGGGAAATTACCAAAAATGACCACAAACTACGGGTTTTTTTCGATTCCAACCACAAACAAATTTTTTTAACAATTTAAACCAAAATGTATTGAAAACGTGCAAATATGACCACGCCGGACGGACGGACTTGGATTGAGTCCGTCCAGACGTAATTTGGCCCCAACCCGGACGGACGGAAAAAAATCGCGTCTGTCCCCATTTTTCCCCGTCCGTCCGGCCTAACTTACGCATTTCCCGGACGGACCGTATATTTTCTCGTCCATCAGCAAAAAGCATCTAAAAATTTACAGGGACGGCGTGAACAGTGGCCGCAATCCGTTTTATCCCTCGTTTTATCTCTCGACGCTTTGCAAATTTTTTGGACAATTTTCAACCGAAAAATGCATCAGGTAATATCTTACTCCTTTTGTTTTGATTTAGTTTAATTTTTAACGTTAAAAACGCAAAAATTCGAGCCCTAGGTCAAAATCGGCCCTTTTAGGCTTACCTGGACAGACGAGATTTCAGTCTGTCCATCCAGGTGATCATAAGCCTTAACCCAAACAGACGCGAAAATATTGCGTCCGTCCGGGTTAAGGCTGTGAAGTCAGATTTACACCGGGCTCTGATTTTTGCCACGGGTCGAGTTATTGTAGCTAATCTTGGAACTTTCCAATTTGCAGACTTTACTAAAATGACAGATAAAATTGCTTATAAATGAAAGAAGGATTCGACGTCACAAGGTGGACCATCGAAGTGGCCAACGAAGTCATAGCCACCTCCACCTCCACGAGCCTTACAGCCACGTCCACCCGCCCCACAGTCAGTTTCACGGGCCTCAGAGCCACATCCACAGGCTCCACAGGCACCTCCAAGGGCCTCACAGCCACCTCCCAGCTCCTCACATCCAGCTTCATCGGCCTCACAATCGAAGGAGTTTAGAAATCAGCATTGTCGAGAGCAATATCAGCTGGATACAGTACACCAAAAGGTGTCGTTGACGAAGATGGTGGACTTTACAGGTTGAGTCAATTATTCTTACAAATTGTTCCTACAATATTTCGTTGAACTAGTCTCATTCATTTGTTTTTAAAAATTTTTAGGGTGAGAGTCCTTAGAGATAAAAGAAATGTTTGAAAAAATCGGACTTCAAGGACTCTACAGTATTCGTGGAGTCAGCTGTGAAAAAATTGTTTGCCTATTCTATGCGAACATGAAATTTTCTGGGAGGTTGGGAGCTATAAAGACCTACATATTGGGTGAAGAGTATGACGTGACGGCACAGGTAGTGAATCAGGTGCTTGGCTTTCATGCAGAAGAGGCAGAAAGGTATTACCATTCCCAGAAAAAATGTCCCATGCTCGCAACAGCGGAGGGAACAACGTTCATTACATGAAGCCAGGAGCGAAAGATGTGAATGTCAGCCGATCGATCGACTGTAACCAAAATAAGGGGGGCGATCGATCGCCCCCACAACAGATGATCGATCGCCCCTCGCGATCGATCGGCTAACTCTCTGGAAAATCCAGAGAGTTTGCCAACAATTAACCGATCGATCGCCCCTCCTGGCGATCGATCGGCATATTCTCTAGAATCCGAATTCTACAGAACAGCTCCCCATTCCTCCCTGCACATAACACACTTCACACTTTGCACAATTCTTCTTTCACAATTTTTACCTCTAAACATTTCGTACATCACAACAATACATTTCTACCCGCATACAATCCTCACTCCACCAATCACCCAAAAACCAACTCAAAACATATTTAAAACGTAACCAAATTTCATAAAAACAAACCGCGTGGTTCCGTTTAAAAGTATAACATTTTCCCCTGTTTGAAAATATCAAAAACACCAGAAAATACTATACATTATCTATCTAGTTACCAAGCATCCTAAAATGAGTCATCTATACAATTTTTCAATCCTATTATCTATCAAATCCCCAAAACGTTTATTTACATCCTCACGGGTCAAAAAAGCGTCGACTGCGCCAGCACACTCCCACGGGCCATCCTCCATCAACATGCTCATACTTCGGGTGGAGGAACGTCGTCCTCACTTGTCTCGAAATCACCTACACCATAGAATTAAACTATGAGCTGAAGGGTTCAGTAAACCTACGTAAATGCAGATGAATGCTATGCATATGCAATGCTTAAAATCATGCAGTAATCCTACCTTTTTGCTATTCATTTCATTTAAGACGTCACCGGGGCTTCGCTCTCAGTAGATAGGAGCGGTACATCCTGCGATTGGATAGCCCCTCGTATCTACCCGGGGGGAAAACATGCTTCATCTGACAGCCATGTCTGAACCACCACCCCGACGTGACTATTATTACGTACATTTATACCTTTTCGTTATCCTTTTAATGAAAAACATACTTGAAAATTCATTTTGCATGCTCATTTAGAAAACATAATGCATGGACGTGCATGATACAATAATAAAAACAAACATAAAATAAACAAAGAACGGTAAACGTTCTATAGGTTAAAGTAGCCTAACTACCCAATCTAATTACTTGAAACACGCTACATGTCCAATTCTTCAATTTCAAATACTTTCTTATGGTGTAGGCCAAATCGGCCAAACAAATCACGAAAACTTACCTCGCGTCCGTTGCAATTTAAACTCCGTCCACGAGCGTTGTTCACCTAAGGCAATTCACAACATTCGTCATTAAATCGAGTCTAAACCATCGAGTTTCGAAAACTACAAACTCCTAGCTAAAGGAAATTTCCTAAAACTCTAAATTATCTCGTTGAGGCCTTTTATCTAGCAATTCATGCTCGTGAATTTCCAAACCTCCATTAATGGAGTTTTTAAAACCTCCAACCACCCAAAAACTGAACAACCCTCATTAATTCCAACAAACTTCCTCCAATAACTATAAATACACCCAATATAGTTGTAATTAGGGTAAACCTATCGATTTCAAACCATAATCCACGTTTTTAACAAAACCCTAAACGAAACCCTAACCGTATAACTCTGCGAAAATCAAAATCTAACGTTCGAAAACTATAGAATCTTAGCTACGATTGTGATTGGAGAAGAAAACGTGAAGAACGGAAGTCGATTGGAGAAGCTTCAATCACCGTTGGAAAGAGCCGCGCGAGGGAGAAGAAGAAAATTTCCTGGGAGAAATTTCTCTCTGGAGAATTTCGTTAGTGTTGGGGAGGAAGAGAGGAAGTGTTATTTTGAATAAAATTGCCTTGCCAAATTACCAATTTACCCCTCCTTTTTATTTTCTATTTGTTTCGTTACTTATTTCGTTATTTATCCAACGATTCGGTTTCTCCAAATTTTCATATTTTACCAATAATTCTATTTTATTATTAAGGCTCCATTGAAACTTTCCGTTCGCAAAACGGACTTAATTTGACATATTTACGAAAATGTTATTATTTATTAGAATATTACATTCCGTAAAACCAGGTGTTACAACTTTTATAGGAGTTATAGAAAAATGGTTTGAGCGAGAGACGCTAGGGACGAAGCCCTGGATAGATTTACAAATTTGCTGGATCGTCAGAGCCAGCATATGGATAGGCAAGCACAACAGATCGAGAGTTTGGTAAATCGTGAAAATTAGAGAGCCCGGGATATAGTCGTTCCAGAAAATCACAGCATGGAGAGGTTCTAAAAGCTACGGCCTCCAGTATTCAACATACAATCAACGGACCCCCTCTATTGCTGAGGAGTGGGTTCGAACGATGGAGGACATGTTGGCTTACGCCAAAGTGGAGAATGCTGAGAAGGTCACGTGCGTCACTTTCCACCTGGCATTGGATTCCCGGTTTTGGTGGGATTCAATTAAGGCAACTACGGATGTGACGTTGATGAGGTGGGAATGGTTTAAGACCGTATTCTTTGATAAATACTTCAGCCGTACGGTCAGGGCGGCAAAGAGAGTGGAGTTCACGCAGCTGAAGCAGACCAGTACAGTTGTGGAGTACATTAGGAAGTTCGAAACCTTATCATGGTTTGCACCGTGCTTGGTCAGCGATAATGAAGACAAGGTGCAACAATTTATGGATGGACTAAATCCAGAGATTCGAAAGAATATCATAGTATCTGGCGTTTTGGATGTGCCCTACGAGAACATCGCGGCGAGAGCCTTGGAGTTTGAGGCTGCAGAATTGACCTGTGTTAAGCCAAGAGAGCCTGCTAAGGGCTTCTTCCGTGAGATCCAGTCTCAGTTACAGAATCGAGGTTGGCAACCTAGAGAACAATAACCACAGCAACAACAGCAAAGAGGCGTTAAAAGGCCTTATGATGGAGGAAAAGAACAGGACAAAGGAAAGCAAGTTCAAGGGGCTACTTAAAAGCCTATTTGTCCTAAGTGCCAGAAAAAACATTACGGCGATTGTCGGATGGGTACCAACAGGTGTTATCAATGTGGAGAGATTGGTCATTTTATCATGAACTGCCCATTATTGAACCGAAATCAACCAGGCAAGGATCAACAGGGCAGAGACCAGAGCAGAGTTATGCCAAGGATCTTTGCTTTCATCGAGCCTGGCGACGTCAATGACAAGGCTCAGCCATCTATTATAGCAGGTACTATCTAAGTCATGGGTGTACCAGTATTTTCTTTGATAGACACGGGAGCTACGCACTCCTTCATTTCAACTGCTTGCATGACTAGATTAGGGTTATTGTCTGAGTTAGCGGAGTATGAGTATATAGTGATGCTGCCTTCGGGAGCGCATATGCAGTCCGATCGTATCTTCCAAGGCAACGTCGTCTCGGTAGGGATTAATACCCTCTATGCTTGCCTGATAGTTATGAGCATAGAGCGGTACGATCTTATTTTGGGGATGGACTGGCAGTCACGCCATTTTGCTACCATTGACTGCCGATCTGGATTGGTAACTTTTTGGCCTCTGGATAAGGAAGAGTTTTCATATCAGGCAATAAATAGGTCGAGATTTCCTATTCCATGATGGTCCGAGAGTAGTTTAGAGGCGAATGTTTAGTTTATCTGGCTACAGTGGTCAATACTCAGTTGCTTAACGGGGTAAAGCCAGAGGACCTTCTAGTGGTTAGAGAATTCTCTGAGATCTTCCTTGACGATCTTCCCGGATTACCGCCGGATAGAGAGATCAAGTTTGTTATTGATGTTTATCCAGGCTCAGGGCCTATATCGAAGAATCCGTACAGACTGGCACCTGCTGAACTAAAGGAGCTAAAGACTCAGTTAGAAGAATTGTTAGACAAGGGGTTCATTCGACCCAGTTTCTCTCCTTGGGGTGCGCCAGTTTTGTTTGTTAAGAAGAAGGACGGAACTCTCCTAATGTGCATTGATTACAGAGAGTTGAATAAACTAACGGTGAAGAATAAGTATCCACTACCCCGAATTGATGATTTATTTGACCAAATGCAGGGTGCCCGAGTGTTTTCGAGGATTGACTTACGCTCGGGTTATTATCAGTTGAAGGTCCGGAGGGAAGATGTTCAGAAAATGGCTTTCTGAACGAGGTATGGAAATTACAAATTTCTTGTGATGTCTTTTGGACTTGCAAATGCTTCTGTAACGTTTATGGATTTGATGAACCGTGTTTTTAAGAAGTATTTAGACAAGTTTGTCGTCGTCTTCATTGATGACATTTTGATCTATTCAAAGACAAAGGAAGAGCACAAGGAGCATTTACGGATTGTTCTTAGGATTTTATGTCAGCCCCAATTGTATCCGAAGTTCTCTAAGTGTGAGTTTTGGCTGGATAGAATAAGCTTTCTTGGCCATATCGTATCTCAGGAGGGAATCTCAGTGGATCCAACTATGATCGAAGTTGTCAGGGATTGGTCGCAGCTTAAGAATGTGCGCGAGGTACGCGGGTTTCTGGGATTGGCTGGATATTATAGGAAGTTCATCGAGGAATTTTCAAAGATCGCGGTCCCTCTTTCGCGTTTGACTAGGAAAAATGAAAAGTTTGTATGGTCTGCTGCATGTGAAAAGAGCTTCAATGAGCTGAAACGAAAGTTGACTACAGCACCAGTGTTAACATTGCCAATTGAAGGCGATAAGTTCAGTATATACTGCGATGCCTCAAAGATTGGACTAGGGTGTGTATTGATGCACAAGAGCAGAGTCATTGCTAATGCTTCTAGGCAGTTGAAGCCGAATGAGCAAAATTATCCGACACACGATCTTGAGCTTGCAGCGGTTGTTTTTGCGTTAAAAATCTGGAGACACTATCTGTATGGGCAGCAGTGTGAGGTGTTCTCAGATCACAGGAGCTTAAAATATTTGTTTACACAGAAAGAACTTAATATGCGACAGCGAAGGTCGTTGGAGTTCGTTAAAGATTATGATTTTGAAATTAAATACCACCTAGGGAAGGCGAATAAAGTCACAGACGCCTTGAGCAGGATGACTTCTACTAGTCAGCCTTCGCTTGCATCGATGTCGGTAATGCTAAGGTCTGAGATCGAGAGGTTTGATGTGGAGATTGTGGCCGAGTTGTCCATTATGCTTACGAACATTTCTCTTAGGCCGACAATAATTGACAAACTTCGAGAAGCTCAGAAGGAAGACTTGGAGTGTGAGAGATATCTATTGAGCATGACATCTGAGGACCCATCCGAATTCAGCTTGTCGGATGATGGTTTATTGAGATTCAAGCATAGGTGGTACGTGCCTAACAATGAGGAGCTGAAGAGAGAGATCTTATCCGAGGCACACTCCTCGGCATACTCAGTGCATCCGGGGAGAACACAAATGTACTGATACCTGAGACAACATTTCTGGTGGCCGAACATGAAGAGAGAGATTGCCAGGTATGTGAAAACCTACCTAGTTTGTCAACAAGTTAAGGCGGAACACCAAAAGACAGCCGGAACCTTACAGCCACTGTTGATTCCGGAGTGGAAATGGGAGCAGATCTCCATGGATTTCATAGTTGGACTCCCGAGAACGACGAAAGGGCACGATGACATCTGGGTGATAGTGGACCGTTTGACAAAGACGGCCCACTTTCTATCAATGAAGATGACCTATTCTATGGATTAGCTGCCCGAGCTGTATGTGTAGGAGATTGTCAGATTGCACTGTGTACCCATTTCGATTGCCTCCGATAGGGATGCCAGATTTACTTCGAAATTCTGGAAGAGTCTACATAAGGCTATGAGAACTCAGTTGAATTTTAGCACGGTGTTTCATCCTCAGATTGACGGACAGACAGAAAGAACAAATCAGATTCTTGAGGATATGTTAGGGCTTGCGTGCTGGAGTTTCAGGGCTCGTGGAGCCGATATTTGCCCTTGATTGAGTTCTCGTACAATAACGGCTTTCAGGCTACGATTGGCATGGCTCTGTATGAGGCATTGTATGGTCGAAAGTGTAGGTCTTTGCTATACTGGGACGAGGTTGGCGAAGCTAGTATAAACGACCTAGATATTTTACAGCAAACAGCGGAGAAGATCGCTGTTATTAGACAACGTATCGAGGTAGCACAGAGCCGCCAAAAGAGCTATGCAGACACTAGACGGAGGAACTTGGAGTTTGATGAGGGTGATGAGGTATATTTGAAGATTTCTCCGTTTAAGGGCGTTATGCGGTTCGGAAGAAGAGGCAAGTTGAACCCTTGTTATGTGGGGCCCTTTCCTATTTTGAAGAGGATCGGGACTATGGCGTATAGGTTACAGCTTCCGGCATCCATGGAAGGTATTCCCAATGTGTTTCACGTGTCTATGCTCAGAAAATACGTGCGTGATCCATCACACATCATTGAGACAAGGGAGATCGAGGTGCAACCAACACTAACCTATGTGGAGAGGCCGGTGCGAATTCTAGGGTCCTCTATCGAGGTGTTGCGCAATAAGGAGATCTCGCTAGTAAATGTCCTATGGCGGAATCACGGTGTAGAGGAAGTAACTTGGGAGAGACAGCAGGATATGTGTTGAAGTATCCTGAACTGTTTGTATAGTCAAATTTTGAGGATAAAATTTTAAATAAGGTGGATGGAATGTAACACCCGGTTTTACGGGATTATAATATTCTAATATATAGTGGTATTTTTGTAAATAAGTCAAATTATATCCGTTTTGCGAAAAAAAAATTTTAATGGAGCCTTAATAATAAATTTGAATTTATGGTGAAATAAGAAAATTTTAGAGAAACAAAATGGTTAGCCAAATAACGAAACAAAGGACGAAACTAATACAAAATCAAAGGAGGGGAAAAACGGTCATTTCATCTCCTTCTCCGACGTTCTCTCACACCGGCGATTCCTCCTTCCCGATCAACTGAATCTTTCACGATTTCTCCTCCAAACAACGTTCTAGGTAAGAACATATAGTCTTGGATGGTTTATTATTGATTTCTAGGTTGTTAAATGATTATCGTTTAGGGTTCTCGTTAAAAACATAGAGTAAGGTTTGAAATCGATAGGCATACCGTGATTATGCCTCTAATTGACGTATTAGAGATTATTGGATGAAGTTAGACGATTTATTGGTGAATGTTAGAGTTTTTGAGGTTTGGAGCTTTGGGAAAACTCCATTAAGGGAGGTTTTGAAATGTCGAGCATGAATTGCTCGACAAAATGCCTCAATGAGTTAATTTAGAGTTTTAAGAGATTTCCTTAGTTAGGTTTCGTTAGTTTGGAAGTTTAACGGTTTAAACTCGGTTTTAAATGACTATTGTTGTGAATTGCCTTAGGTGAACAACGCTCGTGGACGGAGCTTAAATTGCAACGGACGCGAGGTAAGTCTTCGTGATTTGTTTGGCCGGTTTGGCCTACACTATAAGAAAGTATGTGAAATTGAGGAATTGGTGATGTAGCGTGTTTCGGGTAATTAGATTGGGTAGTTAGGCTACTTTGAGCTATAGAACGTTTAACATTCGTTGTTTGTTTTATGTTTGTTTTCATTATTGTATTATGCACGTCCATGCATTATGTTTTCTGAATAAGCATGCAAAATGAATTTTCAAGTATGTTTTTCATAAAAATGATAACGAAAAGGTATAAATGTACGTAATAACAGTCACGTCAGGGTGGTGATTCAGACATGGCTGTTAGATGAAGCATGTTTTCCCCCCGGGTAGATACGAGGGGCTATCCAATCGCCGGATGTGCCACTTCGATCTACTGAGGGCGAAGCCCTGGTGACGTCTTAAATGAAATGAATAGCGAAAAGTAGGATGACTGCATGATTTTAAGCATTGCATACGCATAGCATTCATCTGCATTTGCGTAGGTTTACTGAGCCCTTTAGCTCATAGTTTAATTCTATGGTGTAGGTGATTTCGAGACAGGTGAGGACGACGTTCCTCCACCTGAAATATGAGCATATTGATGGAGGATGGCTCGTGGGAGTGTGCTAGCGCAGTCGATGCTATTTTGACCCGTGGGGATGTAAGTAAATGTTTTGGGGATTTTGATAGGTAATAGAACAGGAAAATTGTATAGATGACTCATTTTAGGATGATTGTAACTGGATAGATAATGTATAGTATTTTGTTGTATTTTAATATTTTCAAACAGAGGGAAATGTTAAACTTTTAAACGGAACCACGCAGTTCGTTTTTACGAAATTTGATTAGTTTTAAATAAGTTTTAAGTCAGTTTTTGGGTGATTGGTGGAGTGATGATTGTATGTGGGTAGAAATGTATTGTTGTGATGTACAAAATGTTTAGAGGTAAAAATTGTGAAGGAAGAATTGTGCGAAGTGTGAAGTGTGTTATGTGCAGGGAGGAATGGGGAGCTGTTCTCTAGAATTCGGATTCCAGAGAACATGCCGATCGATCGCCAGGAGGGGCGATCGATCGGTTAATTGTTGGCAAACTCTCTGGATTTTCCAGTTAGCCGATCGATCGTCTGTGAGGGCGATCAATCGGCTGGTGATCGATCACGAGGGGCGATCGATCGCCTGGTGTGGGGGCGATCATCGCCCCCTTTATTTTGGTAACAGCCGATCGATCGGCCATGCAAATTTTGGGGAGTTGCCCCTTTTTGCCCTTAGCTCGATTGTTCTGTGATTTTCCTATGTGTTTATATGTTTTCCTCAACAGTTATCAAATGATTTTCAACAACTTAGGCTTTGATTTAAAGTGTAAAAAGATAAAAGATAATTGCGGTCAATAAAATGAAAAATTTATACAGAAAATTAAGGGTGAAGGATTAGAGTCGCTACACAATAAAAGCTTCTCAATTGACAAACTTGTACCAATAATCAATTGAAAAAGGTAGATAGTTATTTTAGTTGAAGAGTAGAGAGATAGTTCTAATCAAAGGTTTTATTTTATCATTTTATTTTTTAGTTGTTTTAAATATCATAAATAAAAAATTTGATGTTTAAAATAAAATCAAAGTAAAATTATACTGGAGTGATGGGCGTTGATCGGGAGTAAAATCTAGTTTTTTCTTTCTCTCTGAATTTCTTTTAGGCATTAACTAAAATTATAATTAATTAGATAATTCTAAACTCAACAGTTTTCTCCTACAACAAATTTAAAAAGAATGATAAGAGAGTGTAAATAAATTTGTTAATAGAGTTCAACTAACCTTGCCTACATCTGCGCTTCAAGATTTCTCCTTGAACGTTTGGACGTCAATCCAAATTCTTACACTCGACTCTTTCTCAAAGAGTCAGCCTTTACTCGTGCACCAAAAATTACAAGGATGAAAGTTTCAGTACAAATCAATAGTCTCGCACTCTCTTGCAATGAGCAAAATCTCAAATTGATTTAGAGAGGGAATGTTGTAAGCTGAAACTAAGATTATCAAGTAAATTTGACAGCACTTTATTACGATTATCAAGTTCGGTACGTTACACAAAGTTGTTCTCTTATGTTTATAGAAGTATTCATAAAAACAGTGTACCAGTCGAAACCTTCATCTAATAAATTGACACTTGTGTGACTGTTGTGAGAATTTTCAAACTTTTTCATCAATTCGATCAATGTTACTGTAGAATGCACCTGCCGACACTGCATCAATAAGTCAACCTGAGCTCTTTTGACTTTATTTAATAGTCGTGTGGTTGATACTTTGTTGGAGGGGTTGACACTTTCAACTCTCTGTAATTTCTTCAAAGTTTGTGCAGTCAACAATTTGTGATGCAAACCTCGGATGTAAGAAATCTAGGATGCGTCAACAACGAGGAATAAACAATAGGATTGCTGTGTGATTCAAAAAATGATGAGAACTTGACCCTGTCAAACTTGCCGATGGAACCAAAGTTATGAAAAGATAAGATTGACCCAAACAAAACTAGTTGGTAGAAATCAAAGCTATCAAAGGTGATCTATCAAATCAATACTTGATGAAAATTAAGTTCTTCACAAAGAACTTAAGAGAAGAAGTATCACAAATCGCTTAAGAAGTAAAAAACTAAATTTCATTGATCATAAAAAATTTTCAAAACAAGATCTAACTCGTGTTTATATGGTCGCGGATGGGTGTGCTAAGGCGTGTTGGGCATGCAGTGGGGTTTGTGGGTTGCATAGGTGGGCACGCAAGGGGTGCTGGGTCGCGATGGGTGCTCGGCGTGCGGACGTGCACATTGCGCTGTGCTTACCGCGCAGTAGCACGAATCTCAGACGCGGACACGCAAATCTTCGACGCATGGCGAGTGTGAGGTGTGTCATGGTGCTCGCGGTGCACATGCAGAGACGGAGCATGGTGCGCACGGGGGTGGACGCCATGGTCAGGAAGGCCGCGCAATGTGCTTGGTTGGTTGTGTGTTGTGTCATGTTGTAGGCGCACGCTGGATGGCTGAATGTTGTGTCATCTTGTCTCCTCATGCATTGTTTTGCCATTTTTACTTCCTCCCCTACACTTAGCATAATTATTAGTCTTTGCTTATGTTGTAATAGGCCATGGTCCTTGTGCTTGGGCTTGAGCTTGATGGCACATTGGTTCACATCACTTTGCTCAAGAGGTCAACACTTTGAGCTCTCTAAAATTTCTTTAAAGTTCATGTGGCCGACACTTTGAGAGGCTGGTCGACATCTTGAGCTTTGCATCAGTGTACACTTTGCTGGGTCAGTCGATACTTGTTGATCACAGGTTAAAAATTGTTTCTTCACTCAAATGTTATGCATAACCCCTATATTTTTCATTATTCAAGTCCTGTGAATCTTAGTCATAACTAAAAGAACTTAAACAACTATATTAGCATAATCAAATATCCTTCATCAAGAGTATTGCAAGATAAAATAAATATCAAACCTTTATGCAAACATAAGCATTAAACAAATTTTATAATTACTCAATCAATTTTGACATATTCATCATCAAAACAAAAACTAAGTTTAATTATATTTAAGATAACAAAATCATTTGTGCAACTTGCTATGTCACTCTTTAAGACTTGTAAGAGAAGCATAGAGCATCCTAGATATCAAAAGCAAAAGAATAGTTCACAATCTTATCAAGACTAGGATCAAAGATGGATGCCTATATACAGCATGTGATGCTGCCTAGAAGAATAATCTCAGTTGATAGCTAGTGAGGATTCCAAATATTGTGGAGGAGAGGAGCTACTGTCAAGAAACCCTTCAAGCCGGTAAACAATTACCTCATTGAAAATTTGTTGTGGGATGAATGAAAAACTATAGTGGAACAAAATCAATTTGAAGTCAGGTTGAACGAATAAATGGATAGAGCTTGATTGCGCTAGATGCGATAGAATCTTCTCCTGTGACTAATCGTCTCTGTTCTCTTAATAATATTTACCTTTTCACATCTACAATTACAATTTGTTTTTGCCATGAATCGGCATAAAGTACAATTCTAGATAAATTTTGTCATAAAATTACATAAAATAAGATTCTTTTATATATAAACACGATGATCAAGTGTGTTGTAGGATTTCATAACAAAAATGTAATTTTTATTTATTAAATCATCGATTTTGAAAAATACGTACATTAATAAACTCATGTAACAACTTCTTTTCAAGAGTCACTTGTTCACCATGGATAAAATGATAAGTTTATAAAATATTTGAGGCATAAACATTTACTGGAGACTGGCGAATGTAGAGTCCAGCTCTATTCGTGGAATTTTCATTGTTGTTTAGTGTGTTAAGTCTGATTTTAGAAATTGTTTGGATAAGCATAAAAGAAGAAATAATTTGTAACAGTCTTTCGAGAATAAGATGACTAATACAAGCAAAGAAAGTGGTTTTTTGTTAAATGCTTATGTAGTTAAAGATTTTAACTTCTATGATTGGTACGGTTAAGGCGTTATTGATAGTAAAACTTTTCATTTTCATTGGTTAAATGTTCTTGGAGGTTAAGACAAAATTCTTTTGTTTTCACCCTATTTATGTTTCAACATTCTTTACTATAATTGACATTGTCAAATGTCAAATGTAAATGGTGGGTATAAAGCCAAAATCGAATATTATGCAAAGGGTATGACTTTATACTTGCTTAATTTGTTTTGTACTATGGTGATTTAAAAATTATTCTTGTTAACCCTGCTTGCAAGCTTGTTCGAGTGGACATTGAAAATTAAAACACTTATGGGAGTGTTTTTTTATTATTAGCAATGATTATATGTTAGTCAGGCTATATCTGATTTTGTTAGTTGAGATAAAATATCTTTATATTTTTCTTGAAGATCTTCTAGAATTACTACTTAACTGCGTGATTTATTTATTTTGATATCCAACTTTGACCCAATTTCTATTGCTTCATACATGATGGGTAGGTTGAGTTAAGTGAACTTAAAATCATGTTGAATTATTTACTATGTTATGATTTTTACTCGTAATATAGTATGTCAAAGTGAGAGATATGAACGTTGCCACTCATTAAAAGCATGATTGTTTACTTCCATTATTTATTTGATTATCAAACGCGAGATCAAGTGACGTCAAGGATAAGTATTCATTGCCATGATTAGTGAGTTGTTAGATAAGTTGAGCAGATCAAAATATTTTTCTAACTTACATTTATGATCATAATTATTTAAAAATCTGTGATGAGGATATTTGTAAGATGACTTTATTGGTATTTTGGATTTAAAGTTTGTTGTTTGGGGTTACTAATACTCTTGTTATCTTTATGGAGATGATGAATTGAATTTTCTGACCTTATTTGTATAATTTTGTCGAGGTCTTCATTATAATATATGTATTTATTCGTAAACTCAAAATGAGCACGTAGAACATCTAAGAACTTTGTTATAGGCTTTGAAAGATGATCAATTGCATGATAAGAGAAGTGAAAGCAACTTTGAATTGATAAATCAAATTTATTGGAAATGTTGATTCTTCCTATTAACTAGTTGTAATCTTGGTTTCCTTGAATGTTTTACTTTTACCGTTGACACTGTTGACCAAGAAAGATATTAAGTTTGTACGACATTTGAGTACCTAAAATACAAATTTACTATTGCACTGTTTTGATAGGGCATTAAGATAATTTACTTTCTAGTTGGCATTCATACATCAAATGTTAGATTTGGAGGTTTATAGTTCAGTTAGGTGGAATTATTGTACATGTATTCAGACAATGGATGTTTTGTGAGTAAGAGTGCTTCAACCATGATAGGGCTGGCAAGTATCATATTTGAGCTAATGTTATGGCATTATTATTTAAATGGCGTGAAATTTGAGGTTTCTCAAATAATAAAGTTTCAAATATTTCTTCTCATATCAACTCTCATGCAGAGGAGTTTGATAGAATATATGGAGAATCATGATTATACTTTGGGATGTCATCTTGTTTAAGCCAAATATGTGGCTGATATTGTTTTGTCATGTCAGTGGGTCAAATAGTTTGTGTGCATAAATTAATAGTGACTCTTAAATTTTCTGCCGTGCGTAAAGAAATTGCATAAGCTTACTGATGAGCTTGAGAAAAGATTTGATCAACAACATGACGGCTGAGAGGACAGTGTTGATATATTTATGTTTTTGAAATGTAAATCGTCGTGCCTTATGTTTTAGAACGAGATGGACAGACTTTTTTTAGTAGAGAGTCACAAGTTGATGATTTTTATTCATCGTGATGGTGTTAAAACATTTTATGATTTGAACAGTCAGTGTTGATGGAATACCATAGTGAAATCTGTGTTGTAGTATGTAGCTTTGACGTAATCGGCATACTAAGGTTGAGCGTTAGAGACCGGTTGAGATATTTTAATCTTTTACCTATTCATGAGTGGAAAAGGAGTATGATTGCCATGGATTTTTGGACCAAATTAACCGAACTAAATAGAGATTTGACGTTGTTTTGTTTTGTTTTTTTTTTTAGTTGATTGATTGAATTTGTAAACTTTATTTTGGTAAAAGATGAGTTATTCTCTGTAAAAGTTCAGTAGATTTTACGTAAAAAAACATTGTTCGACTTCACGATATTTCTTCTTCTAAAATTTCTAGCCAAAGCCCAAGGTTTACTTTGAAATTTGGAAAGATTTATTGAGATCTTTGGGCACAGTTAAAATTCTCAGATTATTAGACAACCTGGGTGTATGTAGTGGATTCTCAAAGATTTGCTACAATTTTTCATTTTGAAATTTTGTGCTGTTTGGGTAAATCCCTCTTGTTGGTTGAGTTTGTAAATGACAATATTTATTAAGGTAATTGAAGTTATTTTGATTTCTACATCTGTTTCTTCCTCGCTTTCCCTCATTTCTTCCATTTCTTCTAGTTTATTTATTAGCAAGAATGGGTGAAGGTATACTTCCTAAATAGGAGACACATATAATTAATAAGAGAATACTAAAGATTCGAGTAATAAAATTTCTAAATTTTGGCACAAGCTACTTATTAGTGTCACGACCCAAAGAGGACCCGAGACAAAATATGGAACGATCCGACCCAAAAACTAGATCGAGTCATCCAACCCTTAAACTTAGTTTATTAATATATTAGGCAACGAAAGACTTCCATTACAATAAAAGAGAGGGCCCAAACCAAAAGAGTTAAATTATATGTCTATTTAGTGACATCAAAGGTACGTAGTGATATACGTTTAACCCTAAACCAAAAGATCTATTTAGTGACATCAAAGTGTATGTCCTAATGATTATATTCTGAAAGGGGGTGTCATTGAGCTGAGTCGACTAAACTCAGTAGGAACATATTTTATTTCGAGTATTCATGTTCAATTTACCACTCGATTTGGGCTGCATTCTCAAACAACCCGACTTATAGACAATGCCTTGTGGTGCGACAAGGTTCGGGCACAATGGGGCTCTCACCCTCTCCGGCCCCTTCCAGGGGTCTTGTGTGATAACCCGAATAGACACGTATGAGGAGGAACCATCCAGTGCTCTGCGAATCTCGAGTGGGACTTGGGCCGGAGGGTGACGTGCTGGGTTAAAACTCCGCAGATCCCAGGTTGGACTTGGGCTGGATGGTTTGGTCGTAGAAAGGGGAGCCGTCACAATCCCACATCGCTTGGGGAAGTATGTAGAAATGAAACATATGTAAGGAAACTCTCCCAAGATAGTAAGACGCATTTTGGAGCACAATTGGCAACGGATCCTATAAGAACTCCGAAGTTAAAAGTGCTTCGGCTAGAATAGTACCAGGTTGGGTGACCCACTGGGAAGTCCTCGCCAAACACCGTGAGGGGAGGATATTAGGCTACGGACCAATCCCCAGAGCAGACAATATCTTACTGGGAAAAGGGGTCGTTACAACTTGAGCCCGGTTCGCTGCTGAGGACGCTTCTTCAGACTATAATTTGAACGCCGAAGGTGCTCGATTCTCAAGCTGGGCTATTCCCAGTTCGCTCGCCATTACTATGGGAATCCTTGTAAGTTTCTTTTCCTCCGCTTATTGATGTGCTTAAACTCAGCGGGTAATCCTGCCTGACCTAGGGTCGCTTCAATAACGTCTTCTCGCTAGTGTTGTCCAACGAGTACATGCATTAGGATCGACCAGGAGTTCCCGATCGCATGTCTTGCAGGCGCAACATTGCAACAACCATCGATCACGCCACAAGACGCCGAGCAGTCAAATTTAGACCAACCGCGAGGTTACCCACACGGGAGGCCAACAAAACCCCCAACAAAACAGCATGACAGTCCACTTCGAGGAGCGAGGGATTGTTTTTTTTTTATGGTGTGGGGGGCTATGATGCGTGACCCCTAGGCAGACGTGCCCTCTGCCAGAAGGCTTCGGGCGCAACTTGCATTCAAAAACTTGATGGTTCATGGGATTCTGCAATTCACACCAAGTATCGCATTTCACTACGTTCTTCATCGATGCGAGAGCCGAGATATCCATTGTTGAGAGTCGTTTGATACGTTCAAGTTTGCAGGACCCTGGGTCTAATAATTGGGGCAGGGGAGCCGCGTTCTAAGTTCAAGATTCCTTGACGCAACTCGCGTCAGGGTTCGTTAGGGGGCGCAAGGCGCGTGCAAGCACGGTCCACAACTCTGGCGCACCCTGCGCCGTTCCTGCGTGCAGCAGGATGTTGGCAAACTAATTCGCGGGTTGTTCTGCATGTTGCAGGAATCGACAATGATCTTTCCCCAGGTTCACCTACGGAAAACTAATTATGACTTCTCATTCTTCTAAATGATAAGGTTTAGTGGACTTCTCGCGATGCGGTAGGCAGGGAACCGCCCACGTCGCCGTGATCCGAACACTTCACTGGACCATTCAATCGATAGGAGCGATGGGCAGTGTGTACAAAGGGTAGGGACGTAGTCAACGCGAGCTGATAACTCGCTCTTACTAGTAATTCCTCGTTTAAGACCAACAATTGCAATGATCTATCCCCATCACGATGAAATTTCAAAGATCACCTGGGCCTGTTGGCCAATTCTATATACTCATTGAATACATCAGTGTAGCGCGCGTGCGGCCCAGAATATCTAAGGGCATCACAGACCTGTTATTGCCTCAAACTTCCTTGACCTAAGTGACCATAGTTCTTCTAAGAAGCTGGCCGCGGAGGGTCACCTCCACATAGCTAGTTAGCAGGCTGAGGTCTCGTTCGTTAACGGAATTAACCAGACAAATCGCTCCACCAACTAAGAACGGTCGTTCATCACCACCCAATAGAATCAAGAAAAAGCTCTCAGTCTGTCAATCTTTACTATGTCTGGACCTGGTAAGTTTCCCCATGTTGAGTCAAATTAAGCCGCATGCTCCACTCCTGGTGGTGCCCTTCTATCAATTCCTTTAAGTTTCAGCATTGCGACCATACTCCCCTCGAAACCCAAAGACTTTGATTTCTCAGAAGGTGCCGAAGATGTCCTATAAGCAATATTCGCCGATCCCTAGTCGGCATCGTTTATGGTTGAGACTAGGACGACATCTTATTGTCTTCGAGCCCCAACTTTCGTTTCTTATTAGTGATAAATCCAAGAATTTCACCTCTGACTATGAAATACGAATGCCCTCGACTGTCTCTGTTAATCATGACTCCGATCCCGATGGCCAATAGAATAGGATCAAAATCCTATGACGTTATCTCATGCTAATGTATACAGAGCGAATGCTTGCTTTGAGTACTCTAATTTCTTCAAAGTAATAGCGCCAGAGGAACGACTTGGCCAATTAAGGCCTGGAACGCATCGCCAGCAGAAAGGACGCAGCTGACGGTGCACACCTTGGGGCCGACCGACGGACATATCCTGAGATCCAACTACGAACTTTTTAACTGCAACAACTTAAATATACGCTATTGAAGTTGGAATTACTGCGGCTGCTGGCACCAAACTTGCCCTCCAATGGATCCTTGTTAAGAGATTTAGATGTACTCATTCCAATTACCAGACTAAAAGAGCCTGGTATTGTTATTTATTGTCACTACCTCCCCGTGTCAGGATTGGGTAATTTACGTGCCTGCTGCCTTCCTTGGATGTGGTAGCCGTTTCTCAGGCTCCCACTCCAGAATCGAACCCTAATTCTCTGTCACCCGTCACCACCATAGTAGGCCACTATCCTACAATCGAAAGTTGATAGGGCAGAAATTTGAATGATGTGTCACCGACACAAAGGCCATGCGATCCGTCAAGTTATCATGAATCATCAGAGCAACGGGCGTGGCCCACGTCGACCTTTTATCTAATAAATGCATCCCTTCTAGAAGTCGAGGTTTGTTGCACGTATTAGCTCTAGAATTACTACGGTTATCCGAGTAGCAAGTACCATCAAACAAACTATAACTGATTTAATGAGCCATTCGCAGTTTCATAGTTTGAATTAGTTCATACTTACACATGCATGGCTTAATCTTTGAGACAAGCATATGACTATGCGTCTAGATTACGTCCTCGGCTGAAGCTGCCCAAGGAAACGCCAACGTACAAGGAAAGCACAATCACAGTCATTCTGAGGCAACGTATGTCGTCGTTGTCAACACTCCCAAATTAAGAGGCCAAGAACAATCGCATTCATTTTATACCTCCGAGGCAACAAGCAACAAGCAACAAGCAACAAACAAATGCACACTGCCAAACAAAATCAATGGCAGCAGCAACAATTGATGCAAGAGATTTGCCTAGAGGGGTGCATTGGCAACTTTAATGTTCGTCGTGTATCCATCATAGACACCTACATAAAGGGTTCACGAGACATATCAAATGCCGAGTTACGGGTCACATATATAGAAACCAACGTAAATTTGCTCAAATGAATACAAAACCCAAAGGAGCAAATGTAAAGAGAAGGAACGTGTAGCGACAATTCAATGCACGAAGCAGAGATCCTCTTAACCGACACGACCAGAATGCCACTCACACGCTTTTTGCTCAAACAAAGCCCTGAATCCATGGAACCACATCCCCATTCCCCACCAGAAATCCAGCACGCCAGCCATATGCACCCGTTGTGAGACACAGGCGACCAAGCCCCCCAGAAGTGAACACGACCGCCATGATAGCAGCCACACCCACTATCACGCCCCATTTCCTATGGCGCATGAAGACACTGGCCAAGAGCCTAAGGAAGGAGGAGCGGGGCTTCCTCCTATGACGCGCAAAGATTTGTTAAGTGTTGGACACTTAGACGCGCGCGGCGGGCTGCTTGGGTGGTGCAGTCCATAAGGCATTCATAGATCGATATGGCTCGTATGATGGGCCAAGGACACGAGCTGGAGCGATCGATGGGGTGCAACGCTTTGGAGCGAAGAAGTGTGAGCGAAGCGGTGCAAGCGAAGCTGTAAGTGGCCGGCGCACACGATGTGACGACCCAAACCCGATCAGGGCCGCCACGGCGTAACCGTAATGTAATCTTAACTTTAGACCATCAGATTTTCACATAAAATTTCTTCTTTTTACTCGACGCACTAACACCAACCGAACATAGACAAAAGACTCTTCTCGATCGACCCTAATTTGACTAGCTTTAACTTAAACACGACGGCATGAAAGTCGTAAACTTTTAAATCATTAAAACGAAATAAAAACTCTTTTTCGGAAAAACGTCGACTCAGTCTTTGGGCCCTGAAAATCCTTTAAAATATGTGGGGATCGCGCGTAAAATATATTTAAAAAGTATCGTGAAAAGTTGGGTCGAAACAGGTTTTGAAAAGTCGAAGATAAAAAAAATACACGTGGATGCCCTGCGGTGCACGCGCAGCACACGGCGCGCGCGCGCCACTGCTGCGCACCCAGTGCGCGCGGCGCGCTCGCCCAACGCGCGCGCCCAACACGATCGATCGCACCCCAAGCCCGATCGATCGGGCCGGCTCGAGTTTCCGGACTAAAATTTTACCCAAACAACGATCAATCGCGCCTTGGGCACGATCGATTGGGCCGGCTCGGGTTTCCCGACTAAAATTTACCCAAAACCACGATCGATCGCGCCTCGGTCACGATCGATCGCGTGGGCCACACTCTGGGCGCACCCAGCGCGCACTCCGCGAGCGCCCACTGTGCGCGCGCACGCCACGCCCAGCCAGCGCGCACCAGCGCCTGGCCTGCGCACGCCCCTCCCCTTTTTCGTTACCCTTAACAATTTTTTTCTTTCCCAAACTCTTACCCTTCACCTTAAACTTTCCAAAACTCATTCCACAACCTTTTTAAACACAAAATCTTCAAACCCCAAAAATCCCGACTCATATAGATACCCGAGCACGTGTTTAAAATTCATGAAAACAAACTTCATGGATCGCTCTAAAACTCGAGCGTATCCTTACAGTTCAAAGTGCAAAAAATCAATATATCAATCCAACATAATCCTCAACACCATGTTAAACTTAAAAGCGGAACTTCCTAAAACATCACCAAAACAAATACGTTTTTCAAATCATTCTAAACAACACTAGTTCAAGCCTACATCCATTATTCCATTTCCAAAATATCAACTCTTCTAAACATCATAGAATTTATCACCTCCTCCAATATCAATCTAATTCACACATTTTACCACAAAATATATTGGAGCACACCCATGGATTCTCTTGCCTAGCCAAAACACCTCCCGTCGCCACGAGCTCCGCCCATCAACCAACTACACGTGATCATCAGGAGGGGGTTCCTCACCTTCGTTTTCGTCACCTACATCATACGATAAACACATTAAGCCTAATGCTTAGTAAAGGAGTGCCCTAAAACATGAGTATACATAATGCATGATTTTTCAAAAAATGTTCATTTTTCATTTATTCACTTTACATAACATATACATATATATATCTTTAGGCATGACTAGGCACAGGCGCCGCCCCGTCTACCTTGTAGACCAAACACTTGCCCTGAGTTGCCATTATGTAGTTTCGTGCCCTGAGTTGCCATTAACGTGCCCTGTGCCCTACTCATCCTTCAACTTTACTTAACATTATCACTTTACTTCGTTTACTTAAAAATGTGCATGCAAGAACATATCATTAAATCTTAAGGGAGAAAACATGATACATGAAGAATGGTACAACCAAACAATCATCCAAACATTCATAACGTGCATAAACGAGCCTAACAGACCACTAATAGGAAACGTCCTAATCTACCCAACTATTCACAACCCCGAAATCATGAAAACATCACCAAAACATTAAATTCCTAACATCGATATGACATAGGGCCGTAAGGGCCGGAAACCTAACACCACTTACCTGGAGTCCTAGCTATGCCGAGCACCGTCCTTTGAGAGCTTGGGTTACCTAAGGCATTATCATAGTACGTCATTAGTATCGACTCTATATTATAAAATTTAAGACTAAACGAAAACCCCGAGCTAAGATAATTTTCCAAAACTATATTTCACTTCATTCGGGCATTTCATCGAGCACTAAACGCTCATGATTTACAAAGCTCCATTAATGGTGTTTTACTAACCTCCAACCACCAAAACCTAACCTTAAATATTCACCCACACCATTAATTCACTCTACCTACCTAGATAACAACCAAAACATCATCCACGAGCCATAAAATTGCTATCCTATCAATTTCTCACAAACCTAGAAATTTTATACTAAACCCTAAATCAAAACCAACCCTAAAACATCAACTAAACTTGCCCCAAAGTGTAGAACTTACCTAGAGTATGGATTAGGGGAAGAAAGCTTGAAGGAAAATCGCCAGAACGGAGGAGCCCGATCACATTGAGAGATGGCAGTGGAAAATGGGAAGAAATCGTGAGGAACTCACGTTGGAGAGGAGGGAAATGAAAAGAAAAGGAGGAGTTTTAGGTTTTATAAAAATTTTGACTTCAAAATTACCTAAATGCCCTTTTGTAAATTTCTTGCATAAACTCATCAATTAACCTATCGATTCGATTTTCTCTAAATTTTCTTATTTCTCCAAATATTCCAACTTATTCCTAGGGTTCTAATAAAACTTCCTGTTCGCCAATCGGGCATAATTTACTATTTTTATGAATTAAAACACTATAAGGCTTAAAATTTAAGACTCGGAGATCTATAACCAGAACCCACAACTGAATTTTCTGGCCGTTACACACGATCAGGACACGGTAGCGCATGGTGCTAGGTGCTGGGCACCATATGACGAGACAAGGCACGCATTGGGCGAACCACGCGGTCGAGTGACGCGTGCGTACTGGGCACGCAATACATGCATGAATGGAGGGAGCATTTATGTTGGCTGCACATTTATGTTTAATTCATGTATTATGGCTGGGCCATTGTGTATATAAACACCTTGAGACAGCAAGTCACGATAGTGAAGCTCGATCAATAAGACCGAGAAGAGTCCTTGAGCTATTGTGGTGTTCCTTGAGTGAGAGATTTTTTCCTAGTTCTTGTATTCAGAATATAAGGAGGGTTGGGAGGGTTTTCTCCCGTAAACAATCGTGTCAAAAAAGGGTGAGCTTCGGTGAGAAGCTAAATCAAAGGGGAGGCTGGCCTAGTCGGGGACTTGGCACCGCACATTCCAAGGTGAAAATTTAGGGGTGTGACAACTGGAATTAGAGCACGGTCGAACCACACTACATGGAAACTCTTGAGCAAGGTCAGATGGACATGATCCTTGCATGGCTCGATAGATTGGAGAGCGAGCTTCACGGGTGTACCAATGGCTACGATGGATGACAAGCCTTTGATGGTGGAGCTTCGGTTGATAAGAAAAGAGTTGGACGAATTCCAAGCATCAACGGGGGCGGACAACTTGGCTATCAAATAGCACATCGAGATTACTGTGGGGAGGATAGACAAGGAGCTTGCTTGAATGGGCAAGTGGTGGGAGGCGCAAGCTGAAGGTTAGGAACCTCGGCCATGCAATATAAGGTACCTGAGCCAAAACCTTATAGTGGAAACCGTAACGCAAAGGAACTAGAGAACTTCCTTTGGGACATGAAGCAATACTTCATGGCTGCAAGCATCGAGGATGACAACCAAGTAATTATTGCAAGAATGTACTTGGGAGGTGATGAAAAAACTATGGTGGCGACAACACCAAAATAGGGAGCCACAGATGGACACTTTCAAGGCGCTAGAAAGTGAACTAAGAGACCGATTCCTACCTCAAAATTTGGAATGGACCACGAAGGAGGCTTTGAGGAAACTTTGGCAAACAGGCATGGTACGTGACTATGTTGAAGAATATAGCTTACTTTTACACGATATTACTACAATGCATGAGAACGACAAGATATTCAACTTCATGACAGGGCTTCAATCATGGGCACAATCCGAGTTGAGGCATCATGGCGTGAAAGATGTGCAAGCGGCTACCTCCATTGCCAAGGCTCTTGTGGATTACAAGACCTCGACCTCAACCGAGAAGAGGAGGGGTAATGAGGAGAAGCGCGCAGACAAGAGAAGTGGTGGAAACACGGCTAATGGAGCTTCTAAATTGAAGGGACTTTATCACTCCCAAAAGAAGAAGAGTTTGAGGAACACATACGACACATGAGAGAGGTGTTTGAGAGGTTGCAACAACATTCTCTATATGTGAAGAGGGAGAAGTGCGAATTTGGCACGGAAGAAATCAACTTTCTCGGTCATTACATTGAACGGGGCTTGATTCGCATGGATGGTCAAAAGGTGGAGGCAATCAACAGATGGATTGTTCCAACCAAGGTTAACCGAGCTAAGATCTTTTCTAGGTCTTGCTAACTATTACTGCAGGTTCATTGCAGATTACTCAAGGGTAGTGAACCCATTGACGGACTTACTAAGGAAGGAACATGCTTGGCTATGGACGGACTCATGCCATGAGGCTTTCGAGCGATTGAAGGAGGCAGTGTCCTCCGAACCCGTGTTGAAGTTGCCTAATTTTGCAGCACCAGTTGAGGTGCATATGGATGCATCGGATCGTGCGATTGGCGGGGTTCTTACACAAGATGGTCACCCCGTGGCTTATGAGAGCCGCAAGCTCAAAGGGGCGCATGAGAGGTACTGGGCCCACGAGAAGGAAATGGTGGTGGCCATACATTGTCTCATGACGTGGAGGCATTATCTTTTAGGAACTAAATTCGTGGTAGTGACGGACAACGTTGCTAACACCTACTTTTGCAGGCAAAAGAAGTTGTCACCAAAGCAAGCAAGGTGGCAAGATTTCTTGGTCGAGTTTGATTTCACATGGTTGCACAAACCGGGCACCGAGAACAAGGTGGCTGACGCACTAAACCGAAAGACGTGCGAGGAGATCGGGGCATCATTGACCAAGGTACACTCTAACTTTTTGGAAAAAATTAGGGTGGTTGCAAAGGAGGATCTATATTACATTTGGATGGCGAAACAAGTCGAGGAGGGCTTGATCTGAAGGTATTGGCTAGAAGATGGCCTATTGAGGGGCCAAGGCAACTGGATGTTTGTTCCTAGTTGGGGCAGGATGCGCCAACAAATCTTGAATGAGACCCATGACACTCGATGGGCGGGCCATCCAGGCATGGAACGAATGGTGGCACTTATTGGCTCATAGCTATACATGGCCAAAAATGAAGGAGGATGTGAAGCTACACGTCAAGACTTGTCTTATTTGCCAAGAAGACGAAGACGGAAAGGAAGAAGCAAGCAGAGCTTATTCAACCTCTCCCAATTCCGAAGAAACCATGGGATTTAGTTTCTATGGACTTTCATCATGGGCCTACCATTTATTGGGAGGATGGGCACAATTATGGTCGTGGTGGATTGGCTCTCAAAATATGCGATATTCATGGGAGTGCCGAAGGGGTGCTCGGTGCACGAGGCTGCGGAGCATTTTCTCAAAGGTGTGATGAAAATTTTTTGACTCCCTTATGAGATCATTTGCGATTGGGATCCAAGGTTCACGGGAAAATTTTGGACAGCCTTGTTCAAATTAATGGGGACGAAAATCAAATTTTCAATCTCAAACCATCCTTAAACCGATGGCCAAACGAAGCGCATCAACGCATTACTCGAGGAGTACTTGCGACATTTTGTATCGGCATCACAAAGAAATTGGCTAGAGCTACTTGAGGCAGCGTAATTTTCTTACAATATTCACAAGTCCTCATCAACCGAGATGAGTCCGGTAGAGCTAATGCTCGAATTTCAGCCGAGTACACCTATGGATATGGCGCAGGGGAGGGACGAGGCTCTTGCCCAATGGTCTATCAATTTGCACTAGACCGGAAAGAGCCACTTGAGGAAGCCTGAGATAGCTTGGTTAAAGCTCAAAGTCGCATGAGGAAGTATGTGGATAGCAAGAGGACGATGTTGGAGTTCAAAGAAGGGGACAAAGTTCTCTTGAAGCTTACTCCACAACTATGGAAGAAAGTGATGGACCGATGGTTCCATAAGGGCCTACTTCCAAGGTATGAGGGGCCATTCGTGGTCACTAAACGAGTTGGAAAATTTACAGTGAAAGCTTAAGGGTGTGACACTGATGTGCCTAAGGCCTCGTCACCAATCAAGGTAAGTGCATTTATTAACAAGGACGAATTTATTAATGCATTTGCCTCTCATTTTGTAGGAGTTGAATATATAAAGGCTTGGATTGGAAGCATGAAGATAAAGAGGGAATTTGTCTTCCCTAAATTCAACTCATTGTAATCGAATATCATGAATGTTCTATTGGTTTTTTTTTGTGTGTTTAATTTGGCAAACAATGGCTTTATTGTAAGGAATTATTAAAGCATGCATCCTTAGGCATTAGGATTAGATGTATGTTAAGTTATATGGTGGTTGGAAGTTGGTTGAAGCAAAGAAAATGGAGAGAATCCAACTTGGGCCAAAGAATGGAGACAAGCCCAACATTAGCCACACATAATGGCCCCTTTTTGCAAGCCCAAGCCCAACCCAACAACAAGCCCACCTTAGGTCTATAAATACATGGTTATTGGTGCTTGTAATGGTTGTTGATGCTATGAGAATAACCTAATTTCGGCTGAGTACTTGGAGCTTGAAAACCGGTGAACGATAAGGCTCGGTTCGGTCAAGAACTGAGGAGAGTTTTCTCCTTTATGCTTTCAAGCCCATGGTTGCTTGAATAGCTATTGTTCCGTGCTTCTTCCATCTCTTTTCAGAGTAGGATACATGAAGAAGGTGACCATTAACCCGTTCCATTTGCTGTCATTCTTCCATGGAAAAGTGTATGCCGAAAGCTTACAAAATATTGCTTATCGGACAGCATCTGGTGTTCTTCTTGTAACTTTTGATTTACCCATCATCTGGATCTGAAAATATAAGGACTAATCTTAACTCATATTCAAATAACCCCTTAAAATTTCGTTGAATTTGGATATCGTTTGGTTGGTGACATCGCTGTTGGTATTTTCTTGTTTTTCTGTTTTTCTGTTTCTTTGCTAATCGGTTGTTATGGGTAGAAACACGACCCCTTTGCAGGCGGAATCGTGTCATGTGGTATCAGAGCTTGGCTAGCTCCCTTAGGGTGCTGGAAACCGAGTTGGTTTTGTGCCCCAAACCCATTTGGTTGTCCAAAACTGATTGCAAAAAACTGAGTCACTTGATTCGTCTTTTGCGGTTTTTTATGTTTGTTTATTTTTTTGTTTTTCTTGATTTGTTTTCACTAAAGACAACCCCTACTTTGTTTTAATCGAAGTTAGCAGACTTGAGCATGAGTTTATAGCTTATTTTCTTCACCATTTTTGTGCGGCAAAAAGCTTCCTCTTCTGGTTAAACATTTACTAACAACTTTTAGTACATGCTGTTTTTATTTCCCTTTTTTGTATTGCCACTTGTGCTGCTGTTTTATCCCTTTTCCAGCCATCAAAAAAGCATGTTCCCTTCATAAGTTTTAAAGTATAAACTCTAAATATTGTGATTGGTTTGCTGTTTGAGTTGTTTGCTCACGATTGATGTTCATTTTGTAGCTAATGGACATGAGCGATTGATGCACTACTTGGACAACCGATTTGTCCAAAATTTGGCCTATATTTGTAACGCTTTTTGAGTATGCTTTATTTACGTTATTCTCTTGCTAATGAATGTTAACATATTGATATTTGATCTGTTTCAGATGGCATGAAAATTTGAGGATTAAGCTTGCTAAAAACCGAGAGTAAAAGTAAGTACAAAAGTTGTTTGTTGTTGTTATTGTTAGCCGATTAGCATGACACTTAATTCAAACTTTGCATTGAGCTAAATCAAACTTTCTTTTATTAGATACTGTTGTTATTGTAACACTCGACTTTTTCGAAATTTAAATAATTCTAGATATAATGACATTCTTGTAAATATGTCGAATTAAGTCCGTTTTGCGAAAGGAGAGCATTATTGGAATCTTAATGATTAATAAAGATTTTAGGAAAATTCTGAAAATTTTAGGAGTGGTAACGCTAATTTACGATAATTATGTTTCTCGTAATGTAAAGGACATTTTAGTAAAAATAGTAAACGTGGTCCGTTTTGCGAACGGACAGTTTTATTAGGACCCTAATAATAAGTTGGAATTATTGGTGAAATAAGGAAGTTGGGAGAAACCGAATCGTTAGCTAATTAACAAAACAAGGACGAATCAAATAGAAAATAAGTAAAAAGGGCAAAAAGGTAATTTGAGAAGTTAAAATTATAATAAAAACAATTTCCCCCTCCTTCCTTTGCAATTCACGATTTCCAGAGAAGAAATTCCTTCTCCCCTCCCTGCGTTCTCTCATCCTTGCCGATGATTCCTCCACGCACGCCGGCGAATCTTCCGTTTCCAACTACCAGTTCTTCACGTTTTCCTCTCCTCTCACAACCCTAGGTACGAATCTATAGTTTTCGGACGTTAGCTCTCGATTTTTAGGTCGTTAAACGGTTAGGGTTTTGATTAGGGTTTTGCGAAATAGCCGAGTTATGTTAGAAAATGTTAGATATAACCCTATTTATGATCAATGGGCATTATTAGATGAGATTATGAGTGTGGTTATCGTTTAGTTGAGAAATCGGATATTTGGAGCTTAGAAATCTCCATTATTGGAGGTTTAGGATTTGTGAGCGTGAATTGCTCGATGAAATGCCCGAGAGAGGTTATTTAGAATCTTAGAAAATTTCCTTTAGTTATGAGTTTCGTTAGATTTTAAAGTTTCAATGTCTAGGCTCGATTTTAATAAAAGACTTCGTTAAATGCTATAGGAAGAAAAGCTCAGGACGAGGTGCTCGGCGGGCTAAAGATGACAGGTAAGTCTTCGCGACTTGTTTGGCCGATTGGCCTACACTATAAGATTTTATATTGTTCGAGGTAATTGGAGAATGTAGGTTGTGTTGGGCGACTAGGTTGGGTAGTTAGTTTTAGTTAAGTGTAGCATGTTTAAGTTCGTTGTTTGTTTATGTTTTGATAATGTTTATAGCATTGCACATGTTCACGCATCATGTTTATGAAAAATCACGAAAAAGGAATTTATATGCATGTTTTCATGAAAAGGAAAAGTATAACGAAAAGGTATGAATGTATGTAATCTGGTCACGTCGGTGGCGGTGGTTCAGACATGGCTGCTAGGGGAGCATGTTTTCCCCTCGGGTAGATATGAGGGGCTATCCAATCGCCGGATGTGCCGCTTCTATCTACTGAGAGTGAGGCCCCGGTGACGTATATGAAATGAAATGAAATGTATAGCGAAAAGGTAGGATGCATGCTTTATGAACCGCATGCATAGCATTCACTTGCATTCACGTGGACTTACTGAGCCTTAAGCTCACTATTTATTTCTATGGTATAGGTGATATTGTAACATGTGAGGACGATGCTCCTCCTCCTGATGCATGAGTCCAGTAGATGAAGAATGATCGCGAGAGTGTGCTGGCGCAGTCGAAGCGTTTCATGACCCGTGGGGACATATGTAGGTATTTTGGGTTGTTTTGGATAGAAAATGTTTCTGTAAAATAATTGTACAGATAAGGCATTATAGGATGTTTGGATCTGGACTAGTTGATAGGTTATGTTTTGAAGTTTTTAAACGTTTTGGAAAACTTGTTTTGTAAATGTTTGGTATTAGGGAAATGTTCGGTTTTTAAACATATCCATGTAGTTCATTTTCGTAAAAACGTATTTCGTTTTAAAATACGTCTAGATTCGGTTTTGCGTGAGATTATGGAGATGTATGGGTATCGGGTGGTTTGATGTGGAAATGTATAATTGAGATGTAAGTAGAGTTGTGTTAATGTGATTGTGGAATTGAGATTGAGTTAAATGTGTATGTAGGGAAAAAGGATGAAGGAAGAAAGAAAGGAAAAGAAATAGGGAGGGAGCCGAGCTCTCTGGAAAAATTCCAGAGAGCTTAGCGATCGATCGCCTCTTTGGGGCGATCGATCACCCCTCCTTGCTTGGCGATCGCTTGGAGTGGCGATCGCCATGCGAAATGGTCGATCGCCCCTCAGTTTTGTGAACTGGCGATCGATCGCCCGATGTGGGCGATCGATCGCCTCTGCATTTTAGGGACGAAGTCCCTCTTTTGCCCCTGTTTTGTCTGTTTCCCCTATTGCATATGTTTTTAAGTTTTAATTAAGTTTTCTTTTAATTGTTTGAAAGTTTTATTAAGCGGTTTTCAAAATAGATTCGAACGTTTTAACAACTTTGGTTTCCGCTCTAAATTCTGCTTAAATGAAATTAAAGTTATTAAGATAAAAAATAATAATAATAATAATAATAATACGACAAAATTAGGAATAGTGTAAGAGTCGTTACAGTTATGGTATCAGAGCCCCCAGGTTTTAAAAATGGTTCTGTACACTGCACAGCCACTACGCAGACATCCTTCCTCAACTGTAAGTACGTTTTATTCTATTACTTTGTTTTTGTTTCTTAGGATTATTTGTTTTAATTTTTATAGGCATTAGGAAATGGTTCGAGGTAGAGATGCCCAGGACGACGCACTGGATAGGTTAACAAATTTACTAGACCGTCAGGCCCAGCACATGGACTGGCAAGCACAACAAATCGAGGACCTAGTTAACCAGGAGAACTAGAAGGCCCAAGATTTGATAGTGCCTAATAATCAAGGTATGCAGAAGCTCCAAAGCCTACGGCCTCCAGTATTTGACGGCCGCTCATCGGATCCGACTGTTGCAGAAGAGTGGATCCGCACTATGGAGGATATGCTAGAGTATGCGGAAGTAGAGAATAGGAAGAAGGTTGCTTTTGTCGCCTTTCACTTGGCATTGGATGCCCGTTTTTGGTGGGATTCGATTAAAGCTACTACAGACGTGACAATTATGACGTGGGATCGATTTAAGACCATATTCTTCGACAAGTACTTTAGCCGCACTGTGAGAGTGGCTAAGAGGAATGAATTTACACAGCTAAAGCAAACGGGTTCAGTTACGGATTATATAAGGAGGTTTGAGGCGTTATCTCGGTTTGCACCGCGTCTTGTTAGTGACAATGAAGATAAGGTGGACCAATTTATAGAAGCACTCAATCCAGAGATTTGGATGCATGTTATAGTATCAGGAATTATAGATGTGCCTTATTCTGACATCGCAGCTAGAGCTCTGGACTTCGAGGCTGCTAGGGCGACTTGCGTTAGATCAAGGGAGCCAGCTAAGGGCTTCTTTCGTGAGATCTAGTCTCGGTCATGGGACCGAGACTGGCAACACAGTGGACAGCAACGGCCACAACAACAAAGGGGCAATAAGAGGCCCTACAATGGTGGGGGCGACCCTAGTAAAGGGAAACAAGTGCAAGGGGCTACTCAAAAGCCTTTATGTCGACAGTGCCAGAAGGAGCATTATGGTGAGTGTCGGACAGGTACCAACAGGTGTTATCGATGTGGGGAAGCTGGCCACTATGTCATGAACTGCCCATTATCGAACCGAAATCAACCAGGCAGAAATCAAAAGGGCAGAGATCAAAGAAAGGTTGTGCCTAGAGTCTTTGCTTTCATCGAGCCTGGCGACGTCGACGATGAGGTCCAGCCTTCTCTAATCGCAGATACTGTTTTAATTACTTGTATGGCGATACGTATATGATATAAGAAGAATTTAGGGAGGTAAGAGAATAGTAGGTGGGTAAGAAGGGTTACTAGGCGAACCTCGAAGAGAAGACAGTAGACTACACATAGGACAATATAGGCCATATAGAAATAGAGTTATGTATTAGTGAGATTAACTTGATTTAACCACATGAGGTTGTGTAACGACCCTTTTTCCCAGCAAGATATTGTCCGCTCTGGAGATTGGGCCGCAGCCCAATATCCTCCCCTCACGGCTTTGTTTGGCAAGAACTTCCCGAAAGGTCACCCAACCTGGAATTGCTCTCGCCGAAGCACTTTTAACTTCAGAGTTCATATGGGATCCGTTGTCAATTGTGCTCCAAAATGCGTCTTGCTATGTTGGAAGGGTCTCTTTACATATGTTTCATTTCCATATACTTTCCCCAAGCGATGTGGGATTGTGACGACCACCTCTTTACGACCCGAGATTCGCCTATACTCGAGTCCGGGATTCGCCTACACTCGGCTTAAGTCCCGAGGTTTTCCCCGCAGTCGTACATATACGTGCACATTCAGGTCATCACAATCACCCCCCCTCGGGGGCCCAACGTCCTCGTTGTCCACATTTTCGGTTGGGTACAGGCTCTAATACCATTGTGATGACCTGAATGTGCACGTATATGTACGACTGCGGGGCAAACCTCGAGTTGCGGGGCAAACCTCGGGACTTAAGCCGAGTGTAGGCGAATCCCGGATTCGAGTATAGGCGAATCTCAGGTCGTAAAGAGGGGGTCGTCACAATCCCACATCGCTTGGGGAAAATATATGGAAATGAAACATATGTAAAGAGACCCTCCCAACATAGTATGACGCATTTTGAAGCACAATTGACAACGGATCCCATAAGAACTTCAAAGTTAAAAGTGCTTCGATGAGAGCAATTCCAGGTTGGGTGACCTTCCGGGAAGTTCTCGCCAAACAAAGCCGTGAGGGGAGGATGTTGGGCTGCGGCCCAATCCTCAGAGCAGACAATATCTTGCTGGGAAAAAGGGTCGTTACAAATGGTATCAGAGCCTGTACCCAACCGAAAATGTGGCCAACGAGGACGTTGGGCCCCCGAGGGGGGGTGATTGTGATGACCTGAATGTGCACGTATATGTACGACTGCGGGGCAAACCTCAGGTTGCGGGGCAAACCTCGGGACTTAAGCCGAGTGTAGGCAAATCCCGGACTCGAGTATAGGCGAATCTCGGGTCGTAAAGAGGGAGTCGTCACAATCGCACATCGCTTGGGGAAAGTATATGGAAATGAAACATATGTAAAGAGACCCTCCCAACATAGCAAGACGCGTTTTGGAGCACAATTGGCAACGGATCCCATAAGAACTCCAAAGTTAAAAGTGCTTCGACGAGAGCAATTCCAGGTTGGGTGACCTTCAGGGAAGTTCTCGCCAAACAAAGCCGTGAGGGGAGGAAATTGGGCTACGGCCCAATCCCCAGAGAAGACAATATCTTGCTGGGAAAAGGGGTCGTTACAGGTTGTGCACCTAAGAATCTAGTTACCATTAGAGGAATACACCCTAAGAGATATGGCTTTAAACAGGTAGAAATTGGGTTTATTTGGCAACCCCTTGGAGTATTAGAATAAGATTAATCAAGAAAGATGGAAGTTTAGATATAAACTTATTGAGGAATACCCTAGATTGTTGAGATACCTGGAGTGTGTTTAGGTGAATAAGGGAGTACTGCCGAACTTGTATGTTGTGGGTTCGCGTGAAGTTGAGAGTGTGACGAAGATAGGATTCAAAAGTTCAGCTTGAGATAATTATTGAGATGATATGAGGAACGACTATTTACAGCCGAGATTTCGGAGGACGTGCTGAATTGATACAACTTAAGCTAAGAATCACAAACATGAGGCTGACCTTCAGGATGAAAGTAGGAACATCAGTGTTCGAAAAATTAGATGGATAAACCTTGGCACAGAGATGTTTCTGACTTCCTTTGGAATATAGAAGAGTAAGGTTTGAGAACTTGAGGAGAATTGGATTAAGGGCGTAAACTCATCTACAACAAGTTTCCAAACAAGAAGATCGTGGGATGAGTCATTACACGAGAGTCGAGTAGGATAATTAGAACTTGACTAGAAGAAGTGAGTGATGGTAGACTAGTCAGTAAACTCGATATAGCCCTTGCGTGAAATTTGGAAAGAAGTAAAGGAGATTATTGGATTAAATGAGAAGTTACGATTGGAAGATTATATTAAAATTGGAAGTTTAGGTCGGGGTTTAATGACCAGTAAATTTTGAAATAACGATTTACAAAATAAAGAAGATGAGGATTTTCACAGAAACCATCTATGTAGGCTTAGAAAGTAGGCTTAGAAACGAGGCCAGATTGGCAAATTTATAACGGTTCAACTTGTATTCAGCAAGTCGAGACCAATTAATGTGCAGGTGACTAAAAGTTAGAATGACTGGCTTGGAGCGCGTCGATGATAAAATTTAAGGACTTGATTGTGCTAGACATTAATAGGGGTTTAAGTTAGACAATTCAGCATAATGCAGATAGGGTGAGAGATTCAGTTAAGGAAATAATGAAGAAGTTCGCCAACATGGCCCTGAATTATGTGTGGCGTTCATATAATCTTATTTATAAAAGGGTCAGGATCTTAGGTAAGTAACGACCTAGCTCCCAGTTGGACTCACATGGACCAGGTGGTGTTATAGTCGTATGATTACAAAGTATGACAATGGGAATTTAATTAAGAAACTCACACTGAAATAGTCTCCAACGGTCAACGGGTTGCCCAAGAAGATAGGTGACCAGGAGATCCTATGGGTGATAGAATTACGAGGAATCGTTACCAGAGTAAATATAGAAATTTGGGTTGGCATGCGTTTCGACTATTGACTGATCAATGGGCATTATTGGATGAGATTATGAGTGTGGTTATCGTTTAGTTGAGAAATCGGATATTTGGAGCTTAGAAATCTCCATTAATGGAGGTTTAGGATTTGTAAGCGTGAATTGCTCGATGAAATGCCCGAGAGAGGTTATTTAGAATCTTATGAAATTTCCTTTAGTTAGGAGTTTCGTTAGATTTTAAAGTTTCATTGTCTAAGCTCGATTTTAATAAAAGACTTCGTTAAATGCTATAGGAAGCAAAGCTCGGGACGAGGTGCTCGGCGGGCTAAAGACGACAGGTAAGTCTTCGCGAATTGTTTGGTCGATTGGCCTACACCATAAGATTTTATATTGTTCGAGGTAATTGGAGAATGTAGGTTGTGTTGGGCGACTAGGTTGGGTAGTTAGTTTTAGTTAAATGTAGCATGATTAAGTTCGTTGTTTGTTTATGTTTTGATTATGTTTATAGCATTGCACATGTTCACGCATCATGTTTATGAAAAATCACGAAAAAGGAATTTATATGCATGTTTTCATGAAAAGGAAAAATATAACGAAAAGGTATGAATGTATGTAATCTGGTCACGTCGGTGGCGGTGGTTCAAACATGGCTGCTAGGGGAGCATGTTTTCTCCCCGGGTAGATATGAGGGGCTATCCAATCACCGGATGTACCGCTTCTATCTACTGAGAGTGAGGCCCCGGTGACGTATATGAAATGAAATGAAATGTATAGCGAAAAGGTAGGATGCATGTTTTACGAACCGCATGCATAGCATTCACGTAGACTTACTGAGCCTTAAGCTCACTATTTATTTCTATGGTGTAGGTGATATTGTAACAGGTGAGGACGACGCTCCTCCTCCTAATGCATGAGTCCAGTTGATGAAGAATGATCGCGAGAGTATGCTGGCGCAGTCGAAGCGTTTCATGACCCGTGGGGACATATGTAGGTATTTTGGGTTGTTTTAGATAGAAAACGTTTAGGTAAAATAATTGTACAGATAGGACATTATAAGATGTTTGGATCTGGACTAGTTAATAGGTTATGTTTTGAAGTTTTTAAACGTTTTGGAAAACTTGTTTTGTAAATGTTTGGTATTAAGAAAATGTTCGGTTTTTAAACATATCCATGTAGTTCGTTTTCGTGAAAACGTATTTCGTTTTAAAATACGTCTAAAGTCAGTTTTGCGTGAGATTATGGAGATGTATGGGTATCGGGTGGTTTGATGTGGAAATGTATAATTGAGATGTAAGTAGAGTTGTGTTAATGTGATTGTGGAATTGAGATTGAGTTAAATGTGTATGCATGGAAAAAGGATGAAGGAAGAAAGAAAGGAAAAGAAACAGGGAGGGAGCCAAGCTCTCTGGAAAAATTCCAGAGAGCTTGGCGATCGATCGCCTCTTTGTGGCGATCGATCGCCTCTTTGGGGCCATCGATCGCCCCTCCTTGCTTGGCGATCGCTTAGAGTGGCGATCGCCAGGCAAAATGGTCGATCGCCCCTCAGTTTTGTGAACTGGCGATCGATCGCCCGATGTGGGCGATCGATCGCCCTTGCATTTTAGGGACGAAGTCCCTCTTTTGCCCCTGTTTTGTCTATTTCCCCGGTTTCATATGTTTTTAAGTTTTAATTAAGTTTTTTTTTAATTGTTTGAAAGTTTTATTAAGTGGTTTTCAAAATAGATTCGAACGTTTTAACAACTTTGGTTTCTGCTCTAAATTCTGCTTAAATGAAATTAAAGTTATTAAGATAAAAAATAATAATAATAATAATAATAATAATACTACAAAATTTGGAATAGTGTAAGGGTCGTTACAGTTATTTCTTACTAAGTATGAGTATTAAGTTTGGTAAAAGATACAAATTTGTTTTGAACTTGTCACAAAATCGAGGCCTAAAATGTATCAAAATTGATTTTAGTGATTATCACTTGCTGTTTTTATTTTGTGACATGTTTTTCTTCATAAGTCCGAGCATATTAATCATCTAGGCTTGAGTTAACTTAATCTTCAGCTGAGGTATGTGTTCATTGTGGAGTGTTTGGCATTAAAATTCTAATTATATGCTATTTTGGGTAAAACAAAATAAACTTTTGAAAAAACATATTGTGTCTACACAAATTTGGTAAAGTTGATGTTGATTGTTGGGACCACAATGCACCTTGCTGAAAATGAATGCTAGCCACGAAATTTATGATGAATATTACCTTTGAAATTAGTGATTTGTTGCTAAAATATTGTTTAATACTTGGATGAATACCAAAGCATGAAAGTTAGCTTAAGTCTCAAAATCTTGCGTGAAAAGTACCTAAAACCGAGAACCAATTGGAGTTGTGATTTTTATTTTGCTTAGTTAACCTAATTTGCATGTCCCCTAGAGTTTAAAGGAATAAATCCTTTTCATTTTTACTCCTTAGTAGTTATGTTATTTTTTGTCCATATTATTCAAAAAAAAAAAGAGGTTGTGTGCTAGTTGTGTTTGGGGTGATATTGGATATTTGATTCCTAATAGTTTATGACTTTGCTTGAATTGTTGTGTTGACTATTTTTGGTTAATATGTCTACTAGAAGAAGCTCTAGTATACCTTACCAAAAACCCTCTTATCCCCCATTGAGAGTACCAAATCCCAAAAGAGTGAACCCAGCATGGAAAACCAACTTAATGGGATAGTTAGAGAAGTCAACCAATGGAACCACAAAATTAAGGAGATAAACTAAGACCTTAGCACCCTAGTGTCCAAGATAAGATTAGACAAATCTAGGAAGCCTCATAAACCTATGCTTAGGAGAAGATCTGAACCTCTAAGAAGATCAAACTTTAGAGCTTCCCAAAACTATTATGAATTTGAGGAACCATCCATACCTTATTTTAGAGGAACATCAGATAGAGAAGAATTTATCTCTTGGATAGACAGAGTTGAGGAATATTTTACCTTTGGAGAGTACTCGAAAAAAGGAAAGGTAAAGCTAGCCTCTAAGAAGTTAACCGATTATGCTAGCTATTGGTGGAATAACCTCTTAGCAAAAAGAGGAAAATTGTGAGAAACAAGTGTGCACTTGGAGAGCCATGGAAAAACTATTGGAAAAGAAATTTGAACCAAGACCACAAGAACCAAACCATGACCGTTGGTATAAGCCAAACTTCCCAAATCCCTACCAAAAGGAGTATCACCCTTGGCCTACCTGAATGTCATGTGAGCCATCCCTTCTTCTAGCCAAAACTCAAACCAAATCTGTTGAGGAAACCTTTAGTGAGGAGGATGATGATGATGACTCCATTGAATTACCTTTAGAAGAAAAGGAGGAAAAATCATTCGTTATGGAAGCATCTCTTATCAAAGAGGAAGAGGATGAAGAAGAGATCATCTATCCCATGGAGGAACCATTACTTAAAAGGGATGATAAGCAAGGGAAAAATCTAAGTGATAGTATTATAAAACTCCATACCCCAACCGAAATTATTGAAGATTTTGGAATCAATAAGCTATTTGAGAAATCTTTCTTTGTGATAGGAAGTGAATCAATTGAAGAAGCCATTAGAACCTTTGAACCCAAATTATTAGAACCCAAAACCAAGGATTTTCAAAATTTTAAAATTTTAAGGAAGTTCTTTTGCTTGACCCTTTTTATCCTAGGAAGGATATTTTTGCTAAGGACTTCATTGAGCAAACCTATGTTATAGAGGAGACCTTTTTTGAGAACTATGCATGTATGTCTGATCCTCATATTCAACAAGAGTCCTACTTAATGAGTAAACCATATTTATATCCCTTTCTAATCCAAACCAAGAGTAAAGTTCATGTGTTAGAAAAGAGTGGTTTTCCCATTATTCTTTTATGAACTAATAAGGAAAGAAGTCTTCATAGAACCTTAGGGTATCTTAGCATTATAGAGCCAAATTTTAAGGATGAGTGTTCTAGCAAAATGTTGAGTGACATAACACCCTTATTTATTCCTCCAAATCATTTAATTACTTGTTTTTTTAGAATTGGATGGAATATAGATTATATTTTATTTTGTTTTAAATTTTTATGTTAGCATAAACTTATTGAGTATGTTATTAAAGAAAATTATGCCACCACACATTTTTATGCTTTATCTACTTGCTTCATTATAAATGTGGAATATGAATATAACAATATTTCTATGATGAAGTTAATATTTGTGGTTAAGGGAATATCTTTAATGCCTATTATTTCGTTGAGCTTTGAAACGATGAAAATTTATTGCATAATCATGACGTGGCATTGTGTTAGTAGATCCATAGAATTGATTGTATTCTTGAATGATATGAATCTAGTTCTTAAACTTAGAATTGTATGCTTCAAAACCATTTATCTTGAAAGAAGAAAAATTAAGAGTAAGATCATGAATGAATATTATATGTGCCCTTACTTGAAAGAAGAAATCAAATTTCCAAATTGGTTTTGCATGTTTATAGAGTCATTGACTTTTCGGATTCTAGATTCTAATTCGTTAACTAGAGTTACTACTTTTGAATTTAATAGTTATTATGATTCTTTTCCCTACCAAGTTGAAAATATTTCCTATATGTTGGAAAAGAATTGTTTATCTAATATAATGTATGTGCCACCTAATAATCTACTTGCTCGGTTATTTAAAATTGGTTGGGTAGTAGATTACTTAAATTGTCTTCTTGAATGGATTTTTCGATATGATGCTTATAATTCCCCCTTGTTGATTTCTTTTAAAGATTATTTGAGAGAGGATTAATTTTATGTATTACCTACTATTTTGTATGACTTGTTACATCCATTCTTGAAATATTATGATAGAATATCCATGAATTTACCTCTTATCTTGAAGATAGAACGTTTGTTCTTGTGGAAGCTAACCTTGTTAAATTTTGAGCTTATTAATAATTCTATTAGCATGTTTCTAGTTTTCCACTTAGAATTTAATATCTTAAGGAGGTTAAATTTGAATGAATTGGAGGCACCCCTCATCTTCAACATTATACTAATGGGGGAATTGCCAACAGAAATACTCTACCAAGCTCGACCTAACCTATGGCCAAATTTTCTTGCTAATGTAATCATCTTTTTTGAAGGCCATAATGATGTAGTCTACCACCTAGTAATCACCTTTCCTTTTGATCCGGGAAAAGCTAAAAGAAGTATGAAAGCGCACCCTTTGGATTTGAGGACAAATCCTCAAGAAGTCGGGGAGGATGATGTGCCCAAGGCCCCGTCACCAATCAAGGTAAGTACATTTATTAACAAGGATGAATTTATTAATGCATTTGCCTCTCATTTTGTAGGAGTTGAATATATAAAGGTTTGGATTGGAAGCATGAAGATAAAGAGGAAATTTGTCTTCTCTAAATTCAACTCATTGTAATATAATATTATGAGTGTTCTATTGGTTATTTTTGTGTGTTTAATTTGGCAAACAATGGCCTTATTGTAAGGAATTATTAAAGCATGCATCCTTAGACATTAGGATTAGATGTATGTTAAGTTAGATGGTGGTTGGAAGTTGGTTAAAGCAAAGAAAATGGAGAGAATCCAACTTGGGTCAAAGAATGGAGACAAGCCCAACATTGGCCACACATAATGGCCCTTATTTAAAAGCCCAAATCCAACCCAACCCAACAACAAGCCCACCTTAGGTCTATAAATACATGGTTATTGGTGCTTGTAATGGTTGTTGATGCTATGAGAATAACCTAATTTCGGCTGAGTACTTGGAGATTGAAGACCGGTGAACGGTAAAGCTCGGTTTTGTCAAGAACCGAGGAGAGTTCTCTCCTTTATGCTTTCAAGCCCATAGTTGCTTGAATAGCTATTGTTCCACGCTTCTTCCCTCTCTTTTCAGAGTAGGATACACGAAGAAGGTGGCAACTAACCGGTTCCATTTGCTGTCATTCTTCCACAGAAGAGTGTATGCCAAAAGCTTACAAAATATTGTTTATCGGATAGCATCTGGTTTTCTTCTTGTGACTTTCGAATTACCCATTATCTGGATCTGAAAATTTAAGGACATAATCTTAAGTCATATTAAAAGAACCCCTTAAAATTTCGTTGAATTTGGATATCGTTTGGTTGGTGACATCGCTGTTGGTATTTGCCTGTTTTTCTGTTTTTCTAATTCTTTACTAATCAAATGTTGTGGGTAGAAACACGACCCCTCTGCAAGCGGAATCGTGTCAGACACCCACCATTGCACATTACGATCACCCATGCCCCTTGTCACACCACTAAATTTTTACCTTGGAATGTGCGGCGCCAAGTCCCTGACTAGGCCGCCTCCCCTTTGATTTAGCTTATCACCGAAGCTCACTCTTTTGTGACACGATTATTTACGGGAGAAAATCCTCCCAACCCTCCTTATATTCCGAATACAAGAACTAGGACAAAATCTCTCACTCAAGGAACACCACAATAGTTCAAGGACTCTTCTCGTTCTTATTAATTGAGCTTCACTGTCTTGGCTTAGTGTCTCAAGGTGTTTATATACACAATGGCCAAGCCATAATACATGAATTAAACATAAATGCACAGCCAATATACATGCTCCCTCAGTTCATGCATGCATCGTGCCCCAGCGCGCACGCGTCACTCGGCCGCGTGGTTCGCCCAACGCGCCCCTCGTCTCGTCATCTGGTGCCCAGCACCTAGCACCCCGCACTATCGGGTCTCGATCGTGTGCGCCTGCCACGTACCGCATATCACATACCACTTCTCTCGCACTGCTTTGCTCGCACCGCTTCGCTCGTATCGCTTCGCTTGCACCACTTCGCTTTGAAGTGTTGCGCCCCGTCACGCACTCCAGCTCGTGTTCTTGGCCCTGCCTTATGGACTGCACCATCCATGCAGCCCGGCGCTTACGTCTAAGTGTCTAACACTTGGACAAATCTTCGTGCACCATAGGATGAAGCCCGGCTCCTCCTTCCTTGGGCCCTTGGCCCGTGTCTTTATGCGCCATAAGAAATAGAGCATGACAATCCACCCCCACCAAATGAAGTCTACGGCCTCATCGACACCCAAGCTAGGTAGTCTTCAATTTGCTCCTCAAATTGCCAAAGATTGACATCCTTCTCCCCCGTAGCTTCTTCTTCATTGCCCCACTGCATAAGAAATTCTCGTCGCTCATCCTTTTTACTGCCCTTCATAGTTCGATGGTCAAGTACTTTCGCTATCTTCTTAGCGAATTCCACCCACACCCTGGGTGATGCCTTTTGCACTTGCCGTCGCTCCCCTTCATGGTAAGGCTTTAGAAAACTTACATGAAAAGTTGGATGAAGTCTGAGTCTCCCGAGAAGTTGCAATCGGTAGGCAACCGATCCAACTCGTTTAGTGACCATGAATGGCCCCTCGTACCTTAGAAGTAGGCCCTTTTGGAACCGTCAGTCCGTGACTTTCTTCCATAGTTGTGGAGTAAGCTTCAAGAGAACCTTGTCCCCTTCCTTGAACTCCAACATCCTCCTCTTGCTATCCGCATACTTACTCATCTGACTTTGAGCTTTAGCCAAGCTATCTCGGGCATGCTCAAGTAGCTCTTTCCGGACTCTTCTCGGTTGATGAGGACTTGTGAATATTGTAAGAAAATTGGGCTACCTCAAGTAGCTCTAGCCAATTTCTTTGTGATACCGATTTGAAATGTCGCAAGTACTCCTCGAGTAATGCGTTGATGCGCTCCATTTGGCCATCGGTTTAAGGATGGTTTGCGGTTGAAAATTTGATCTCTGTCTCCAATAATTTGAACAAGGCTGTCCAAAATTTTCTTATGAACCTTGGATCCCGATCGCTAATGATCTCACGGGGGAGTCCAAAAATCTTCACCACGCCTTTGAGAAAATGCTCCGCAGCCTCGTGCGCCGAGCACCCCTTCGGCACTCCTATGAATATCGCATATTTTGACAGCCAATCCACCACGACCATAATTGTTTCCATCCTCTTGATAGATGGTAGGCCCGTGATGAAGTCCATAGAAACCGAATCCCATGGTTCTTCCGAAATTGGGAGAGGTTGAATAAGCTTTGTTGCTTCTTCCTTTCCACCTTGTCTTCTTAGCAAATAAGACAAGTCTTGACATGTAGCTCCACGTCCTCCTTCATTTTTGGCCATGTATAGCTATGAGCCAAAAGTGCCACCATTTGTTCCATGCCAGGATGGCCCACCCATCGAGTGTCATGGGTCTCCTTCAAGATTTGTTGGCGCATCCCGCCCCAACTTGGAACAAACACACGGTTGCCTCGGCCCCTCAATGGGCAATCTTCTAGCCAATACCTTCGGATCAAGCTCTGCTCAACTTGTTTTGCCATCTGAATGTAATCTAGATCCTCCTTTGCAGCCACCCTAATTTCCTCCAAAAGTTAGAATGTACCTCGGTCAATGATGCCACGATCTCCTCAGACGTCTTTTGGCTTAGTGCATTGGCCACCTTGTTCTCGGTTCCCAGTTTGTGCAACCATGTGAAATCGAACTCGGCCAAGAACTCTTACCACCTTGCTTGCTTCGGTAAGAACTTCTTTTGCGTGCGAAAGAAGGTGTTAGCAACGTTGTCCGTCACTACCACGAATTTAGTTCCCAAATACCTCCATGTCCTGAGACAATGTATGACTGCCACCATTTTCTTCTTGTGGGCCGAGTAACTCTCCTCCACCCCTTTGATCTTGCGGCTCTCATAAGCCACGGGGTGACCATCTTGTGTAAGAACCTTGCCAATTGCACGGTCCGATGCATCCGTATGCACTCAAATGGTGCTGCAAAATTAGGCAACATCCATCAACACTCGGAGGACACCACCTCCTTCAATCGCTTGAAAGCCTCATGGCATGAGTCCGTCCATAGCCAAGCATGTTCCTTCCTTAGTAAGTCTATCAATGAGCTCACTATCTGTGAGTAATCCGCAATGAACCTGTGGTAATAGTTAGCAAGACCTCGAAAAGATCTTAGCTCGGTGAACCTTGCTTGGCACAATCCATCCATTGATTGCCTCCACCTTTTGACCATCTATGCAAATCAAGCCCCGCTTAATGTAATGGTCGAGAAAGTTGATTTCTTCTGTGCCAAATTCGCACTTCTCCCTCTTCACATATAGAGAACGTTGCCGCAACCTCTCTAACACCTCCCTTAAGTGTCGTATGTGTTCCTCAAGTGACTCCAAATATATGACAATATCATCCAAGTAGACCACTACATAATGATCCAAAAAGTCATAAAGTACCTTGTTCATTAGGTTGCAAAATGTGGCCGGTGCGTTGGTCAGCCCAAATGACATAACCAAAAACTCATTTGATCCATAGCATGACACCATAGCCATCTTAGCTTCATAACCTCGCGCAATGTGCACTTTGCCAATAAGACGATCGAAGATCCAATTTTGTGAAGTACGACGCATTCACCAATCTATCGAATAAATCACTTGCATGAGGAATAGGGTATTTGTTTTTGATAGTCACCTTGTTTAACGCCTGGTAATCTACACACATGCGCAACGCCCCATCTTTCTTGCGTTGGAAAAGTACTGGTGCACCATATGGTGGTTTGGATGGTTGGATGTAACCCGCCTCCAACAACTCATCTAATTGCCTCTTTAGCTTCGCTAACTCAGAAGGTGCCATACGATATGGCGCTTGTGCCGGTGGAATCGCCCCCAGTTCTAGTTCTATCTTGTGATCCACCCCTCGCCTTGATGGTAGCTTTTTAGGTAACTCTAATGGCATCACATCTTTGTACTCCTCGAGCACTCGTAGAATTCTTTTTGACACTTTGCTTACTTGGTCTCACACTTGACCTCTTTTAATGTTGCCAAGTAAGTGGTCTTGCCTTTCTTCAAGCCCGCCGTCAATTGAAAAGATGTTAGCAAAATATTACCTCCGCGTGTCTCACTCTTCACCATACATAATGTGGAGTCGTCTTGGATCACCATGACTCCAAGATGTGGCAAAACCATTGCCTTGGCTTGCCGGAAGAACTCAAGGCCTAATATGAGTTCGAAATCATCTAGAGGGACCACCATAAGTGGACATTCTCGTCACCACTCCCCCACACGTATTAAAGGTTTCTTCGTACCTTTAATCGGTTGTGCACCTGAATTAACAGCCTTTATCTTGTTGGCACTCTTGGCTACCTCCAAACCAAACTTGTGTGCCTTCTTGTCCGAAATAAAGTTGTTGGTTGCACCTGTGTCCAACATAACACGTACCTTCCTCCCTTGGATGGTACCTCGACATACATGAGTCCTTTTTGGAAAGGCCCTTCCTCCCCACTTGTAAGAGCACTAACAAGCTGAATAGGGTTAACCCGAGGTTTGTGCTCCTCTTCGGACTCCTCCTCTTTGATGCACAAGGATAACACCGCTACCTTGTTCGGACTATCCCTTGCAAAGTGTGAGCCACCGCATATAAAGAGGATCCCGAACTCTTCTTCTTTTGGGACTGATCAAGTCCCTTTGATTTAGAAGCTCCTTAGAATGGTTTCCCTTTAGCCACGCTTCCACCACTTCTCTTATCTGTGCACTTCTCCTCATTACCCCTCCTCTTCTCGATTGAGGTCGAGGTCTTGTAATCCACAAGAGCCTCGGCAATGGAGATAGCCACTTGCACATCTTTCACACCATGACCTCAAAAGTGTCCATCCGTGGCTCCCTATTTTGGTTTTGTCGCCACCATAGTTTAGCATCACCTCCCAAGTATATGCTTGCAATCGTTACTTGGTTTTCATCCTCGATGCTTGTAGCCATGAAGTATTGCTTCATGTCCCATAGGAAGTTCTCTAGTTCTTTTGCGTTGTGGTTTCCACTATAAGGTTTTGTCTCGGGTACCTTATATTGCATGGCCGAGGTTCCTAACTTCCGGCTTGTGCCTCCCACCACATCCTTGCCCATTTGAGCAAGCTCCTTGTCTATCCTCTCCAAAGTACTCTCGATGTGCTGTTCGATAGCCAAGTTGTCCGCCCCCATTGATGCTTAGAATTTGTCCAACTCCTTCCTTATCAAACGAATTTCCACCATCAAAGGCTTGTCATCCATCGTAGCCATTGATACACTTGTGAAGCTCTCCAATTTATCAAGCCGTGCAAGGATCATGTCCATCTGACCTTGCTCAAAAGTTTCCATGTAGTCTGGTTTGACCGTGCTCTGATATCAGTTGTTACACCCTTAAATTTTCACCTTGGAATGTGCAGCGCCAAATCCCCGACTAGGCCAGCCTACCCTTTGATTTAGCTTCTCACCGAAGCTCACCCTTTTGTGACATGATTGTTTACGGGAGAAACTCTTAACCCTCCTTATATTCCGAACACAAGAACTAAGACAAAATTCCTCACTCAAGGAACACCACAATAGCTCAAGGACTCTTCTCGGTCTTATTGATCTAGCTTCACTGTCTTGGCTTGGTGTCTAAAGGTGTTTATATACACAATGGCCTATCCATAATACATGAATTTAACATAAATGTGCAGCCAACATAAATGCTCCCTCAGTTCATAACGAGACACGGCGTGCGATGGACGAACCACGTGGCCGAGTGGTGCGTGCACGCTAGGTGGGCGGCGTATGCTTGAACCAAGGAGCATTAATTTTAGCTGCACATTTATGTTTGATTCATGTATTATAGCTGGGTCATAGTGTATATATACACCTTGAGACACCAAGCTAAGGCATTGAGCCTCGATCCATCTATCGAGAGGAGACTTGAGCTATTGTGGTGTTCCTTGAGTGAGATTTGTTCCTAGTTCTTGTATTTAGAATATAAGAAAGGTTGGGAGGGTTTTCTCCCGTAAACACTTGTGTCACTAAAGGTGAGCTTTGATGAGGAGCTAATTGTTGGGAAGCTGGCTTAGTCGAGGACTTGGCGCCGCACATTCTGAGGTGAAAAATTAGGGGTGTGACAACTGGTATCAGAGTACGGTTAAACCACACAACATGGCAGCACAAGATCAGATGGACATGATTCTTGCCCAAATCAATAGATTGGATAGCTTTACGGGTGTCTCAATGGCCACGGAGGAAGACAATCCTTTGGTGGTCAAGCTTCGAATGATGAGGAAGGAGTTGGACGCATTCGAAGCATCAGTGGGAGCGGATAACTGTCCTATCAAGCAGCACATAGAGAGTACTATCGAGAGGATAGACAAGGAGCTTGCTCGGATGGGCAAGGATGTGGTAGGTGGTGCAAGTCGATGGTTGGGAACTTTGGCCGTGCAATATAAGGTACTCGGGCCAAAACCTTATAGTGGAAACTGCAATGCAAAGGAGTTAGAGAATTTCCTTTGGGACATGAAGCAATACTTCATGGCCACAAGCATCGATGAAGACAACCAAGTGATGATTGCAAGCATGTACTTGGAAGGTGATTCTAAGCTATAGTGGCAACAAAACCAAAGTAGAGAGCCACGCATGGACACTTTTGAGGTGCTAGAAAAGTGAACTAAGAGACTGATTTCTACCTCAAAATAGCGAATGGACCACAAAGGAGGCTTTGAGGAAGCTACGGCAATCGGGCACGATACGTGACTATGTTCGAGAATATAGCTCACTTATACTTGACATTACTACTATGCATGAGGATGACAAGTTATTCAACTTCATGGTGTGGCTTCAACCAAAGCTCAAGCCGAGTTTAGACGTCATGGTGTGAAGGATGTGCAAACGGCTATCTCCATTGCCGAGGCTCTTATGGACTACAAGACTTAAACCTCAACCGAGAAAATGACGGGCAATGAGGAGAAGCGCTCAGACAAGAAAAGTGGTGTAGGCACAAGCAAGGGGAAACTATTCCAAGAAGCTTCCAAATCTTAGGGACTTGATCACTTTCAAAAGAAGAAGAGTTCAGGATATTTCATATGTGGTGGCTCACACTTTGCATGAGAATGTCCAAACAAGGGGGCGATGTCTTCCTTGCGCATCAATAGGAAGGAGTCCAAGGAAGACAAGCCTCGGGTTAAGCCAAGGCGATGGTTTTGCCACATTTTGGAGTCATGGTGATCCAAGACGACTCCGCACCATGCATGGTCAAGAGTAAGACACAAGGAGGTAATATTTTGCTAACAATTCTTCAATTGAAGGCGGGCTTGAAAAAAGGAGAGACCACCTTCTTGGCAACATTGAGAGAGGTCAAGGGAGACCAAGTAAGCAACGAGTGCTCGAGGAGTACAAAAATGTGATGCCATTAGAGTTACCTAAGAGGCTACCACCAAGGCGAGGGGTGGATCACAAGATAGAGCTCAAACCGGGGGCAGTTCCACCAGCATAAGTGCCATATAGAATGGCACCTTCCGAGTTAGCGGAGCTAAGGAAGCAATTAGATGAGTTGTTGGAGGCGGGTTACATCCAACCATCCAGGGCACCATATGGTGCACCGGTACTTTTCCAACACAAGAAGGATGGGGCGTTGCGCATGTGTGTCGTCTACCGGGCTTTGAAGAAGGTGACTATAAAAAACAAATACCATATTCCTCATGCTAGTGACTTATTTGATAGATTGGTGAGATCTTCGATCGAGTTATTGGCAAGTGCACATTGTGTGGGGCGATGAAGCTAAGACGACCATGGTGTCATGCTATGGGTCATATGAGTTTTTGGTCATGATATTCGGGTTGACCAATGCACCGGCCACATTTTGTAACCTAATAAAGTAGGTACTCTATGACTTTTTGGATCATTATGTAGTGGTCTACTTGGATGATATCATCATATATTTGGAGTCACTTGAGGAGCACATACGACACTTGAGGGAAGTGCTAGAGAGGTTGCGGTAACATTTTCTATATATGAAGAGGGAGAAGTGTAAATTTGGCACGGAGGAGATCAACTTCCTCGGCCATTACATCAAAAGGGGCTTGATTCGCATGGATGGTCAAAAAGTGGAGGCAATCAACGGATGCATTGTGCCAACCAAGGTAACCGAGCTAAGATATTTTCTAGGTCTTGCTAATTATTACCATAGGTTCATTGCGGATTATTCGAGGATAGTGAGCCCATTGACGGACTTACTAAAGAAGGAACATGCTTGGCTATGGACAGACTCATGCCAAGAGGCTTTCGAGCAATTGAAGGAGGCCGTGACCTCTGAACTCGTGTTGAAGTTGCCTAATTTTGCAGCTCCATTTGAGGTGCATACGGATGCGTCGGATTGTGCGATTGGAGGAGGGGTTCTTACACAAGATGGTCACCCCGTGGCTTATGAGAGCCACAAGCTAAAAGGGGCCGAGGAGAGGTACTCAGCGCATGAGAAGGAGATGGTGATGGTCATACATTGTCTCATGAGATGGAGGCATTATCTCTTGGGGACCAAATTCGTGGTAGTGACGGACAACGTTGCTAACACATATTTTCGCACGCAAAAGAAGTTGTCACCGAAGCAAGCAAGGTGACAAGAGTTCTTGGCCGAGTACGATTTCACATGGTTGCACAAACCGGGGACTGAGAACAAGGTGGCTGATACACTAAGACAAAAGACATGTGAGGAGATCATGGCATCCTTAACCGAGGTACACTCTAACTTTTTAGATGACATTAGAGCAGCTGCAAAGGAGGATCTAGACTACATTCGGATGGCAAAGCAAGTCGAGGAGGGCTTGGTCCTAAGGTATTGGCTAGAAGATGGCCTATTGAGGGGCCGAGGCAATCGGGTGCTTGTTCCTAGTTGGGGCGATATGCGCCAACAAATCAGGAAGGAGATCCATGACACTCGATGAGCGGGCCATCCTAGGGTGGAGCGCATGATGGCACTTTTGGCCCGAAGTTATACTTGGCCAAAAATGAAGGAGGACATAGAGCTATACGTCAAGACTTGTCTTATTTGCCAAAGAAGAAAAGACAGAAAGAAAGAAGCAAGTTGGGCTTATTCAACCTCTCCCAATTCCTAAGAAACCATGGGATTCAGTTTCTATGAATTTCATCACGGGTCTACCATCAATCAGAAGGATGGGCACTATTATGGCCGTGGTGGATCGGCTCTCCAAATATGCGATATTTATGGGAGTGCCGAAGGGGTGCTCGGCACATGAGGCTGCGGAGCAATTTCTTAAGGGTGTGGTGAAGATTTTTGGCCTCCCCTGTGAGATCATTAGTGACCGGGATCCAAGGTTCACGGGTAAGTTTTGGACGACATTGTTCAAACAATTGGGGACAGAGCTCAAATTTTCCACCACAAACCATCCTCAAACTGATGGCCAAACGGAGCGCATCAACGCATTGCTCGAGGAGTACTTGCAGCATTTTGTTTCGACATCACAAAGAAATTGGTTGGAGCTACTTGAGGCAGCTCAATTTTCTTATAATATCCACAAGTCCTCATCAACCAAGATGAGTCTGGCATAGCTAACACTCGGATTTCTATGAAGCGATGCGATGCGAGCGAAGCAGCGCGAGCGAGTGGGCGCAAGCGGTACGCGAGGTGCACCAGAAGCTCACAATCTGGACACAAGTTGGGGCGAGCAAAGAGGCGCAATGCTTCGGAGCAAAGTGGTGTCTGCGAAGCGATGCGATGTGATACGGTACACTGCGCGCAGTACGCGGTACGCGGGGGCACATTGACGAGACACGGAGCGCTAGGTGCTAGGTGCTTGATAACGTGACACGGCACGCAATGAGCGAACCACACAGCCAAGTGGTGTGCGTGCGCTGAGCGTGCAGCGCATGCATAAACCAAGGAGCATTAATGTTAGCTGCACATTTATGTTTGATTCATGTATTATGGCTGGGCCATTGTGTATATATACACCTTGAGACACCAAGCTAAGGCATTGAGCCTCGATCCATCTATCGAGAGGAGTCTTAAGCTATTTTGGTGTTCCTTGAGTGAGAATGTTCCTAGTTCTTGTATTCGAAATATAAGAAATGTTGGGAGGGTTTTCTCCCGTAAACACTTGTGTCACTAAAGGTGAGCTTCGGTGTGGAGCTAATTGTTGGTAGGCTAGCCTAGTCGGGGACTTGGCACCGCACATTCTGAGGTAAAAAATTAGGGATGTGACACCCCCTGAAGGCGCACATGGCCCGCACTTGGGCGGGCTTCTTGGCCAACTATCAAGGTTAGCCAAGAAGCCCGCCCAAGTGGTCGTCGGCTATATGCCCCAGTTGTGAGGCACAGCCAACCAAGCCCCCCGCAAGCGAACACGGTCGCAGTGATAGCAGTTACGCTCACTGTTGGTCACACAAAATCACCCATGTCCTCCTGTCACACCCCATTTTCCATGATGCATGAGGGTACGGACCAAGGGCCCAACATAGGAGGCGCGGGGCAACCTCCTATGGCGCGCGGAAAAATATCAAAGTGTTGGACACTTAGCCACGAGCAGGCAGCATGATGGGCGTGGCCCAGAAGCTACTTGGCCAGCTACGTGGGCTGGAGTGCACAGCTGGGCACCAGGTGAAACGCTGTGAGCGAAGCAGCGCGAGAAACGGGGCATGAGCAATAAGTGGTGCGTGGTACGCGGCAATGCGGCTCGTACGTGGTCTGGATACGCTGGCGTAGAGTTGGGGGTGCGATCGAAGAGGCGCGCGTGAAACAGCACGAGAGATGGGGCGCGAGCAGTACGCGGCGACACGATACGCGGTCTGGACACAGAATGGCGCGACGGGACACGACGCTTTAGCACGAAGCAGGAACATCACGCGGTGGGCGCACGCAGTCCAGACATGGTGCGCCAGGAGCTGGGCGCCTGATATCGAGACACGGCTGAGTGGTGCGCCTGCGCTAGGCGCGTGCGGCACGCATGAACCGCGTGCACGTATGTGAGCTGAGCATTTATGTTTTGATTCATGTATAGTGGCTGGGTCACTTGTGTATATATACGCCTTGAGACACCAAACTTAGGCATTAAACCTTGATCCATCTATTGAGGGGAGTCCAAGTCATTGTGGTTATCCTTGAGTGAGATTTGTTCCTAGTTCTTTTATTTGGAATATAAGAAAGGTTGGGAGACCATTTTCTCCCGTAAATACTTGTGTCATTCGAGGGGTGAGCTAAGTGGGAGCTATTCGGGAAGGCTGGTCCAATCAAGGGCTTGGCGCTGTGCATTACTAAGACAAAAAAAATTAGTGTGTAATAATTGGTATCAGAGCTCGGTCACTAAAACCACACAATATGGCGGATCAAGATCAAACGGAAATGATTTTGGAGCGGCTTAATAGATTATAAAGTTTTACCGAGGTTGCAATGGCCATGGCAGAGGATAAACCATTGGTGGTGGAGTTTCACTTGATGAGAAAGGAACTTGATGAGTTTCAAGCATCCGTGGGGGCGAATAATTTGGCTCTTGAGCAGCATGTAGCAAGCACTATCGGGAGGATAGATGGAGAGCTCGCTAAGATGGGCAAGAGTGCAATTGGAGGAGCAAGCCGAAGGTTAGCCACTTCAGCTACGCCATACAAGGTTCCCGAACCTAAACCTTACAATGGCAATCGGAATGCGAAGGAATTGGAGAACTTTTTGTGGGACATGAAGCAATACTTTTTATGAGACTCTCGGCCATCTCAATAGCCGAGAGTCTCATGGATTACAAGGCACCAACATCCGAGAAGAAGAAGGGAAAGGATGACAAGCGTTCGGGCAAGGAAAGTGGTGGTTCGGACAAGTGGAAGGCACAACACGGGGCAAGTAAGTCTAAGGGAACTGATCACTCCCAAAAGAAAAAAGGCTCGGGTTGTTTCATTTGTGGCATCCCTTACTTCGCACGGGAGTGTCCAAACAAAGGTGCGGTGTCCACAATTCGTGCCAAGGTGGAGGAATCCGAGGAGGAGGACAAACCGAGGGTGAATCCCATTCAACTTATCAATGCTATTTCTAGCAAGGAGGCGGGGCCTTCTCAAAAAGGGCTCATGTACGTGGAGGTATCTATTAAAGGGAAAAAGGTACGAGCAATGATCTTGCCACATCTTGGTGCGATGGTGATTCAAGATGAAACCGACCTAAGTATGGTCAAGTGTGGTGCACGCACGGGGTGCATGGGAGGCGCCATGCCATCCTCTAAACAATTGAAGGCGGGACTTAAGAAGGGTGAGACTACCTTCCTAGCAACCTTAAGAGAGGTACAAGTTAATCAAATAGGTGATGTGCCAAGAGAGATTCTAAAGGTGCTCGAGGAGTACCAAGACGTGATGCCACAAGAATTGCCCAAGCGACTACCACCAAGGAGGGAAGTGGATCACAAGATTGAGCTTGAACCGGGGGCGGTTCCACCGGCACAAGCGCCATATAGAATGGAACCTACGGAGCTCGCGGAGCTTAGAAGGCAATTGGACGAATTATTGGAGGCGGGTTACATCCAACCGTCCAAGGCACCTTATGGTGCACCGGTATTATTTCAAAGGAAGAAAGACGGGCATTGAGGATATGCGTCGACTATCGAGCCCTAAACAAGGTGACAATAAAAAATAAGTATCCTATCCCGAATGCTAGTGATTTATTTAATTGGTTGGCGAAGGCGACTTACTTCACAAAGCTAGATCTTTGGTCCCGGTATTGGCAAGTTCATATTGTAGTGGGTGATGAGGCCAAGACAGCCATGGTGTCTCGTTATGGCTCGTATGAATTTTTGGTGATGCCATTTGGTATAACCAATGCACCGGCAACTTTTTGCAACTTGATGACTGAGGTATTATACGACTTCTTGGATCGTTTTTGTGTGGTATACTTGGACGATATTGTCGTGTATAGCGAATCACTTGAGGAGCATGTTGATCACTTACGGCAAGTGCTAGAGAGATTGAGGAGAAAATCTCTATATGTCAAAAGGGAGAAATGCGAATTTGGGGCGGAGGAGATCAATTTCCTCGGCCACTATATTAAGCAAGGCTTGATACGCATAGATAGCAGCAAAGTAGAGGCTATCAATGGATGGATTACTCCAACGAAGGTAACTGAGCTTAGATCTTTTTTGGGTCTAGCAAATCATTATCGAAGGTTCATTGCCGACTATTCGAGGATAGTGAGTCCTCTCACGGATTTACTAACGAAGGAGCACAAGTGGACTTGGACCGAGGCATGCCAAGATGCCTTTGATCACTTGAAAGGTGCGGTGACATCGAGCCCATACTAAGATTATCAAACTTTGCGGTTCCATTTGAAGTACACACGGATGCGTCGGATAGAGCCATTGGCGGCGTGCTCACACAAGAGGGACATCTCGTGGCATATGAAAGTTGAAAGCTAAAGGGGGCCGAGGAGAGGTATTCAGCACATGAGAAAGAAATGGTTGCGGTTATTCATTGCCTCATGACATGGAGACACTACCTATTGGGAGCAAAATTAGTGGTGGTAACCGACAATGTTACCAACACATATTTTCGAACACAAAAGAAGCCTTTGCCAAAACAAGCGAGTGGCAAGAGTTTTTGGCAGAGTTTAACTTAACATGGGTGCACAAACCGGGTGCCGAGAACAAGGTGGCCGATGCTCTAAGTCGTAAGGTGCACGAGGAGGTTGTGGTGGCTATAATCGAGGTGCATTCTAATCTTTTGGAGGATATTAGAGAAGCTGCAAAGGAGGATGTGACATACATTCAGATGGCAAAACAAGTCGAGGAGGGCTTGGTCTGAAGGTATTGGCTCGAGGATGGCTTGTTGCAGGGCCGAGGTAATCAGTTTTTTGTTCCTAGCGCGCTAGGCGTGCGACAACAAATTTTGCGCGAGACACATGACACACGGTGGGAGGGCCATCCCGGCGTGGAGCGCATGATCGCACTTGTGGCCCGTAGCTATACGTGGCTGAAGCTCAAAGAGGATGTCGAGCTTTATGTTAAAACTTGTCTAGTGTGCCAAGTAGACAAGTCGGGGAGGAGGAAAGAAGCCGGGCTACTTCAACCTCTACCTATACCGGAGAAGCCGTGGGACTCAATTTCAATGGATTTCATCACGGGTTTTCCATCAATTGGGAGGATGGGCACTATAATGGTCATGGTGGATTGGTTTTCAAAGTATGCTATATTTATGGGAGTACCAAAGGAGTGTTCGGCTCATGATACGGCGGAGCACTTTTTGAAGGGAGTGGTAAAGATTTTTGGACTCCCCTGTGAGATTATAAGTGATCGGGATCCAAGGTTCAGGGGCAAATTTTGGACCACATTGTTCAAACTTTAGGGCACTGAGTTAAAATTTTCAACAGCGAATCACCCTCAAACCAACGGGAAAACGGAGCAAACCAACGCCTTACACGATGAGTATTTGCGGCACTTCGTGTCGGCTACACAAAGGAATTGGTTGGATTTGTTAGATTCGGCCCAATTTCCTTATAATATCCACAAGACTTCATCAACCGAGATGAGTCCTTCGGAAGTGGCTCTCGAATTTTAACCGGCTACGCCATTGTCGATCACGCAAGGAAGAGAGGGACAAGGCTCTTGTCCCTCAGCATATAAATTTGGCCGAGTCCGTAATGAGCTTATTGAGCTAGCCGGAGATAGCTTAGCGAAGGCACAACGTCGTATGAAGAGATACGCGGATAAAAAGAGGAGGGCTCTAGAGTTCAAAGAAGGGGATTGAGTTCTCTTAAAACTCACTCCACAACTTTGGAAGAAGGTCAAGGACCAACAGTTCCACAAAGGGCTAATTCTAAGATATGAGGGGCCATTTGTGGTCCTCAAAAGAGTTGGGTCGGTGGCTTATCGACTACAACTACCCGAGAGACTCACGCTTCATCCGACATTTCATGTGAGCTTTCTAAAGCCCTACTATGAGGGAGATCGAGCACAAGTGAGAAGAACACTATCCGGGGTGCGGGTGGAATTTTCAAAGAAGATTTACAAGATACTTGACCATCGATCCACAAGGGGGAGCAAGAAAGATGAGCGGAGGGAGTTTCTAGTGCAATGGGAAAATGAGGAAGAGGCTACATGGGAGAAGGACATCAACCTATGGCAATTCGAGACTCAAGTCAAAGATTAACTAGCTTGGGTGTCGACGAGGCCGTCGACTTCATTTGGTGGGGGAGCGTTGTCACACCCAATTTTCCATGATGCATGAGGGTACGGGCCAAGGGCCCAACATAGGAGGCGCGGGGCAACCTCCTATGGCGCGCGGAAAAATATCTAAGTGTTGGACACTTAGCCGCGCGCAGGTGGCATGATGGGCACGGCCTAGAAACTATCGGGCCAGCTGCGTGGGCTGGAGCGCGCAGCTGGGCACCAGATGAAATGCTGCCAGCGAAGCAGCACGAGCGAGGGGGCACGAGCAGTATGCGGTGCGTGGGACGCAGCAACGCGGCACGCACACGGGCTGGATACGCTGGCGCAGAGCTAGGGCGCGAGCAAAGAGGCGCGCGCGAAATAGCACGAGCGATGAGGCACGAGCGATAGGCGATACGCGGTGACGCGGTGACGCGGTGACGCGGTACGTGGCGTGCGCCAGCTAAACGCGGTTTGGACACAGAATGGCACGACGGGAAACGACGCTTCGGCGCGAAGCGAGAACGTCACGCGGTGGGCGCACGAGGTCCAAACGCGGTGCGCCAGCGCCTGATATCGAGACACTGTGCGTGGTGGGCGAACCCCGCGGCCGAGTTGTGTGTGCGCGCTGCGCGCGCACATCATGCATGAACCGTGTACATTTATGTGAGCTAAGCATTTATGTTTTGATTCATGTATAGTGGCTGGGTCACTTGTGTATATATACACCTTGAGACACCAAACTTAGGCATTGAACCTCGATCCATCTATTGAGGGGAGTCTAAGTCATTGTGGTGATCCTTGAGTAGGATTTGTTCATAGTTCTTTTATTTGTAATAGAAGAAAGGTTGGGAGACCATTTTCTCCAGTAAATACTTGTGTCATTCAAGGGGTGAGCTAAGTGGGAGCTATTCGGGAAGGCTGGTCAAGTCGAGGGCTTGGCGCCGTGCATTGCTAAGATGAAAAAAATTAGCGTGTAACACCTCCTGTAGGAGCACATGGCCATAGAAAACGAAAATCGACTATCGAGCAAAGGTCACAAGTGAGTCATCAGCCATATGCCCCCGTTGTGAGGCACAAGAGATCAAGCCCCCCGCAAGAAAACACGACGGCCTTGATAGCAGCCACACCAACTATTACATGCTAATTTTTTTTGTCTTAGCAATGCACGGCACCAAGCCCGCAGCTTGACCAGCCTTCCCGAATAGCTCCCACTTAGCTCACCCCTCGAATGACACAAGTATTTACGGGAGAAAATTGTCTCCCAACCTTTCTTCTATTCCAAATAAAAGAACTAGGAACAAATCTCACTCAAGGTGTCTCAAGGTGTATATATACACAAGTGATCCAACCACTATGCATGAATGAAAATCATAAATGCTCAGCTCACATAAATGCACACGGTTCATGCATGCCACGCGCGCCCAACGCGTGCACATCACTCGGCTGCGTGGTTCGCCCACCGCATGCCGCGTCTCGATATCAGGCACCCAGCGCCTGGCGCACCGCGTCTGGACCGCGTGCGCCCACTGCATTACGTTCCCGCTTCGCACCGCTTCACGCCGAAGCGTCGTGTCCCGTCGCACCATTCCGTGTCCAGACCGCGTTTAGCTGGCGCGTGTCGTGTATTCTATACTGCGTCGCCGCATACTGCTCGTGCCCCCTCGCTCGTGCTGCTTCGCTCGCAGCGTTTCACCTGGTGCCCAGCTGCGCGCTCCAGCCCACGCAGCTGGCCTAATAGCTTTTGGGTCGTGCCCCTCATGCTGCCTACGCGCGCCTAAGTGTCCAACACATGGATATTTTTTCGCGCGGCATAGGAGGTTGCCCCATGCCTCCTATGTTGGGCCCTTGGTGCGTACCCTCATGCATCATGGAAAATGGGGTGTGACAACGCTCCCCCACCAAATGAAGTCGACGGCCTCGTCGACACCCAAGCTAGATAGTCTTTGACTTGAGTCTCGAATTGCCATAGATTGATGTCCTTCTCCTATGTAGCCTCTTCCTCATTTTCCCATTGCACTAGAAACTCCCTCCGCTCATCTTTCTTGCTCCCCCTTGTGGATCGATGGTCAAGTGTCTTGGCTATCTTCTTTCAAAATTCCACCTGCACCCCGGGTGGTGCCATTCTCACTTGTGCTTGATCTCCCTCATAGTAGGGCTTTAGAAAGCTCACATGAAATGTCGGATGAAGCTTGAGTCTCTCGGGTAGTTGTAGTCGATTAGCCACTCACCGAACTCTTTTGAGGACCACAAATGGTTTCTCATATCTTGGAATTAGCCTCTTGTGGAACCGTTGGTCCTTGACCTTCTTCCAAAGTTGTGGAGTGAGTTTTAAGAGAACTCGGTCCCCTTCTTTAAACTCTAGCGCCCTCATCTTTTTATCTGCATATCTCTTCATATGACGTTGTGCTATCGCTAAGCTATCTCAGGCTAGCTCAATAAGCTCATCACGCTCTCGGCCAAGTTGATATGCCGAGGGACAAGAGCCTTGCCCCTCTCTTCCTTGCGTGATCGACAATGGCGTAGCCGGTTGAAATCCGAGAGCTACCTCCAAAGGACTCATCTCGGTTAATGAAGTCTTGTGGATATTATAAGAAAATTGGGCCGAATCTAACAAATCCAACCAATTCCTTTGTGTAGCCGACACAAAGTGCCGCAAATACTCCTCAAGTAAGGCGTTGGTACGCTCCATTTGCCCGTCGGTGTGAGGGTGATTCGCCGTTGAAAATTTTAACTTTGTGCCCAAAAGTTTGAACAATTTAGTCAAAAATTTGCCCATGAACCTTGGATCCCGATCACTTATAATCTCACGGGGGAGTCCAAAAATCTTCACCACTCCCTTCGAAAAGTGCTCCGCCGCATCATGAGCCGAACACTCTTTTGATACTCCCATAAATATAGCATACTTAAAGAGCCGATCCACCACGACCATTATAGTGCCCATCCTCCCAAATGATGGAAAACCCGTGATGAAATCGATAGAAATCGAGTCCCACGGCTTCTCCGGTATAGGTAAAGGTTGAAGTAGCCCGGCTTCCTTCCTCCTTTCCAACTTGTCTACTTGGCACACCAGACAAGTTTTAACATAAAGCTCGACATCCTCTTTGAGCTTCGGCTACATATAGCTACAGGCCACAAGTGCGATCATGCACTCCACGGCGGGATGGCCCGCCCACCGTGTGTCATGTGTCTCGCGCAAAATTTGTTGTCGCACGCCTAGCGCACTAGGAACAAAAATCCGATTACCTCGGCCCCGCAACAAACCATCCTCGAGCCAATACCTTCGGACCAAGCCCTCCTTGACTTGTTTTGCCATCCGAATGTATGCCACATCCTCCTTTGCAGCTGCTCTAATATCCTCCAAACGATTAGAATGCACCTCGGTTATAGCCGCCACAACCTCCTCGTGCACCTTACGACTTAGAGCATCGGCCACCTTGTTCTCGGCACCCGGTTTGTGCACCCATGTGAAGTCAAACTCCGCCAAAAACTCTTGCCACCTCGCTTGTTTTGGCGAAAGCTTCTTTTGTGTTCGGAAGTATGTGTTGGCAACATTGTCGTTTGCCACCACGAATTTTTCTCCCAATAGGTAGTGTCTCCATGTCATGAGGCAATGAATAACCGCAACCATTTCTTTCTCATGTGCCGAATACCTCTCCTCGGCCCCCTTTAGCTTTCGGCTTTCATATGCCACGGGATGTCCCTCTTGTGTGAGCACGCCACCAATGGCTCTATCCGACGCATCCGTGTGTACTTCAAATGGAACCGCAAAGTTTGGTAATCTTAGTATGGGCTCGGATGTCACCGCACCTTTCAAGTGATCAAAGGCATCTTGGCATGCCTCGGTACAAGTCCACTTGTGCTCCTTCCTTAGTAAATCCGTGAGAGGACTCACTATCCTCGAATAGTCTACAATGAACCTTCAATAATAATTTGCTAGACCCAAAAAAGATTTAAGCTCGGTTACCTTCGTTGGAGTAATCCATCCATTGATCGCCACTACTTTGTTGCTATCCATGCGTATCAAGTCCGCTTAATATAGTGGCCAAGGAAATTGATCTCCTCCGCCCCAAATTTGCATTTCTCCCTTTTGACATATAGAGAGTTTCTCCTCAATCTCTCTAGCACGTGCCGTAAGTGACCAACATGTTCCTCAAGTGATTCGCTATACACGACAATATCGTCCAAGTATACCACACAAAAACGATCCAAGAAGTCGTATAATACCTCAGTCATCAAGTTGCAAAAAGTTACCAAATGGCATCACCAAAAATTCATACGAGCCATAACGAGACACCATGGTTGTCTTGGCCTCATCACCAGCCGCAATATGAACTTGCCAATACCCGGACCGAAGATCTAGCTTGGTGAAGTAAGTCACCTATGCCAACCGATCAAATAAATCACTAGCATTCGGGATAGGATACTTATTTTTTATTGTCACCTTGTTTAGGGCCCGGTAGTCGACGCACATCCTCAATGCCCCGTCTTTCTTCCTTTGAAATAATACCGGCGCACCATAAGGTGCCTTGGACGATTGGATGTAACCCGCTTCCAATAATTCGTCCAATTGCCTTCTAAGCTTCGCGAGCTCCATAGGTGCCATTCTATATGGCGCTTGTGCCAGTGGAACCGCCCCTGGTTCAAGCACAATCTTGTGATCCACTTCCCTCCTTGGTGGTAGTCGCTTGGGCAATTCTTGTGGCATCACGTCTTGGTACTCCTCGAGCACCTTTAGAACCTCTCTTGGCACATCACCTATTTGATTAACTTGTACCTCTCTTAAGGTTGCTAGGAAGGTAGTCTCGCCCTTCTTAAGTCCCGCCTTAGATTGTTGAGAGGATTGCATGGCACCTCCCACGCACCCCGTGCGCGCACCACACTTGACCATACTCGGGTCGGTTTCATCTTGAATCACCATCGCACCAAGATGTGGCAAGATCATTGCTTTAGCTTGCCGAAAAAACTCAAGCCCCAAAATAAGTTCGAAGTCATCTAGGAGTACCACCATGAGCGGACACTCTCGTTGCCACTCCCCCACACAAACAAAAGGTTTAGTTGTACCTTTGATTGGCTGCGCACCCGAATTGACAGCCTTAATCATACTTGTGCTCTTGGCTACCTCCAAGCCAAGCTCTCAAGCCTTCTTGTCCGAGATGAGCTGGATGGGATTCACCCTCGGTTTGTCCTCCTCCTCGGATTCCTCCCCCTTGACACCAATAGTGGACACCGTACCTTTGTTTGGACACTCCCGCGCGAAGTGAGGGCTGCCACAAATGAAACAACCCGAGCCTTTTTTCTTTTGGGAGTGATCAGTTCCCTTAGACTTACTTGCCCCATGTTGCGCCTTCCACTTGTCCGAACCACCACTTGCCTTGCCCGAACGCTTGTCATCCTTACCCTTCTTCTTCTCGGATGTTGGTGCCTTGTAATCCACGAGACTCTCGGCTATTAAGATGGCCGATTGTACATCTTTCACTCCATGCCTCCTATACTCGGCTTGCACCCAAGGTTAGAGCCCCGTCATGAAGTTAAACAACTTATCATCCTCATGCATCGTCACAATATCGAGTAGTAGTGAGCTAAACTCATGGACATAGTCACGTACCGAACCTGATTGTCTTAGTTTCCTTAGCGCCTCCTTCGTGTTCCATTCTGAATTTAGCGGCAAGAAACAATCCTTAAGCTCACTTTCTAGCACTTCGAAAGTGTCAATAGCTTGCTCCCTCTTTTGGCTTTGCCTCCACCAAAGTTTGGCATCTCCTCCCAAGTACATGCTCGCAATCATTACTTGGTTCTCCTTATCAATGCCGGTGGCCATGAAGTATTGCTTCATGTCCAATAAAAAATTCTCCAATTCCTTTGCATTCTGATTGCCATTGTAAGGTTTAGGTTCGGGAACCTTGTATGGCGTAGTCAAAGTGGCTAAACCTTCAGCTTGCTCCTCCAATTGCACTCTTGCCCATCTTAGCGAGCTCTCCATCTATCCTCCCGATAGTGCTGGCTACATGCTGCTCAAGAGCCAAATTATTCACCCCCACGGATGCTTGAAACTCATCAAGTTCCTTTCTCATCAAGCGAAGCTCCACCACCAATTGATTATCCTCCGCCATGGCCATTGCAACCCCGGTAAAACTTTCCAATCTATTAAGCCACTCCAAAATCATTTTCGTTTGATCTTGATCCGCCATATTGTGTGGTTTTAGTGACCGAGCTCTGATACCAATTGTTACACGCTAATTTTTTTCATCTTAGCAATGCACGGCACCAAGCTCTCGACTTGACCAACCTTCTTGAATAGCTCACACTTAGCTCACCCCTCGAATGACACAAGTATTTACGGGAGAAAATGGTCTCTCAACCTTTCTTCTATTCCAAATAAAAGAACTAGGAACAAATCTCACTCAAGGATCATCACAATGACTTAGACTCCCCTCAATAGATGGATCGAGGTTCAATGCCTAAGTTTTGTGTCTCAAGGTGTATATATACACAAGTGACCCAGCCACTATACATGAATCAAAACATAAATGCTCAGCTCACATAAATGCATGCCGCGTGTCACGGTCCTACTTTCAAGGGGCTTACGAGACCGTGCGGCACCCAATATCACACCTTACTGGGTCAGCCAACGAGCGTGCCAAAGGCACCGAGTGCCCACTTCGTTAGAGCGAGCTTGTGTCTAACGAGTAAGCAACGAGCGAGCGAGATTAATCGAAAGCAGCATCATTGAGTATAGTGTGCATAAAGAGGGTGTATGTAAAAAGCTTGTTTATTGAATAGCAGCAAATTACATCAGTGGGTAGGGGGTCTACGTGCAGTCATGCCTCTCCCCCTAAAGAGCAATCCGGACCATCTCCACTATAGCAGGAGTAGACATGCTATGTGGGCGAGGAGTCACTTGCTAAAAATAGAAAGAAAATAGTACAACAGAATTACTAAAAAAGGAAATAAATCTACCTAGCAGCATGGGCGGCCATAGGCAACATGCCTTGGACAAGCCCGGACCTTGACATTCTCCCTTATTTAAACTATTGACGTCCTCGTCAACTCTACTTCTGCTTGAATTCCTCGATCCTCTGTGATGAGTTCTCCAAGTCTTTTGCTTTCTTCCAAGATACATCGTCAGCTCCTGGTCCCTTCCACCTGATGAGATAATCCTGGTACTTTCGTCGACCTATTCTGACCCTTCGATCTGTAAGGCCTTCTTCAACGTCTGGTTGCTGCTGGCAACTTCTTTCTTCTTTTGGTTGCTGCTGGCAACTTCTTTCTTCTTTTGGTTGCTGCTGGCAACTTCTTTCTTCTTTTGGTTGCTGCTGGCAACTTCTTTCTTCTTTTGGTTGCTGCTGGCAACTTCTTTCTTCTTTTGGTTGCTGCTGGCAACTTCTTTCTTCTTTTGGTTGCTGCTGGCAACTTCTTTCTTCTTTTGGTTGCTGCTGGCAACTTCTTTCTTCTTTTGGTTGCTGCTGGCAACTTCTTTCTTCTTTTGGTTGCTGCTGGCAACTTCTTTCTTCTTTTGGTTGCTGCTGGCAACTTCTTTCTTCTTTTGGTTGCTGCTGGCAACTTCTTTCTTCTTTTGGTTGCTGCTGGCAACTTCTTTCTTCTTTTTGTTGCTGCTGGCAACTTCTTTCTTCTTTTGGTTGCTGCTGGCAACTTCTTTCTTCTTTTGGTTGCTGCTGGCAACTTCTTTCTTCTTTTGGTTGCTGCTGGCAACTTCTTTCTTCTTTTGGTTGCTGCTGGCAACTTCTTTCTTCTTTTGGTTGCTGCTGGCAACTTCTTTCTTCTTTTGGTTGCTGCTGGCAACTTCTTTCTTCTTTTGGTTGCTGCTGGCAACTTCTTTCTTCTTTTGGTTGCTGCTGGCAACTTCTTTCTTCTTTTGGTTGCTGCTGGCAACTTCTTTCTTCTTTTGGTTGCTGCTGGCAACTTCTTTCTTCTTTTGGTTGCTGCTGGCAACTTCTTTCTTCTTTTGGTTGCTGCTGGCAACTTCTTTCTTCTTTTGGTTGCTGCTGGCAACTTCTTTCTTCTTTTGGTTGCTGCTGGCAACTTCTTTCTTCTTTTGGTTGCTGCTGGCAACTTCTTTCTTCTTTTGGTTGCTGCTGGCAACTTCTTTCTTCTTTTGGTTGCTGCTGGCAACTTCTTTCTTCTTTTGGTTGCTGCTGGCAACTTCTTTCTTCTTTTGGTTGCTGCTGGCAACTTCTTTCTTCTTTTGGTTGCTGCTGAAACTTCTTTCTTCTTTTTGTTTGCTGCTGGCAACTTCTTTCTCTTTTGGTTGCTGCTGGCAAATTCTTTCTTCTTCTGGTTGTGGTGGAGATGCTTGGTCTAGAGATGTCATTCTTTTCTGGTTCTCGTCGGTTTGGATGATAGGCTTTAAGTTGTTGACATGGATGACAGGGTGAACCTCTAAGCCATGCTGGACGATTAACTCGGTAGGACACTCTCCGACCTTCTCGATGACTTCAACAGGACCTTCATACTTTCTGAAGAGCCGCTTGTCTTTCTTATTCCTCAAGCAAATTGATCGAGTAACGACTTAACCAGTACTAAGTCACGGCTTAACTCCATTGGTTGGTTTCTTAGCTACCCACCTCTTCATGTGCTTAGAAGTTCGCTCCAAATAAGCGCGATCTGTCTCTGTATTGTGCTTCAATCTTTTCTTGAATTGTATAGCAGAAATCATCTTCATGTTGATAGCACTTGGTGGTTTAAGAATCGCCGGAACAACAGTTGAGTTGTTACTCGTGATTACTAAACATTTCGTTGAAGGTATTGGGATGGCTTTATGTTTTATCAAGAACTCCATCCCCAAAATAATATCGAAGTCATCCATCTGTGCTACGACGAAGTCAATGAGTCCCGTCCATGAGCCAAGTTTCAACTCGACTCTCCTTACAATCCCGAGCACTGGCACCACTTTGCATTCACTGATTTCATCCTACCACCATTCTTTTCTAGCTTCAACAACTTTCTTTGTAATGAAGTTATGAGTAGCTCCCGAGTCAATCATTGTACTTTTAGCAGATCTGTTATTGATGAATGACTCCACATACATGAGACCTTTATCTGGGGTCTTCCTCAGCTCTTCCATCTGATGTTGTATAGCTGACAAAAAAGTCATAGTCCCAACTGCAGCAATCTCGGTAGACTCTTCTTCAACAGCTTCCTTAGTTGAATCGTCATCCCGAATTGCAACTTGCAAAGCAGTTAAGGCCGATCTATGTGGACATTCGGCTACTCGATGGGGTCCCTTGCACAGAAAACATGACATAGGCCTATTTGTTTGTCGTTGGTTGTTAGCATTTCTTGATGTTTCACGACCTTCTCTTTGGACAAACGGTTTCCTTTCATCAGTTCCTGTGTTCGGTTTCTGAAAGTTGTTGTCGTCTGAGTCACTGTGAGTGTTCTTCTTTGGCCCAGGGTCCTCGATGTTATAATCGAACAATCGTTTTGCGGCTGCAAGTGCACTTGAAAGATTTTTCACCCTCTGTTCATATAATCTTGTTCTGGCCCACGGTTTAAGACCTTCGATGAAAGTGAAGATCTTATCTTTTTCTGACATATCTTTAATATTCAGCATGAGTCCCGAAAACTCTTTGACATATTCGCGAATGCTTGCAGTCTGCTTTAGCTCTCGGAGCAGTCTGCGGGCGTTGAACTCAACATTCTCTGGAAAGAATTGATCCCTTAGTTGCCTTTTTAATTCTTCCCAAGTATCAATCACACATTCGCCGTTACTGATATCATTGTATTTTGATCTCCACCAAAGTTTTGCATCATCAATAAGATGCATTGTGGCCAAGGTCACTTTCGATTCTTCATCTGTTTTAGTGGCCTTGAAATATTGTTCCATATCGAAGACGAAGTTCTCTATCTCTTTTGCATCGCGGGCTCCCCCAAAGGGTTTTGGCTCTGGGATTTTCACCCGACCAAACTCAGTAGCGGCAGTAATCTGAGTTTGGCTCCCCATGGCTCTCATAGTAAGGTTCAGTTTAACGTTGATCTCGGCAATCTCAGCCCTGAGAGAATCAAACATTATTCTGAAGTCTTCGGTTACTTGAGAAACTGTTTCTGACAATCGGGTATGAGCGAGCTTGATCTCATCGACGCGCTCCAGGACCCCGATCATTGCACTTGTAGAACTTTCTCCTGTGTAGACTCTCTTTCCCTTTTCTTGTCGGGACTCGAGGGTCTCCACCCGATTCAGCAGCTCTGGAATCGGTATGGCATCTATCCTGTTGTGAATAGACGCTATCTCAGTAGGGAATTCAGACATTTCCCTCATTCGTTCTTCTATGAATCGAATGTTATCCGGTATGTCTTGCAAATACCGTAGTTCTTCTTCCAACTCGACGAGGCGCTCGAGTTGATCCGATGGGCCACTCGGCCTTTCCATCGAACTTTTCTTCGGCATGATTTCTCACGATCTTGAGCCAACCTAGGGCTCTGATACCAACTGTCACGGTCCTACTTTCAAGGGGCTTACGAGACCGTGCGGCACCCAATATCACACCTTACTGGGTCAGCCAACGAGCGTGCCAACGGCACCGAGTGCCCACTTCGTTAGAGCGAGCTTGTGTCTAACGAGTAAGCAACGAGCGAGCGAGATTAATCGAAAGCAGCATCATTGAGTATAGTGTGCATAAAGAGGGTGTATGTAAAAAGCTTGTTTATTGAATAGCAGCAAATTACATCAGTGGGTAGGGGGGTCTACGTGCAGTCATGCCTCTCCCCCTAAAGAGCAATCCGGACCATCTCCACTATAGCAGGAGTAGACATGCTATGTGGGCGAGGAGTCACTTGCTAAAAATAGAAAGAAAAGAGTACAACAGAATTATTAAAAAAGGAAATAATTCTACCTAGCAGCATGGGCGGCCATAGGCAACATGCCTTGGACAAGCCCGGACCTTGACACCGCGCACGCCCAGTGCGCTTGCATCACTCGGCCGCGTGGTTCGCCCACCGCACGCCGCGTCTCGATATCAGGCATCCGGCACCTGGCGCACAGCGTCTGGACCACGTTCGCCCACCGCGTGACGTTCCTGCTTCATGCCAAAGCGTCTTGTCCCGTCGCACCATTCCGTGTCCAGACCACATTCAGCTGGCGCACACAGCGTACCGCGTACCGCGTACCGCTTGCGCCCCATCGCTCGTGTTGTTTGACGAGCGCCTCTTCACTCGAGCCTCTTCACTAGCGCCCTAGCTCTGCGCCAGTGTATCTAGCCCGCGTGCGCGCCGCATTGCCGCGTACCACGCACTGCATACTGCTCGTGCCCCCTCGCTCGCGCTGCTTCACTTGCAGCGTTTCACCTGGTGCCCAGCTGCGCGCTGCAGCCCACGCAGCTGGCCCGATAGCTTCTAGGTTGTGCCCCTCATACTGCCTACGCGTGCCTAAATGTCCAACACTTAGATATTTTTCCGCGCGCCATAGGAGGTTGCCCCGCGCCTCTTATCTTGGGAACTTGGCCCGTACCCTCATGCATCATGGAAAATGGGGTGTGACACCCACCGTTGGTCACGCAAGATCACTCATGTCCCCTTGTGGGCGCACACGGTAACCGATCACGAAATGCGACTATCGAGCAAGGGTCACGAGTGAGTCATCAGCCATATGCAACCGTTGTGAGGCACAAGAGATCGAGCCCCTCACATGCAAACACGACCGCCATGATAGCAGTCATGCCCACCATTGGTCACGCAAGATCCACCCATTCCCCTCGTGTGGACATACGGAAGCCGATCACGAAATTTGACTATCGAGCTAGGGTCACGAGTCATGCCTAGTGAGAAAGCATGACAAAAGGCTACTGTACATGATCGAAGGCCTTATTCAATCGTGGCAGCGCACAGTTGCCCGTGATAGCGTAGGGTTGCCCCCATGGCGGCACACGGTTGCCGAGCTCGTTGGAGCCGACTATGGTCTCCGATCGCCGGGGGGGGGGGGGGGTGACCCTCGACCAACCATGCTACGATGGGCGAAGTGCCCGCCCATTGCTGCCCATGGGCACCCTTGGCCACCCATGCCCCACTATAACTCCACCCTCTAAAGAGTAATCCGGACCATCTTGGGCCTGGCGAGAGTGTACATGTCATGTAGCCGAGGAATCACTTTGCCCAATAACTCAAAATTTGGATTTTTTTTTTCAAACCGGTTTTACAACTTCAAATGGGAATATAAGGAGAGTCTATTGTGAAAATTTCGAGATTTTTGGATGACATAGGTATTTTTCAAGAATTATTTCGTAAACGTATATTAAAAAATTATAATAAATCGTACCTGAATAAAAATAGAACTACTCACAGTCTCCGTGCATATCATGTCTTATGCAAATGAAATCAAAACAATGATAACAGACAATCACAAACGTCACACAAAACACCGTGATCAGGTTTACGGTTTTGCGCCTAGGGACACGACACAATCAGTTGTCTCATTACTCTAATTAAAAAAAGTTTTTAATGTCATAAAAGGAAAATGTGCACAGCAGAATATATGCAATGAAACAATAGTAAAGAAACAATTATTTTATAAAAATAAAATAATTAATTAAAACGTAAATAACTAAACATAAAATATATCCCTACCTTAAGTGGATCTACCAATGTCCGAAGCCCAGTATTATTCCCGCCCAAATCCAAGGTCCAAAATTTATCTTAAAAAGTTAGCACCTAACTAGAAATAATTGGTTAAAATTTTATGCATTTAAATCTCCAAATTTTCCCATTAAAATAGTCCTTAATTGGGTAATTAACATCACTAATTGGGCAACAAACTACTCCAAACTTTTGAGGCCTAGAAGGTGCTGGACTACAGGCCAGGGGGACTGGTCAGCAGACCAAAGTGCTTGGTCTGCCGTCCAACATAGCCCAGACCGCAGCTCGGCAAATTCCTCATCGACATCGTGCAAAGTGGGTCGTCAGACTCCTCAACGTTTCGACGAATACAGTCCAAAAAACATTAAATCATACAGTCCAAAAATCATTGCAACAAAGAGTGGAAGAAAACCAAGAGAAAAATCAAGTCTTTAGCTACCTCCAGCCGACGACCAATTTGTTGGAAGCACCTACCAATTTTTGCAAAGGTTCGATGTTTCCCCCTTCTAAGAATTTGCAGCAATGGTTGTCCAAAATTTCTTCAACCAAAATAGATAAAGATTTTGCTACAATTCAAAGAATTTTGCCTAGGAAAAAGAAGCCAAGGAAAGGAGAAGTTGGGCTTACCATGGCGGCGATTTTTCCGATCTGTGGCGCAGATGTCCATTCGCCCAAACCTTTCATGCCGCTGAGGCAGTCTTAGCCCACGGAAAGTTAAAACAGAGAGGGGTGACAGAGGTCGAGAAAGAGAGATGATGAGAAGTTGAAGATGATTTTTAATTAAGTGGGAGACATTTTGGGAAAAACCTCCCTCTTCAATCGACAAATCCAACGCCCCCGTAAAGATAAGGGAGAAAATATTTTCCATAATTCTCTTTCCATTTAGAATTCTTACGGTTACAACATTCTTTCCCATTTAAAAAATTTCGTTCCTAAAATGTAAAGCAATATACAAATCCCACCAAACCTGAACTCAAGGTAACGCATAACCACTCGAGCTTCTCCCCATAAGAATTTTCTTTCATGACATGCGCAAGCGCAACGGGCCAAGAGTTAACATGTGATAGGTCTAAAACATATCACCTCAACATAAACACGTGAAAAATGCAATTCATGCAATTCAGTTGTGGCGCTAAATTCAATCATTAAGTCATTTAACTCACTAGATCTAAAAAGACTTAATATACCAAAAGATATCTTGTTCTTTGCTCCAAAACGACTTCTATAATAATATTGCCGAACTTTTAGAAATTTCAAGTTGTTAGCCTCAAAATAAACTTCTTTTCTCATATAATATGCTTAATTTTTCTTCTGACTTTGAATAGTTCTCAACTTTTCCTTAAAGTCTCGAATCTTCCCGATTGATTCTCACACATATAACCACATAAGTCAAAATATTGACACAAAATCAAAATTGAAACCTATTTTCAGATTTTTGATTAACTAAAAGTGATTACCCAACAATCACTAAGTCCAAAACATAGGGTTCAATCATAACATTGAGAATTTTGAATTGTACATCTAGGCCAAATACTAGGATTAAGTCGCTACATTGCAATCAATTTAACTTAGAGCTCAAACTCTTTGTCATGACTATCCAAAAATTGAAATGTAACTTCAAACACTTCGTACTTACCGTAAAGATTAAAACACGAGTAAACCGACGATGCTTTTTAATTCCAAGCTTTCTAAGCCTAAACAAAGACTAACCCTTCTCTGACGAGTTAACAAGCACAATTGGTCAATCAAATCAATACCAACTTAATCAACACCATATTACTGCATTATTCTCGACAAACCATATCCAAGAAACAATATTACAATAAGTCTCTTTCTCTTAACTCAAATTTCCTAATTAGGTAAAAGATCTAATTATTGACGCAACACACGTAGTTCAACATCAGTTCAGTTACTAAAATTTCAATCTACCATACACTTTAACACCACTGGATAAAACCTGAAACCTCAACTTATAATTCTTGATTAAAATTATTTGCTTTAAATCCAAAACACCAAGTACAAATACCATTATAGATTAGTAGAAAAAGATCCTTCAGCACCAACATCCTAAACGTCATGCTTACATATACTTGTACACTTCAACATAAAACTTTTACATTGAATCAAATAATTTTTTTTTACAATCTAATTTTTGCATTATCTTATTTACTGAAGTAGAACATTGATTGCCATTGTTAAAAATATCACTATAGAATTGTCCAATTAAGACGTACCTTAATCACTTATTGAAATAATTTCACTAAAGTTTGCGATCAAACCACAATATGCATTTATGTCTTCTCTATATCAAACCACATTACGAGAAGAATAATCTGAACTTTCGAACGATAATAAATTTCAAATTTTATCTTTTGAATGACTTTATAATAACTCTGTCACTAGATTTCATTGCCAACAATAGACCGTATTCGAGAAAACTTTAACTATCACATCATAAATGTCTTAACTCAATATGATTTTATTGACACATAACCAAGCCTAACATTCAGTTCTTTATATGAGTGACATGTGGCCGTCCAACATCAAATATGTCCAAAAACTATATAATAGTTACCATAGTTGACTCTCAAGTCTCTTAATTAATATAACAAAACCATAATTTAATCCCAATAGATTTATGTAATCCATTCAATATTGAAAAATCTTCAATGTTTGGTTCCAAATACTAATCATTGTTTTACACCAATCAAACGTTTGACAATCAAAATTCAACTATGACATTGATTATGTCTCCTACTAAATAATAAAGATAATTTGAAGGTAATATACCACTGCAAATAGAGATCAAGTCACTATAAATCACTCAATTTGTATGAAGCATTCTCTACTAAATGGGAGTTAACATGCACAGAGTATAAGGATTTGGAGCAATGTCGAAATCAAATTAATATATCATAAAAGTGTCATGGTCAAGTGGTAACCCGGGCAAACCCTCAAGAATAAACATCAGGACAAACAATCAAAACTGATAAGTCTGGATACTGCTTAACTATCACATAGTCACCATTAATAATAGAAAACATAATATAAAAATGCTCCAATCACCTACACTTGCCAAAATAAGCCAATAATGTACGGTCGAAATAAGACTAGCATCACGCACTTCACCCAACAATAAACTTTTGTTAAATGTTCACTTGTGTAGCTCATACATATGATCGAGCAAATTTAATTTACATAAACTAGTCAGTTTGCTAACATCTCGTGTCTAATAATCATAACACTCTAGTGTTTTATCGTGAACTAACTTACTATTGCCATCAAGTTGTCACCAGTTCAAAAAGGAAAATCAAAGTCTTGCTATCACCACCTCCCAAGTAAAGACAATAAGTTGGCAATATCAATATGCCAAATTCTAACATACTATAAATTCATCCAATAAATTGGCAAATAATTGATGCACTGTTGGTGACTAAATGTCTGATTAAATCATAAGCACTTAAAAAAATTTCTCTGCTAGCTCCTATTGCTCAATTCATTCTTACTAGATTCTTCTTGTCATTCGATCATTATCCTCATCAAAACACTCTTCAAATAGCCGCATCATATTAAGTAAGTAAACTAAACTTCATATCAATGAGTCTAATGAGATGTCAATCCAATCATAGGTATTAAAACCACAATTTCATATTAAACAGATATTTAGTCATCATTTCATCATCCATTGACTAAGTTGCTCATTGCCAAAAGTTTTCTCTATGCACTCAACAATCATTAAAACTGACTTTAAAAACATTAAAAGAAGTCACCAAACTTTCAAAGATAAAGTCGAACCTATATGATTAACCTTTAACTATATAAGTATGTCAAAAAGATCATCTTCTATGGCTCTTATTATTCATCATTTTTCTCAATACATTATCTTAAATCATCTCTCTTCTTAGACTTATTCAAATAATTTTCAAGGTCAAATTGTTTACACTTTGAACAACATTCTATCCTTTCAAAAATTGAACTAGACTATATTCTCGTTAGTCTAAAATAAATTTTATCACTCCAATGCTTTCTAAACTTATCATTCATTTATCTCAACCAAATACTTCAATACCATAAGTCAATTCCATAACTTGACACTATTGTTCCAAAAATGAAGGTTCTCTCAACACAAATTTGCCATATATTCTCCTCTCACATTACACCTGAATTTTATTCAAATCTCCTCAATCTCATATTCTCAACAATTTATTAATTCGTAAAAGTTTTCTTATAACCTCAAAATAAATTATGACAAAGTCAATCTCATGATTTGCAAGCATTTCAATGACTTTTAAATTCTTCACAATCTCCTTCTAAGCGGTTTACAAATAAGCTTTGATCAAGTAGATCTTTGCAGGAATCGTCCCACTTCTTGAATGACTCCAATCCTTGATCCATATATCTTTTACTAATGCAGAAATATACTCTCAAGCCGAAATACACCAAATCAAGACATATTCATAACGTTCACTAATATTTTCTCGAACCAAGGATATAACATAATTCATCATTGAATTGAAATCTAGGAACAAAAAGTCTTAATTCGAACTAAAGAATTCCAAGCAGATTGACATAAACTTAAATTTTATGAAAAAGACTTATACTTGTATCATAAGATGAATTTCTTATTTTCAAAATTATTAAGGCCACACGCGAACCTAGAAGACTTCTCGAACTCGTATTCTACATCTTTTATTGATTTATGAAGCGTACATTTATCACTTCACCCTAAATTTCCAATCACTCTAAACCACACGTTTATAGATAGGAAAATTTCCTCTTTCTCTAACAAATAACCTCGAGATGCTTTACCAATACCACATTTGACCCAATCGATCATTGTATCACGACCTTAGACACGATAATTAAAATTTTCCTTTCTTGTATATCAATGTAATATTTATTTTATTGATATCACTTTTTTGGATGTCAATCTTGCATTGATACCAAAATTTCTATCACAACCAAAAGGAGACTCAAGACAGAATATGGAACGACCCAATCTGGAAATCGGACAGAGCCGTCCAACCCTTAAAGTTAGTATATTAGTATATAAGGCAGCGAAATACTTACATTACAATAAAAGTCAGGGCCAAAACCAAAAGAGTTAAATTATAGGTCCATTTAGCAACATCAAAGATATGCAGTGTTATATGTCGACACATATATGTGTTAAAGAAAAATTAAATAATTTAAAAGTTTACATGTTCTATAAAAATCTAACTTCTCAATGAAATACAAAATTCTATGAAATCAAATAATTTAGAATAATATGCGCCTCGAGCCTATTTCTGAGTCAGCAATTATATGTCTTCTTGATTACATCCTGAAAGAGGGTGTCGTTGGGGTGAGTCGTCTAGGTGTTTGCAAAATCGAAGAACCGAACCGAGCGATTTTGGTATGGTTCAGATCGGTTCCTAAGCTATAGGAAACGAAATTTGGTTCAACTTTTCAAGAACTAAAAAAATTAGGTTCAGTTTCGGTTCTACAATCTAGGAACTAGACCAAACTAAAATAACCGATTAAATTAAAATTAACTTAAAATATATTTAAATATTAAAAAATTATTCAATAAAACCTTAATTTTATGTTCAAAATTCAATTCTACAATTGTTTAAAATTAAATTATTTGATTGTTACTTAAAAAAGTAATTGAATTATTGACTAATTAATCATCAAATTATACTAATTAGTTATTAAATCATTAAATTATTAGCTAATTTGTAATAAGATTATTAAATTGTGCTAGTTAACGATTCAATTTGTAAATTATACCTAATTAGTAATTATTATATTATTACCAAATTAGTAATTTGATTATTTGATGAATTAATTAGTGATTGTGTAATACCCAGCTTTTCTGGATATTATTATTTTAATGTATAATGACATTTTTGTAAATATGTCAAATCAAGTCCGTTTTACAAAAAGAAAGCTTTATTATGATCTTAGAGATTAATAAGAATTTTAAGGAATTTACGGGATTTTTTCGGAGTAATAATGCTATATTCTGAGTAATTACGTTTCTCGTAATATAAAGGACGTTTTAGTAAAAATAGTAAACGGGATCCGATTTTCGAACGGACAGTTTTATTAAATCCCAAATAATAAGTTGGACTTATTGGTGAAATAAAGAAGTTTGGTGAAACCGAATAGCTAGTTAATTAACAAAACGAACGACGAAATCAATATAAAAACAATGCAAGGGCAAAACGGTCTTTTTCCAAGTCAAAAATTTTAAAATAACCTAAACTATTCTTCTTCTTCATTTCTTCCCTGCTGCGCGAGAAAACCAGAGAGTGAAGCTCTCTCTGCCGTCGACGATTCCTTCAACTTCCGACCTCCGATTCGTCCTCCGATCGTCTCGATTCTTCGCGATTTCTTCCCCAATCCCGATCCTAGGTACGGTTCTAAGGTTTTAAGAAAGTTTATTTTGACTTTTACAGAGTTTAAACAATTAGGTTTTCGTTTAGGGTTTCCGTTAAAAATGCGAATTAGGGTTCGAAATCGATAGGTTGTCATAGTTTATGGACGTATTGAACGTAAGGGACGTTATTGGATGAATTTATACCGATTTGTGTGAAATGTTAAAATTGGAGAATTTAGGGATTTTTGGAAAAGAAACTCGTAATTGGGATTTGAGGTGCCGAGCGCGTAGTTGCTCGAGGGAAAAGCTCGATGAATTGGATTAGAGCTTTAGGAAATTCCTTAGTTAAGGATTTTGTTAGTTTAGTACATTAAATTGTTTTAAGCTCGTTTTAACGACAATTTGGTGAAACTGCTTAGGTGAACAACGCTCGTGGACGGAGCTTGAGCTGCAACGGACACGAGGTAAGTTCTCGTGATCTTCTCTGGCCGATTGGCCTACAGCGTACGTCAAAGTCATCTCGAGGAGTTTTGGTGATGCGTTCGTTTAAATTGTTTTGGCTGGGTAGTTAGGTTAGTCGTTTATAGATTATGTTTGTTTATTGTCTTGATGGTACACATGCTGGTTGTTTACTTTGTGCATTTGACTGCTCATGCATCACATCTGTTAAAGCATCTGTTTAAAAGAACGAACGAAATAAAATATACGTAATCTGTTATCTGGTCACGGCGAGGTGGTTTAGACCTCGGTGACATTCTGTCTGCGACCTAATTAAAAAGTAAAATGAACCAACAAAATCTACGTAATCTGTTATCTGGTCACGGCGAGGTGGGTTTCGGCCTCGGTGACAATCTGTCTGCGACGTAATGAATCTGAATCTGAATCTGTTATCTGCAAGTTTTATGAATGACACACGCATCTGCACGCATCTGCATTTACGAGAGCTTGCTGAGATTTTTATCTCATAGTTTGTCTGTATGGTGTAGGTGACATTGAGGCAGGTGAGGATGAGATCCCTCCACCTGAGGAATGAGGCAATTGACGGAGGATGGCCTGCGGTGGTGTGCTGGCGCAGTCGATGCTTGACCCGACCCGTGGGGAAGTATGTATAGGTTTTGGGGTTTTTGGGATGTTTTGGGCTGATGGTTGTATAGACATTTTAGGATGCTTGGTTCTGTTAGTTTATAGGTTTTAAACGATTTCGGAAATCTATTTTGTAAACTATTTTTGTAAAGTTTTTATAGAATTGCTGGATGATTTTAATAGGAGGAATTGTACAGTTTTAAACATATCCACGTAAATCGTTTTCAAGGAACTGTACTTCGTTTTAAATACGTTTTGAGTGGGTTTGGATGAGGTTACGAGCACGTGTGAATGTTCGGTTTTGATTGGGTTAAGTTCTTATGATGAATGTTGTGTTTGTGGGTAATGAAGTGTTAAGGAGATATTGAATTATGATGTGTGTGTAATTGGTGCAGGAGAAAAGGAATGAAAGAGGAAGGATGAAGTGAATGGGAGGGGGAAGGCAGAACGCTTGGCGAGCAGTCGCCAAACGTGGCGATCGAGTCGCCTCCCTCTGGAGAAATCCAGAGGGTGTGGCGATTGATCGCCACAAACTGTGGCGATCAATCGCCACAGGCGATATGCAACAGGCGAACATTCGCCTGTTGCAAATCGCTGATGGCGATCAGTCGCCCCCTTTATGGGCGACTGATCGCCCCTGTTTATTGGGTGTGAAACTCCCTTTTTGCCCCTGTGATCTATTTTAGTGTTTTAAATCAATTATTTTAAGTTTTAATTAAATTGTTTTAAAGTTTAATAATTGTTTTAAGTCCTTACTAAATGGTTTTCAAATATAGGTTTGGACGTTTTACAAATATGGTTTCCACTTTAAATTCCGTTTAAATGCAGTTAAAGTTATTAGGATAAAATAAATAAATAAATAAATATATATGTACGGGAAATTGGGTACAGTACTAGGGACGTTACAATTATGGTATCAGAGCCCCTGGGTTTTAAAATCGATTCTGTAGACTGCTCGACTGCACAGCCACTACGCGGACATTCTTCATCAACTGTGAGTATGTTTATAGCTTATTTGATTTCTATTTTTTAGAGTTATGTGTTTTAACCTATATAGGACTTATAGAACTATGGTGCGTCGAGGAAACGATCGAGATGACCGAAACGATACAATAGATACCCTCAAGGACTTCATTGCTCAACAGTCTCAACATATGGAGCGACAGGCTCAACAGATGGAGAGACAGTCTCAACAGTTGGGCACCCTTATTGACCGAGAAGGCGTTAGAGCTCGGGAGGCAGCTATTTTAGGTAACTGTGGGATGGAGAGATTTCAGAAGCTCCAGCCCCCTATCTTTAACGGACAGTCTACGGATCTCTCTTTAGCCGAGGAGTGGATTCGCACCATGGAGGACATGCTAGCATATGCTAGCATTGAGGACGGAGAGAGGGTTGCTTTGGTGAGTTACCACTTAGTACTAGATGCCCAATTTTGGTGGGATTCTATCAAGGCGACCACCGATGTGACGATTATGGGCTGGGAACGATTTAGAGAGTTGTTTTACGACAAGTATTTCAGCCATACCGTACGAGAGGCGAAAATGGTCGAGTTTATCCAGTTACGGCAGGTCAATTCTATCGCCGAGAACGTAAGGAAGTTTGAAGCCCTTTCTCAATTCGCGCCACGTCAGGTCAGCGTTAACGAGGACAAGGTACGCCGATTTTTACAGGGACTTAGTCAGGAGTTCCGGATGCGCCTTACTATATCTGGGGTACGGAATGTATCGTACGACGAGATAGTGGCCAGGGCGCTTGATATTGAGGCCGTTGATCTGAGTTATGTCAAACCGAGGGAGCCAGCTAGGGGCTTCTTTCGTGAGATCCAGCCTCAACCCCGAAATGAAGATTGGCAGCCACGAGGACAACCACAGTAACAACAGAGAGGTGTTAAAAGGCTGTATGTGGGAAATAATGACCAGGGCAAGGGTAAGAAGGTACAAGGGGTTTCACAAATGCCTTGGTGCCCTATGTGCCAGAAAGAACATGGTGGCGAGTGCCGGGTTGGCACGAACAAGTGTTTTAGGTGTGGCGGAGCTGACCACTTCGTCAAAGATTGCCCGAAGCCCGGTCGAGATCAGTCAGACAATGATCGGAGGAGGACTATGCCAAGGATTTTTGCATTCATCGAGCCTGGTGACATTGATGATGGGGCCCAGCCTTCTCTTGTTATAGGTACTGTCTTAATTGCCTGTATGACATTATGTTTGTGTTAAATAGATAACAATAATAGCGATGTTAACGATAGACTAGAAAATGGAAAGGTGGGTAAGAAGGATTATTAGGTGAACCTCAAAGAGAAAAACGGTAGACTACATATAGGACAATAAGGACTAAATAGAAATATAGTTATACATTAGTAGGATTAGTTTGATTTAATCAGCAGAGTTTGCGCACTTAAGGTTTAGTGACAATTAGAGAAATACACCCTATGAAATATGTTTTTTTTTTAAGTAGGTAGGGATTATGTCTAATTGACAACCCCCTGGGAGTATTAGAATACGATTAATCAAGAAAGATGAAGGTTTAGATATAAACCTATTAAGGAATACCTTAGTTTGTTGTAATACTTGGAGTGTGTTTAAATAGATGAAGTACCGTAGAACTCGTATATTGGGGATTCGTATGAAGTTAAGAGTGTCTAGATTAAGATAGAATTCAAGAGATAAACTTAGAATAAATGTCGAGTAGAATAGTTAGAACCCGACTAGGATGAGCGAAAAAAAAATGGTAAGACTAGTCAGTAAATTCGATGTAGCCTTGCATGAATTTAAGGAGGAAGTGAGAAAGATTGTTGGAATAAAATGAGAGGTTAAGATTGGAAGTAGGTTAGGGTTTAATGGCCAGCAAATTGCGAAATTTGTAAATTATAGAATAAAGAAGATGGGGATTTTGACTGGAACCATCTAAGTAATCTTAGCAGTGAGGCTAAGTTAGCGAATTTTCAAGTGTTCGACTTGTGTTTGACAAGTCAAGACCAATAACTACATAAATGACCTAACGTTAGAACACACAGATTAGAGCAGATCATGGGTGGAAATTTAACGGCACTTAGAGTTAATAGAGATTTAAGATAGACAAAGGAGTGTAATGTAAGTAGTATGAGACTTTTAGTTAAGAATATAGTGATAGAATTCAAGAACGAAGCTTAGAATGAATGCGATGTTTGTAAGAAATTCTAATGACATAGTTTGAGGAAAATAACAGTGTGAACTTAGTTGTGAAATCCGCCCTGAAGTTACTGGCGGGATTGGTAAGTTGCCAAGGAAAGTGTGTGATTTGGGAAAATTAGTAAGATCTAATGTGTGAGTGAGGATATGTACAATCCAATTGAGAGTCGAGATTACGAATTTAAGGCTAATGTTGGAAGGTATAGTCGACGTTTTGGTTTAGAATCATAGAGATTGACCCTAGGAATGACGGGATCGGAGTTAATAAGGGGAAGTTCGAATTTTGTTGGAAATAGGATCCTACGTAAGTACCGACTGTAGCTCATGGTTTGACTCACATAGATAAAGTAGTGTTATAGTTGTATAGTTGCGGAGTATAACAATGAGGACCTAATTAGGAAACCCGCACCGAAACAGTCTCCAACAGTCAATGGAATACCCAATAAGATAGGTGACCAGGAAATCCTATGGATGAAACAGTTCCAAGGAATCGTTAACCGAACGAATATAGAGATTTGAGTTGGCATGCGTTTCAACTACTGACGGAGTCAATGAAATTACGGAGAAGTTTGGGCAAATCTATTAGAGATTTAGGAACTTGACTATGCTCAATACCTTAGTAAGGAAGTGTACGATCAAATCGAAGGTAGAGAATACGAATTTAAGGTCAATATTAGAGAGTAAAGTGTAGAGTTTTGGTTAGGAACCACAAAGAATGACCGTAAGTACAGATGACAATCGAAGTATAAGGCCGTATGATGTGAAACATTAATATCAAAGACTATAAGTTAGGGCAAATTTTGAGGACAAAATTTTAAACAAGGTGGATAGAATATAATATCCAGCTTTTCTGGATATTATTATTTTAATGTATAATGACATTTTCGTAAATATGTCAAATCAAGTCCGTTTTACGAAAAGAAAGCTTTATTATGATCTTAGAGATTAATAGGAATTTTAAGGAATTTACGGGATTTTTTCGGAGTAATAATGCTATATTCCGAGTAATTACGTTTCTCGTAATATAAAGGATATTTTAGTAAAAATAGTAAACGGGGTCCGATTCGTGAACGGACAGTTTTATTAAATCCCAAATAATAAGTTGGACTTATTGGTGAAATAAGGAAGTTTGGTGAAACCGAATAGCTAGTTAATTAATGAAACGAACGACGAAATCAATATAAAAACAATGCAAGGGCAAAACGGTCTTTTGCCAAGTCAAAAATTATAAAATAACCTAAACTATTCTTCTTCTTCATTTCTTCCCTGCTGCGCGAGAAAACCAGAGAGTGAAGCTCTCTCTGCCGTCAACGATTCCTTCAACTTCCGACCTCCGATTCGTCCTCCGATCGTCTCGATTCTTCGCGATTTCTTCCCCAATCCCGATCCTAGGTACGGTTCTAAGGTTTTAGGAAAGTTTATTTTGACTTTTACAGAGTTTAAACAATTAGGTTTTCGTTTAGGGTTTCCGTTAAAAATGCGAATTAGGGTTCGAAATCGATAGGTTGTCGTAGTTTATGGACGTATTGAACGTAAGGGACGTTATTGGATGAATTTATATCGATTTGTGTGAAATGTTAAAATTGGAGAATTTAGGGATTTTTGGAAAAGAAACTCGTAATTGGGATTTGAGGTGCCGAGCGCGTAGTTGCTCGAGGGAATAGCTCGATGAATTGGATTAGAGCTTTAGGAAATTCTTTAGTTAAGGATTTTGTTAGTTTAGTACATTAAATTGTTTTAAGCTCATTTTAACGACAATTTAGTGAAACTGCTTAAGTGAACAACGCTCGTGGATGGAGCTTGAGCTGCAACGGACACGAGGTAAGTTCTCGTGATCTTCTCTGGCCGATTCGCCTACACCGTACGTCGAAGTCGTCTCGAGGAGTTTTGGTGATGCGTTCGTTTAAATTGTTTTGGCTGGGTAGTTAGGTTAGTCGTTTATAGATTATGTTTGTTTATCGTCTTGATGGTACACATGCTGGTTGTTTACTTTGTGCATTTGACTGCTCATGCATCGCATCTGTTAAAGCATCTGTTTAAAAGAACGAACGAAATAAAATCTACTTAATCTGTTATCTGGTCACGGCGAGGTGGTTTAGACCTCGGTGACATTCTGTCTGCGACCTAATTAAAAAGTAAAATGAACCAACAAAATCTACGTAATCTGTTATCTGGTCATGGCGAGGTGGGTTTCGGCCTCGGTGACAATCTGTCTGCGACGTAATAAATCTGAATCTGAATCTGTTATCTGCGTGTTTTATGAATGACATACGCATCTGCACGCATCTGCATTTACGAGAGCTTGCTGAGATTTTTATCTCATAGTTTGTCTGTATGGTGTAGGTGACATTGAGGCAGGTGAGGATGAGATCCCTCCACCTGAGGAATGAGGCAGTTGATGGAGGATGGCCTGCGGTGGTGTGCTGGCGCAGTCGATGCTTGACCCAACCCGTGGGGAAGTATGTATAGGTTTTAGGGTTTTTGGGATGTTTTGAGCTGATGGTTGTATAGACATTTTATGATACTTGGTTCTGTTAGTTGATAGGTTTTAAACGTTTTCGGAAATCTATTTTTGTAAACTGTTTTTGTAAAGTTTTTATGGAATTGCTGGATGATTTTAATAGGAGGAATTGTACAGTTTTAAACATATCCACGCAGTTCATTTTCAGGAAACTATACTTCGTTTTAAATATGTTTTGAGTCGGTTTGGATGAGGTTACGAGCACGTGTGAATGTTCGGTTTTGATTGGGTTAAGTTCTTATGATGAATGTTGTGTTTGTGGGTAATGAAGTGTTAAGGAGATATTGAATTGTGATGTGTGTAAGAGGAAGGATGAAGTGAATGGGAGGGGGAAGGCAGAACGCTTGGCGAGCAGTCGCCAAGCGTGGCGATCGAGTCGCCTCCCTCTGGAGAAATCCAGAGGGTGTGGCGATGGATCGCCACAAACTGTGGCGATCAATCGCCACAGGCGATATGCAACAGGCGAACATTCGCCTGTTGCAAATCGCTGATGGCGATCAGTCGCCCCCTTTATGGGCGACTGATCGCCCCTGTATATTGGGAGCGAAACTTCCTTTTTGCCCCTGTGATCGATTTTAGTGTTTTAAATCAATTATTTTAAGTTTTAATTAAATTGTTTTAATTGTTTTAAAGTTTAATAATTGTTTTAAGTCCTTACTAAATGGTTTTCAAATATAGGTTTGGACGTTTTACAAATATGGTTTCCACTTTAAATTCCGTTTAAATGCAGTTAAAGTTATTAGGATAAAAAATAAATAAATAAATATATATATATATGTACGAGATATTGGGTACAGTACTAGGGACGTTACAGATTGAATTGTATTATTAAAAATGATTGACTAATAAATTGATTGAGTTATTCAATTGAACTGACTAATCATTACTTCAATTATTAAGTAAAATTATCGATTTTAACTATGTACTATATCCTTAATTTCAAGTAGTCTCGTGTACTAAAAACACTGGCAAACCAAACTCTGTACTATAATTCTGTTATCGGTCTTGACCTTCCGTCAACAATTCTGATAAGTTTTTATTTACAAAAATGGGAGGTATTTAAAAAAAATATCAAACAAGAGGTATTTAAAAAAAATATCAAACAATATTCAATTTACTTGAACTTTTTATCACATGTTCAGTACATCATGGGAAGATTTTACAAAAAAATTCGTAATTTTAAAACATTTTTACGATTTATTGTAATTTTATTTACTTATTTTATAAAACAATTATAATAAATGATATAAATTTTAGAAAATCACGCAAATTTGTCAATTATCTCCTCATGTTGTGGTGAACATGTGGTAAATTGTTCAAGGAAATTGGATATCGCTTGCTATTTTTTTTAAAATTAATTTATAAAGTAAAAAATGAACTAAGATTTATTTTTAAAAAACACCAAAAAATATTCAATTTACTTGAAAATTTTACCACAGGTGCAACACATCATAAACATAATCTCTGAATATTCGTGGTTTTCTAACACTTGTATGATTTATTATAATTGTTTTAATAAAATAAGTAAATAAAATTACAATAAATAGTAAAAATGTTTTAAAATTACAAAAAATTTTAAATTATCTCCCCATAATGTAGTAAACATGTGATAAAATTTTCAAATAAATTGAATATCGTTTGGTATTTTTTTAAAAATACCCTTCATTTTTTTTAAATAGTAACTTAATAGAATTGTTGATGGAAGGTGAAGACCGATAACGGAATCATAGTACATGATTCAGGTTGTCAATTTTTTTAGTACATGGGGCTACTTAAAATTACGGGTATAGTATAGGATGAAAATCGATAATTTTTCAATTATTAATTTATCTAATATGATATTTTATTAGACTAATGATTTAATGATTTTTGTATTTTTAAGAATATTAATTTGTTTTAAAAAAAATTAGAACCAAACCGAAACTAAACTGGAACCAAATCAAAATTTTCAGTTTTCCACCTTAAATGATTCGGTTTCGATTCAATTTTTTAGGAAATGAAAAAATATCGGTTCGGACATTCAATTCTGTTCGACTCTAAAACCAAACCAACTTTTGCTCACCCATAGAGTTGAGTAAACTCAATAGAAACATATTTTATTTCTAGTATTTATGTTCAATTTAATACCAATTTCAAATCTGAATAAAAATAGAACCACTCACAGTATCCGTGCATATCATATCTTATGTAAATGAAATCGAAATAGTAATACTAGACAATTGCAAATGCCACAAAAAAATCTTAATCAGATTTAAGGTTTTGTGGCCACGAACATAACACAGTTAGTTGTTACATTAGTTTAGTTAAAACAAGTTTATTATGTCAAAAAATGAGAACGTGTAGCAGATACATTCAATGAAACAATAATAAGAGATTTTTAAAAATTATTTTATAAAAATAAAATAATTAATTAAAATGTACATAACTAAATATAAAAAAATATCTAATTCAAGTGGGTATACCAATGTCCAAATCTCTATAATATTCAAACCCAAATCCAAGGTCTAAAATTTGTAGCTAACAAAAATAATTTGGTTAAAATTTTATACATTTAAATATCTAAGTTTTCCCATTAACAGTTCCAAATTTTTTCGGCCAAGAGGGGGCTGGACTGCATGCCCAGGGGGACTGGTCAGCAATTTAAAGTGCTTGGTCTGCAGCCCAACAGCTCAGACCACCGCACAAGGGGCTTAGGACAAAATAGTGGTCTAGCCCAAACCCAAACTAGACCTAGAAAATGGCCTAGAAACAACCAGACCGCGGTCCAAGGAAAGTTCTAAACTGCGGTCCAACTGTTTGTAATCGTACCTCCTTTCCAGAGAAGGCGCGAGTCGTCTTCTCCGACCTGGCGATCTCGCCCCTCGCCGAGACTTCCTGTCTCTGCCAGCCACTCAACAACGGAGCCTAAAGGTGCAAACTTCGCAACCTAAAGCTTTGGAGTCGCAGCTCGGCAAACTTCTCCTCGATACCGTCCAAAGTGGGTTCGCCAGACTCCTCAACATTTTGACGAATACACTCCAAAATACACCAAATCATACAATCCAAAAATCATTGCAACAAAGAGTGGAGGAAAACTAAAAGAAAAATCAAGTCTTTGGCTACCTCCTGTTGGGATTCGGGCCACCTGTGCGGGCTTGGATCAATCATGGCAATGGCCCAATAGTGGAAAAAACTGGCATAGGAAGCCTCGGGAGAGTGCTCTGTAAACAGGGGGTTAAGCTGAAGTGTGAGTGTGAAAAGAAGCTTGCAGAAAAAGCTGTTGAGAGAGGGTGAGTGCACTGTACTCTACTAACGGAGTGTGTTGCCGCTGCAAGCACCGAGGGATTCCGTTGACGGTCAGACGCGAGCTATTCACGCGCATGTTTCGAGGTGACTTTTCTCCACAAAATTGATATCAGAGCCTTGAGAGAGAGCAACTCTCTTGCTGTCGTGCCTTCTTCAACAGTGAGAAGGCCTTAAACTCTGCTGCTATCTCCTCCGCAGTCAATTGTAGCGCAAGGAGCGAAGTTGTTGCGTCGAGCCCCGATCTTCCTGTTGGTTTGGCTGCTTCCAAAACTCCAAGTTAGGAAACCCAAACGTCAAAGATAGCAAACCATGTGATGTGGCCCTAATTGTCAAAATCCTATTGGTCAAAGAAGGTTTAAGTGATTAACTTGATGGAAGTTAATCTTTATGAAATAAATAATAAACATAGAGGAAATGGTCCTCTCTCCAACCCAACAGAAACGAAAAGAGGTTTTCTCCATCAAAAACCTTCATTAACGAAATTTAAGGGGTTAAGGGAGAGATACTATTTCTTACATCATGGACCCAAGTAAGTGATCTTTTCTCTTACCTTATGCTTCTGTAAGTTTTAATTTGATCATAGAGACATGAAGATCAAATTAACGTAAACATTTCTGTTATGTCTCTTTGACTGAAATAAGAGAAAATGATGTAAACATGATGTTTTGTGAAAGTCAACTAATTCTAGATTTTGGAAGTGCTCTTTGATTCACGATTCTATTTCCTGTTATTTCTCTGTGATGCAAAACAAAGAGTTGTATGTAATGTTTCTCTTTGATGATAATTGAGAAACAATTATGATAGAAACAAATTAAGTTAACACTTGGTATCAGAGCGATGTTGTAGAACAGTTGATTTTCCAATTATGAATCGTATGTTTATCTGCTGCTTAATGATTGATTTCTAGTTAAATAAGGATGATAAATAATCGGTGAAATTAACAAATTTCAGAATTACTGTTCACCGAAATTATTGTTATTGATTGAAAATTATGCAATAATTCTTGATTTTAGATGTTTTTAAGTGAATCAAGAATTTAATAATTTCATGTTTAATGAATTTGATATCTGAATTATGTTTAATTCGTTAGTCACCAAAGTGGCCGAATTATAAAGGTTTTTGCAGACATCAAATTATTAAGTCAATTACTCATGTTTTATGTGATGCTCGCTAATGAAATGACATGATGAGAATTATGATTGTGACATGAGTATATTGATTTTCATAATTATAAAATATATTGAATCGCCCAAAGGTGGATTGATTATTTTATAATTGTGAATATAATTGTGGTAAATTGATATGCCTTGAGTAGGTGTGTTTAGTATATCCAAAGATAATAAACATGTCTATTTCGAGTATGTTAATTACCAATTATGTGAAATTAAATTGAGCATCAATTATGTGTATGATTATATATTGTTGTGTCACCCAAATGAGAACTTCAGTATATATTTATGATTGTCTGATTGCACTATGACTCAAAGCATTATGTTGATGAAGCATGTTTTATATTTTGCAGCATCTATTCCTGTTGCTCTTCATTCGCAAGCCACATCTGTAGTAAAGTTTTCTGGTCTAAATTTCTCTGAATGGTGCGAACAAGTTCAGTTTCACCTCGGTGTTCTGGATCTTGATTTGGCACTCTTAAGTGAGAAACCAGCTGCTATCACTGCTTCTAGTAGCGCTGATCAGAGATCTTCCTATAATGCCTGGGAAAGATCAAACAGATTAAGCCTAATGTTTATGCGGATGACAGTAGCTAACAACATCAAGTCCACATTTCCGAAAACTGAAAGTGCAAAGGAATTTATGAAATTTGTGGAAGAATGTTCTCAGTCAGAATCGGCTGATAAATCACTTGCTGGAACACTGATGGGTACTTTGACCACCATGAAGTTTGATGGTTCACGTACCATGCATGAACATGTTGTTGAAATGACAAACATGGCAGCAAGATTAAAGTCCATGGGAATGGAAGTGAATGAGAACTTCCTAGTGACGTTCATCCTGAACTCCTTGCCTCCTCAATATGGCCCATTTCATATGAGCTATAACACAATGAGGACTAAATGGAATGTGCATGAACTGCAAAGTATGCTCATTCAGGAAGAAGCAAGGCTTAAGAAACCAGGAACTCAAGCAGTCAATCTCATGAATTATGAAGGAGCTGGTAAGAAACCAGGAAAGAAATCTGGAAAGGGTAAGAAAGGACTATCATCGGTAGCTCAGTCCTTCTTCCAAATCCACAAGAAGGAACATAAAGATAAGTGTCATTTCTGTGGAAAGCAAGGACACTTTCAGAAAGATTGCCTGAAACGTAAGGCATGGTTCGAAAAGAAAGGTACGCCTCGTGCTTTTGTATGTTTCGAATCAAATTTAACTGAAGTTCCTTGTAATACTTGGTGGATTGATTCTGGTTGTACTACTCACGTTTCTAATACGATGCAGGGATTCCTTATGACCCAAACCATAAGCCCAAATGAAAGATATATCTACATGGGCAATCGGGTAAAAGTTCCAGTTGAAGCTATTGGAACTTACCGGCTACTGTTGGACACTGGACATCAATTAGATCTTTTTCAAACTGTTTATGTTCCATCTGTTTCTCGTAATCTAGTTTCATTATCGAAACTTGATACAGTTGGATATTCCTGTATGTTTGGGAATGAATGTTTCAGTTTGTATAAAGATAATGTTCTTGTTGGTACTGGTGTTCTGTATGATGGTTTGTATAAATTAAAGCTTGATTATTGTTTTGCTGAAACCCTGTTAATTGAGCATCGTACTGTTGGAATGAAACGTGGTTTAATGAATGAATGTTCTGCTAATTTGTGGCATAAACGATTAGGTCATATATCCAAAGAAAGAATGGAAAGATTGATAAAGCAAGCAATCCTTCCAAATTTGGATTTTACTGATCTAAATATTTGTGTTGATTGTATTAAAGGAAAACAAACAAGAAACACAAGTAAGAAAGTAGCCACAAGAAGCAAACAGCTCCTTGAAATTATACACACTGATATATGTGGTCCGTTTGATGTTCTATCTTTTAGTGGAGAAAGATATTTTATCACCTTTATTGATGATTTTTTCACGTTATGGTTATATCTATCTACTGAATGAAAAATCTCAGTCAATAAATGCTCTTGAAGTGTTTGTTACTGAGGTTGAAAGACAATTAGATAGAAAAGTGAAAATTATGAGATCTGATAGAGGTGGTGAGTATTATGGTAGTTATGATGAAAATGGACAACATCTAGGTCCATTTGCTAAATTCCTAGAAAGTCATGGTATTTGTGCACAATACACAATGCCAGGAACACCAGAACAGAATGGTGTTGCAGAAAGGCGCAATCGTACTTTAATGGATATGGTTAGAAGTATGTTAAGTAATTCTTCTTTACCCTTATCATTGTGGATGTATGCTTTAAAGACTGCTGTATATTTATTAAACAGGGTTCCTAGTAAGGCAGTATTAAATACTCCATTTGAACTGTGGACAGGAAGGAAACCCAGTTTAAGGCACCTGCATGTTTGGGGTTGCCCAGCAGAAGTAAGAATTTATAATCCACATGAAAGAAAACTGGATTCAAGAACAACCAGTGGTTTCTTCATTGGTTATCCAGAAAAATCAAAAGGGTATAGATTTTACTGTCCTAGCCATAGTACGAGAATAATTGAAACTGGAAATGCTAGGTTTATTGAAAGTGGTGAGACCAGTGGGAGTTCTGAACCATGTAAAGTGGAAATTCAAGAAGTTAGGGTGCAAGTTCCAATACCCATAACTTCTACTCAAGTTGTTGTTCCACCAGTTGTTGAACGTATTAATGACTTACACGAACAACAAATTAATGATCAAACTCCACATAATGAGGTTGTCACAAATGAACCTATAAGAGATGAACCACTAGAAATACCATTAAGACGATCTGTAAGAGAAAGAAGATCGGCTATTTCGAATGATTATGTGGTTTATCTTCAAGAGTCCGATTATGATTTAGGACTTGATGATGATCCAGTTTCGTTTTCACAGGCCATAGAAAGTGAAAATTCTGATAAATGGTTAGATGCCATGAAAGATGAGTTAAAATCAATGGAACAGAATGAAGTTTGGGAACTCGTCGAATTGCCGGAAGGTTGTAAAAGAGTTGGGTGTAAATGGGTCTTTAAGACCAAACGCGACTCTAATGGCAATATCGAACGAAATAAAGCCAGACTTGTTGCCAAAGGTTTTACTCAGAAAGATGGTATTGATTACAAGGAAACCTTTTCTCCTGTTTCGAAAAAGGATTCTTTCAGAATTATTATGGCAATGGTAGCTCATTATGATTTAGAGCTCCATCAAATGGATGTGAAAACTGCCTTTTTGAATGGGAATTTAGATGAGGAAGTTTATATGGACCAACCTGAAGGTTTTGTCATTAAAGGACAAGAACAAATGGTGTGTAAATTAAAGAAGTCAATATACGGACTTAAACAAGCTTCCCGACAATGGTATATTAAGTTTAATAATACCATCACATCCTTTGGATTTAAGGAAAACATCGTTGATCGGTGTATATATCTAAAGGTCAGTGGGAGTAAGTTTATATTTCTGATTCTGTATGTTGATGATATCTTGCTAGCTACTAATGATCTTGGCTTAATGTATGAAACCAAGAAATATCTCGATAGAAACTTTGAAATGAAAAATATGGGAGAGGCATCCTTTGTGATTGGAATTGAAATATTCCGGAATAGATCACACGGATTGTTGGGATTGTCTCAGAAAGCCTATATTAATAAAGTTCTAGAGAGATTCAGAATGGACAAATGTTCGGCAAGTGTTGTTCCAATTCAGAAAGGAGATAAATTTAATCTCAATCAATGTCCAAAGAATGAGTTGGAACGTACACAAATGAAAGACATTCCTTATGCATCTATTGTGGGTAGCTTGATGTATGCACAGACTTGTACCAGACCCGACATTAGTTTTGCTGTCGGTATGCTGGGACGATATCAAAGTAATCCAGGGATAGAGCACTGGAAAGCTGCAAAGAAAGTATTGAGGTATCTACAAGGAACGAAAGATCACATGCTCACTTATAGACGATCTAATCATCTTGAAGTGATTGGATATTCAGATTCAGATTATGCTGGATGTGTGGATACTAGAAAATCCACGTTTGGCTATTTGTTCCTTTTAGCCGATGGTGCAATCTCATGGAAGAGTGCGAAGCAGTCTGTCACTGCTACGTCCACTATGGAAGCTGAGTTCGTGGCATGCTTTGAGGCCACTATTCAGGGTTTATGGCTGCGGAACTTTATTTCAGGACTTGGAATTGTTGACAGTATTGCCAAGCCGCTGAAAATTTATTGTGACAACTCCGCAGCAGTCTTCTTTTCTAAAAACGACAAGTATTCCAAAGGTGCAAAACATATTGAATTGAAATACTTGGCCGTTAAAGAAGAAGTTCAGAAACAGAGGGTGTCGATTGAACACATAAGCACCAACCTTATGATTGCGGATCCGTTGACTAAAGGATTGCCACCTAAGACATTTACTGAACATGTCGAACGAATGGGCATTTCCGAAGGTTAACCTTATGTTTATGTTTGTGTTCTTCATGTACTTGACACTCTTGAGCTCATGTATTGATAGTTTCTGATATACACTTATGAATCTTGTTTGATTATGTTGAATGCATTCAGTAATGAAATTATGAAGTCATGATATGAACAAGATTAGTCTTTATGAAAGACACTGATGCGGACCATTATGTTATTCCTGCTTACAGATTATATTGAGTATATAATTGATAATGTGATACATGGAAGGGATTGTGTCGTTATAATTGACATATGACCGCTATGATCCATATTAGTTGTATACTTGTTAGTGATATTATGTTTGACCAATATCATGACGGATTTGATTTTGCTTATACGCATGATAGTATAAGTTTTACAGATTATGACATATGGGCCAAGTGGGAGAATGTTGGTTTGGCTGCTTCCAAAACTCCAAGTTAGGAAACCCAAACGTCAAAGATAGCAAACCATGTGATGTGGCCCTAATTGTCAAAATCCTATTGGTCAAAGAAGGTTTAAGTGATTAACTTGATGGAAGTTAATCTTTATGAAATAAATAATAAACATAGAGGAAATGGTCCTCTCTCCAACCCAACAGAAACGAAAAGAGGTTTTCTCCATCAAAAACCTTCATTAACGAAATTTAAGGGGTTAAGGGAGAGATACTATTTCTTACATCATGGACCCAAGTAAGTGATCTTTTCTCTTACCTTATGCTTCTGTAAGTTTTAATTTGATCATAGAGACATGAAGATCAAATTAACGTAAACATTTCTGTTATGTCTCTTTGACTGAAATAAGAGAAAATGATGTAAACATGATGTTTTGTGAAAGTCAACTAATTCTAGATTTTGGAAGTGCTCTTTGATTCACGATTCTATTTCCTGTTATTTCTCTGTGATGCAAAACAAAGAGTTGTATGTAATGTTTCTCTTTGATGATAATTGAGAAACAATTATGATAGAAACAAATTAAGTTAACACTTCCATCTCCGTTCAGAAGAGTCTGCCGCTGTCTGTCGCCGACAGTGAAGAACCACGACGGCCGTTCGCCAGAAAGAACCGTCTGGTCATCCATTGTAACCTAGACATCGCTGCTCTCCGTCACATTCACAAGCAAATAGACGCTGCCTGTGGAAGAGAATAAAGAGAAAGGATCGTAATTTGAAAAAATGCAAAATATAAATTTCAACGTACCTTTATATAGGCTTACAAAATCAAACAAAGTTATTAAAAAAAAAACAAACCCCAGTCTCCACTGCACAGAGATGTGACCAACCAACACCACTATCTCTGCCACATGGAGATGTGAAATAGATGAACTTGTCTCTTGGAAGTGATTTTGTCAAAATATCTGCCACTACTCAAGAGTGCTTGTCTCTTGAAAGTGATTTTGTCAAAATATCTGCTACTTGCTCACGAGTGATGCAATGTTTCAACATAATGTCACTGTTTGCAACCAAGTCTCGAATAAAATGCATACGAATATCAATGTGTTTTGTCCTCCCATGAAAAGCTGGATTTTTGGTCAATGCAATTGCTGACTTGTTATCACAAAAAATGTTAGTTGCACTGCTTTGCTTTTGGTGAAGATCTGAGAGAATTCGTCTAATCCAAATTGCTTGGACAAGCTGCTGAAGTTGCTGCAGCTTACTCTGCCTCTGAAGAAGATAATGTTGTTGTATCTTGCTTCTTTAAACTCCATGTGATTGCTCCAGACCTAAGGCCGAAAACACTTGCTGATGTGCTCTTCCGATCATCTATCGAACCAGCCCAATCGCTGTCCATAAATCCTGAGAGATTAAATTTGGAAACTTGAGAATACCAAATCCCATAATCCACTGTTCTAGCAATGTATTACAAAATTCTTTTTGCTGATCCAAAAATATGCTTTGTTGGATTTTGCATGAACCTGAAACTATGCCAACATAAAAAGCAATATCTGGTCTGGTATGTTAAGTAAATCAAACCTCCAACCAAGCTTCTGAAATTTTTTGCATTTGCCTTCTCTGTGCCATCTTCAAGTTGTAGCTTCTCATTGATATTCATGGGCGTATTGTCTTGTTTGCATTTGAGCAGATTGAATTTTTTTAGTAGATCTGTTGCATATTTTCTTTGTGAAACAAAAATCCCATCAATTGTTTATTTCACTTCATGACCAAGAAAATAATGCAACAAATCCATGTCTCACATCTCAAATCTCTTCATCATATTAGACTTAAAATCAGCCAAAAGAGAGTCAGATGAGCTCATGTAAATAATATCGTCAACCTAGAGACACAATGATAAAGTCAGCGCTACCTTCCCTCTTTACATAAAGAGTGGGCTCATTTTTACTTCTAGTGAAGTCATCATATAGGAAGTAGCCATCAATCTTGCTATACCACGCCCGTGGTGCTTGCTTTAGCCCATAAAGTGCTTTTTTCAACTTATACACTTTTGCCTCTGAAAGATTAAAGATTAGTTATGCGATGTCACACAGGGTGTTACGTGTGACACCGATAATTAATGCAATGATGAACAATATAAATATGCAGAAATATATGAGACAGTAGGTTGGTAACGTAGTTCGGCAATCAACCTACGTCTGTGGGGCCACGCCCAGATATAAAAATATTTCACGAGTTAACAAAGTTACAAGACAGTCGGACTTATACAAATAAAGACTCCCTCTTATCTTTGTCGCCGCCTCTTCCTAACTTCCTCAATGAAACTGTTTTTGCGAGCTCCCTTCGATTTTGGATCGATCTCTCCCGAGATCTAGAAAGCAACAAGATCCCCTTGTTGTAGATGACTCCTCCCAGAATCCATGTTATGACAAGATCTCCTTGCCCACGATCAAATTGACAAGCTCCCCTTGTCGATAAACAGAACTCCTCCCGAGTTCGAATGCAGCCTCCTCTCGAGACTGAGCTTCAATGAAGAATAAAGAAGATTGCCTCCTACGACATCGTCTGGAACACCGAGTCGTTATCTTCAGACGCAATAAATCAACACACTCTGATAATCGATGAAATCCTCAGCATAAGAAGAGTGTGTAAAATAATCACAAACCCATACGCATAAACGTAGGGAGTGAAAGAAAATGACGGCTTGCAAAAACGAAAAAAGCTTCTCTCGTGAATAACCAAAAATTCGTTAGTTGTTTCCACAGAAACGAACCCTTATATATCATTGGTAACTTCCATATCTTCGATTTAATTCAGTTACCAAAACAGATTTAATGCCGCAAGGAATAAAGAAACCTAATCCCATAAAAACGGTTGTGTGACACCACGTGTGACATTTTAGGAAAGTAACTTCAACAACTTGGATATTGATCAAAAAACTTAGGAAAGCATCCCATTATTCATGTGATCTTGAAGCCTAACATTATGCACTGAATCTTTATCAAATCGGCTTGCCAAAACAAAGATTACCAAAAAAAAAAGTGCCTTTAGATTTTTCAACAACTTTCTTAAAATTCATGTTTCCTTATTTTTCTCTTTCACAAAATCTTCATGATTTTCAATATGCATCCATCAATAATCTGAATATAATATTTCTTGATTACTAAGAAATAAATTATCACTTTGCAAAATAGTGGAATAAAATATTACCTCCATAAATATAATTTGCCAAAAAATCAATGTCAACATAGTTGCAATATATTTGCATTTACAATCTCTCCCTTTGGCATTTTTTGGCAAAACAATAAATTCAAGAACATAATAACTCCGCCTGGATTAACTCCCTCTAGATAGTAGCTTCAATATACATCATAAAAAAAAAATTTCAATCTACATCATATCAAGATATGGGATCAGAGCGTACTACCCAAAATACTCCTCCTTTTTGCCATAAAAATGACAAAAATAAATATAAGAGAATATCAACCATTATAACAGCATCATAATCACCATAAACACAAAAAATTATCATAGGGAGATAACCAATATCAGGAACATATAACATTCAGATAAGCACCAGAGTCGTCATGTGAGTACCATAGCCAAAGTATAATATCCAAATAGTAAAAAGATTATCCAGGGAGAAAAAAAATATTCATAGCCAGACATCTACTCCAAGAAATAGAAACAATGTAGAAATATTTAATAAGTGAAATTATTCTAGAGAAACTCGCCTATCTATAGAATTTGGATCGTCAATATTTACTGCATCTCCTTCCATGATATCCTGTGGAACACTGGATGGACCAGCACCTTCATCTGACTTGTAGAGTGAACCTGGGGCTTCCATGTGCGGGTTTTTCTTATAAATGTCATTCAATAACTCAGAAATTATAGACCTCTGTTTTTCAAGTTCCAAAATTTGAAATGTTAGTGACTTTGACGTGCCTACCAGAAATTTCACTGTTTGGGCCAATAAAGCATAGCTGGTTCTTGACTCAGATATGGGCATGCCTTTAACAAAACATTCCAAATCATTTATGTGTTCTCCCATATGTAGTTTATAACTAATACAGATTTCCTCTTTTTCAACATATAAGACTTCATCCTCCATGATGATAGACAATTGAGTAGACAAAACACCATAAATCAGAGAGGGAAATGGGAGAGATAAACTTGTATTCTTACAATTCTCATGCTTCATGATCTGTTCAAAGAACAGCTTGCCAAAATCAACAGGTATTGAATTTCTAATTTTAAATAATAATGCTGCCATTGTCTTGTTAACACCAGTTCCATGAGAAGTCGGCATCCAGTTTCTCATGGCTATTTTATGCAAAATACCATACTTAACTTACAATTGTGCAACTGGAAAATCTTTACCATGGGGCCAAATTCGTCTAACACCCCCCGTGACATCGAAGATTATTGCATTGTAGTCCGGCACAAATTATTCAGAATCACTCATCTTTAAGCACAAGTAATCATTTATAACAGAAGGATTAAAATTAAATGTGTGACCTCTGACATATACCCGACCATAGCTAGGGTGAGTCGGGTTTTTCATATCTAAATCTAAATTGCAATAAAATTCCTGAACAATCTTCCAAACAAACGGTTTAAGATCTCTAAAAGTTTTCTCCAAACCCAGGCTCATTAGATTGTATACTAAAGCTTCACATTGTGAAAAATCACTTTTATGAATTTTTCTTTCAGTCCAAATAGTTCTTTTCGAAAAATTAAGCCAACGGCTAGCATGAATTCTAGATTTAAAATCGTCAGCAGTAACTTTCTCAGAAGACTTACCATTTTTTGAGCTAGACTCACCCCGACTAGATTTTTGTCATTTGGATTTTGGAGCTGTGGAGGGAACAGTCTTGGGAGACTCAGCAGTAACACGCTTTCGGGACTTTGAAACAGAGGACCTAGGTGTTTTTGATGCAGCAGACTTTTTGAATTTAGGAGCAGTGGACTTTGTACGCTTGGGAGCAGCGATCCTGGAAGATTTTCGGGTCGATTTTTCTGGTGATCTTTCAATGATTTTTTCTTCATCATCGTATTGTCTTCAAAAATGTCTTCTTGAAGCCATGAACTGTCTGACGAGGATTCCTTTTGTACTCTCGGTCTTTTTCCTTTTGTAGCCGAGGAAACTTTTGAATCTTTAGTTGCCTTGGGAGGCACTGAGCTTGTTTTGGATCTATCGCCCTTTGTTTTTTGAAATTTTCGTTAAACCCCTGAAGAGTCAACATGACGTATTGGAACAAATTCAGTAATTTTCGGAGTAACCCTTTCAGTAAAAAAGGGTTTTACAGATGGTGAATAAATCACGATAGCTGAATTCGAACTCGGCATCTTCTCTTCAATGGGCACTGGAACATTGCCTGAAGATTGATCATTCAAAACTTCTTCGATGATTACCATAGTGAGAGGAGTGATAGAAAACTTTAGAAAGCAGATTGTAGAATGAGGAGAAGCAAGAGAAAGAGTGTTCTAGAAATCTCTTAAGTTTGAAATAAATCACCTTCCATAAACACCCATCAAATCACAGACATAAAAGAAAATCCCAGATTTTTAGTAAATTTTTGGAAAATAAATCCAAAAATTCATCAAATTTTCATAAATCACATAATTAGTCTATCATGAATCTTTGAACAATAATTCAGATCTCCGCAAGTTGGGAAATAAACTCAATATAATAATGATGCTCCAATCTTTATTGACAATAAACTTCCAAATTTTCATAAGAATAGTCAAAATTTCTCATGTCACATACGGTGTTGCTCCATAAAATATTAGAATATCAAGAATGATCACTTTCTGCAGAGGGTCAAAAATAGACAGAAGATTCCCAAAAAAAAAAAAACAGACGCCTAATGCAAGTGGCGAATTTTTTTTTTTAATAAATAAAAGCAATAACCAGCTTATATAACACAGAGCCCTAGGGCAAACCTCAGCTCTTCAAATCTTACACCATCCCTTGGTGAAAATATCGGTAATTTATTTTTCGGTCACTATGTACTTCAAATTAATAATTTTGTCATCTACAAGAGATCGAATAAAATGATGTCGTATGTCAATATGTTTTGTCTGTGAATATTGAACAGAATTTTTAGAAATATTGATAGCACTCAAATTATCACAATAGAGTATCATGACTTCCTGTGTGACACCACAGTCTTTCATCATTTGTTTCATTCAAAGAAGCTGAGTATGTAACACCCGGGATTTTTAAGAGAAAATAAAATGATAGGTAATTGTTTAATAAATAATTGTTTTAAGTAATTTAAAAGAAAAGTGAATAAATTTGGTTAACCTAAGTGGTTAATTAATTTGGGTTCGGATATTTCCAGTGGAATAAAGCCGTGGGTTATAATTAAGAACGAGATTTAACGGAATTTACGGAAGGGGAAAAAACGGTAAATGTCATATTATTAATGTGTTAATAGAAATTGTTATATTATTATTATTATTATTATTATTATTATTATTAGTTTTATAAAAATAAAACTAAAATGACAGAATGGCCGAAGCCATTCTGTCGCTCGACGTCGAGTAGCGAGAGCGAGGGCAGGGGAGGAGGAGGTGCGCGACGATTCACCGACGATTCACCGACCAGACGCCGGTGACGTGGAGGTTCCGGCTGACTCCGCGCGCAACCCGACCGGTAAGGCTCGGTTTTCTCCTCTTTTCGGTTCGGTTTGAGGCCGTGGGTGGCGAGCTCGATTGAGCTCCGATCACCGGCCGAAATGGGTTGCTTCCGGCGTGGGTTTGCCAACCCTTGGGCTGGCTATTGTTGCTTGGCCATGGAATGCTCAATTCGAGCGAAAAACAGTGAATGCCCGATTAGGGCAATTCGGGTTTGTGGTGTGGAACTCGAAATTGTGATTAGTTTATGCTAATTGAGGGTATATGCGGTCGATTGGTGAGGAAATATGTGGAATTTGATGAAAAATTGGAAAGGGGGAAAATTCCGGGAAATGGCAGAATCGGGTTTTGCCTAAATTGACCTAGCTACGATCGTTTGTTTTGAAATTCATTTTGGCAGATTAAAATAGGTTATTAGAGGAGTACGTGGCCGCTGGAATCGTTCGATTCCGACCACCGACGCAAAAGTTATGCACGTTTGAGTTTCGGGTCGGTTTTTACCGAACCCAAAATAGTGGCCCATTTAGTTAGATTTTGTTAGTTTAGGCTAAAAATAGTAGTTTAAGATGTTTTTACGAAAATGAGAGTTTAGTTATGCCGAGCGAGTTCTAATGCAATATTTTGATATTTAGGTTTTTCAGGTTCCACGGTTAAGGTTTCAGATAGAGACAAATTGCTAAGGACGCCAGGTAAGTAGTGTACGTAAGTGCATTTGCCTTCGAGCCTACATCACAGTTCGGTAGGTTTGTATGCATGTGTGTTTTATGTTTTTATGTATAGTAGAGCACGCATCATGGTTTTACGATACGAAAACGAAACGAAAACGAATTTCCATGCTTTTACAAAATGATACAGTAGGATGTGAAATGTTGAGAACGAAACGATAAAGTACGTAAGAAAGAATGGAAGGTGGGGTTGAGGTTGGCCGTCCCGTGAGGTGGACCGTGAGGTGTGCCTCTTTTTCCCCCGCTTTACGTGAGTGGCCGTCCCGAGAGATGAACCATGAGGTGTGTCACTTTTCTAGGTCGAGGTTGGCCATCCCGTGAGGTGGACCGTGAGGTGTGTCACCTTGATCTAGCACGTAAAGAAGCACCCAGTAATAAGATAAAGAATGTGTAAGAATAAGACAGAAATGAAACAGTAGAAACTGCATATGTTAAGCAAAATGTTTTAAATTCATATAGTCACTACTTGCTAAGCATTAGGCTTATAGTTTGAGTTCTGTGATGTAGGTGCAGAAGAACAGGTACGGTGAGATTTCATGAGCATGCTAGGATCATGGACGCAGTTGGAGGAGTACGGCCATGGTGGCAACCCGGCAATATTGTTAGGGCGATTCCGACCGTGGTTAGTATGTGTTCGTGGTTGGTATGAGTTAGGAGTCTATTTTGTTTAGGAATGATTTGGAAGTTTTGTGTATGTGTATAGAGATGTGATGAATGAAAGTATGAAAATGTTACGTATGTGGATCGATTGGTTTTGATAGAAAAACGTCTGAGAGTAGAGTTTTTGATGTGTATGATGTGGTAGTAGAATGTCTAAAATGTGAAGTCTTTATTTTGGAGAATATACTGGATTGTTTGGATTTTTATGAACTGCTTGGTGATTTTGTAAACAGGAGGATATGTCACACTTTTAAACGGAACCATGCAGTTCGTTTTCATGAAAATGTACTTCATCTTAATCGTGTTTAGAGTCAGTTTTGGGCAGAGTTACGAGAATGTATGAATGTTTGGAAAGTTTATGTAAAATGTATAATTGAAATGGAGATAGAAATGATATTGTGAAGAAGTGATAAGTTGATAATTGAGGAATGATAGAAGGTTGAGTGGTTTTATGTAAACTGTTTTTGTATGATAAATGAATTTTCTTTAAAGATTTTCGAGGATGTTTTTAATTGATTTAGAGGCTTAAAAGAAAAATTTTATACGGGAGATTAGGAATAGTGTAACGGGGTCGTTACAGTTATGGTATCAGAGCCACGTGGTCGCAATCGTTCAGTTGATTACCTAACAATGCCACTCGCCCCATGGAAGTGCTTCATCAACTGTAAGTATGTTTATAGTTTTATTTAATTTCAGTTTCTTAGAAATGTTTGCATTTAACTTTTATAGGAGCTATTTATAGATATGGTGTGTCGAGGGAATGATCGAGACAACCGAGACGTTACGATAGATCACCTTAAGGATTTCGTTGCCCAACAATCCCAACACATTAGCCTACAAGCACAACACATAATTAGGCAATCTTGTCAGCTCGAAATGTTGGGTTTGTCGCTCCCAGTAATCACGGTACGAAGAGGAAGACTCTTAATCAAAAGAAAGAAGTTACACCAAGGGTAGCCTGACTTAATAAGATTAGCCCGACTTAACCATGAGAAGTTGTACACATAGATTTTGTTACCATTAGAGGAATACAACTTATGACATATAAGATTTGAATAGATAGAAAATGAGCCCTAGTCAAGGAAATTCGAACCCTTAGAGTATTAAGCCTCGGAAGATGCTTTAGATTGTCAAGGTATACTAAGTGCACTTAAGCAAGTAAGAAGATATAGCAAGAACTTGTATGCCCTAGATCCATGAAAAGATGGATGCATTTAGACAAAAACCATGTCCAAGAACTTAACTAGCTTTATTGTTGAGGGGATATGAGAACGACTATTACGATTGTAGTTTGGAAAGATGTGGTAGGTCAATACAAGTCGTGGACATAAGATTTAAGTGATCGGGTAGGAGTGGTCGTATCGACAGAAATTGAGGCAAGGAATAAGGGGATTTACTTATGGTTGGAGAGTAAATAAATTCCAACACATTATGGAATAGAGATCATGTGCAAGGCAGGTTCGGGCCGATGTTTTAATTGTAATGAGCAAAGTCATATTTCTATGGACTGCCCAAGGAAGAATCTAGGAAGGTGTTTCAAGTGTCAAGAGATAGGACATCTCTCCAGGAATTGTCCGAAGAAAGGTAAAGGGCCGTGTTTTGTTTGCAATAGGACGGGCCATCTTGCCAGGGACTGCCCGACACGGAACAAGGGACCCACAAGTGTATCTCCAAAGATCTTCTCCCTCAGCAGTGCAAACAATGAAGAGCAGCCTACTGTAGTTACGGGTACGTGTAATTTTAATTATTTATAGGAGATACTAACGTAGAAATGTTAGAATATAATTGTGTGGGAGTTGGTGGTGGATGTGAATTAGACTTGAGGACTTAGGATGGCAAGGAGGTTCGGATTAAGGGTGTAAATTACCTGCAACAAGTTTGCTAACAAGGAAGCCGTTAGAGGAATTGATGTACAGAATTGAGTTGAGTACTTATGACCCAAATTTTGTTCTTTTGAGAAAACAAGAAAGTTGTTAGGAAAATTGTTGTGGAGTAGTGTGGGGGAACACTTAGAACCTGAATTTTGAAGATCAAAGAGAAAAATTCATTAGCTAGTAAATCTTAGTGAAAACCTTATGTGAAAATAGATATTTTTACAAGTGTTGGAGCCTTGGAGGAGAAGTGTAATTGATATTGCGAAGTTAAGAGCTAGGAAAGAGAGGATTGCTAGATAAGAAGGAAGGTTAGAAGTTGAGATTTAATTCATCAGAATCTAGTGATGTGTGATCTATGAAAATATTGGGAATTTCTTTTAATGAAGAAATTAGAGACTAAGCGACGTAAGGTGGAAAAGGGTGGTTGGATAGATTTAGAATTGTGTATAGATTTATAAGAGTAAGTGTAAAGGCCTTTAGGTTTAATTGAGAGTTAAAATAAGAAGGTTAACATTTAAGTATTTAGTGGAGTGAGATTTGAGGAAACATATGAACTTTTGAATGAGGAGGATGGTCAAATGCATTAGGGATGAGGTTACGTTAGAGAATTTCAAGGGTTTGGCTAGTATGTAACGAAGTAAAGGCCGACGATTTCGTAAGTAGTTAGGGTTAGGATAAATGAGCTTAGGGATGGAACGTAAATTCCAACTCGAGGAACATAAGTCTTTAGAAGATCGTTGATCGAGGATATGGATGTTAGCTTATATCAAAGATTCATACCGTGAGGGATAGTTCTTAGTTCATGGATGAAGGAAAATGGAGACTATGTGAGGTAAGATAAAATGGGCAATTAGGTAGATTTTTGGACAACGTCATAAGGGTAAATGAATAGATTTATTAGAATAAGCGAATGGTCAAAATAAGAGTGAAACATTAAGGGTTTTTGATGTTGAAGAATTTAGAAAACATTGGAAGAAAGGATAGAAAGTTGCACGGAGATTGTGCAAGTGGACCTAGAAGTGAAGATAAACCTGTAGGTTTATGAAAGATCCGACTCGTAAGCTATGTCAAAGTGTTTATGCACCATTTAAGGCATTGGGTGAATAGTGTAATTAATTAGTTAGACTGAGAGTTTGATATTGTTTGGTGACAACCGAGGTGAAAGTTGGATAAATCGAGCATTGTAGACATAGGTATAGAAACTTAGAGAATACTATGAAAGAAAAAAGGGATAGATTTAAGTATTGAGAGCCCTGAGTACTAGGATCGTGTTATAGTGACTAATGGAACGTCATGAATGCCCATTTTCCATGGGTGTAAAGGATGTGTGTGATGGATTAGAAATGAGATAGTAAGGTAGAGGAGGACTTGGAGTAGAAGGAAATAGTATAAGGAGGCTATGTAATAGGTCCTTAGTATTAAGCAATAGATGAAGCTTTGAGGAATTATGAGATTTTAGATGCGTTGGATGGAATGAGGTATGAGAGAAGTAGAGAACCGATTGAATTCAGTTCGAGGAAGGACTAGGATTGAAGTTAAAATAGAAGAATTTGAGCGTCTAATCCAAGATTGGTTAAGTGGCAGTCGTTGGACGCATAGACAATTTAGTGCTTGAGTGCCTAACTAGGAGGACTTGGAACTTTGAAGACGTACGAAGCTGTCAATGTCGATGATTTATTTAGACTAAAGGAGTGTCGAGATTGTATTGAGAGTATAATTACTTAGGTAATGTGAGGGTGACTAATTGAAAGCAATGGACGTATAAGTGATTGAGTTACAAAATGCATAGTTAAGAGAATCATATCTTTGGGGATCTAGAAATTTTCGTTACCCGATGAGTGATTGAGGCCCTAGAGTAATCAAGATTTAGTATTGCAACAGCAATTACGGTGGTAGCATTGGAGTGAGAAATAAGAGGAATGACTAAGCAACAATTTTGAGGACAAAATTTCATTTAAGGAGGGAAGGATGTAACACCCGAGATTTTTAAGAGAAAATAAAATGATAGGTAATTGTTTATTAAATAATTGTTTTAAGTAATTTAAAAGAAAAGTGAATAAATTTGGTTAACCTAAGTGGTTAATTAATTTGGGTTCGGATATTTCTAGTGGAATAAAGCCGTGTGTTATAATTAAGAACGGGATTTAACAGAATTTACGGAAGGGGAAAAAACGGTAAATGTCATATTATTAATGTGTTAATAGGAATTGTTATATTATTATTATTATTATTATTATTATTATTATTAGTTTTATAAAAATAAAACTAAAACGACAGAATGGCCGAAGCCATTCTGTCGCTCGACGTCGAGTAGCGAGAGCGAGGGCAGGGGAGGAGGAGGCGCGCGACGATTCACCGACGATTTCTGACCCTCACCGACCAGACGCCGGCGACGTGGAGGTTCCAGCTGACTCCGCGCTCAACCCGATCGGTAAGGCTCGGTTTTCTCCTCTTTTCGGTTTGGTTTGAGGCCGTGGGTGGCGAGCTCGATTGAGCTCCGATCACCGGCCGAAATGGGTTGCTTCCGGCGTGGGTTTGCCAACCCTTGGGCCGGCTATTGTTGCTTGGCCGTGGAATGCTCAATTCAAGCGAAAAACAGTGAATGCCCGATTAGGGCAATTCGGGTTTGTGGTGTGGAACTTGAAATTGTGATTAGTTTATGCTAATTGAGGGTATATGCGGTCGATTGGTGAGGAAATAGGTGGAATTTGATGAAAAATTGGAAAGGGGGAAAATTTCGGAAAAGGGCAGAATCGGGTTTTGCCTAAATTGACCTAGCTACGGTCGTTTGTTTTGAAATTCATTTTGGCAGATTAAAATAGGTTATTAGAGGAGTACGTGGCCGCTGGAATCGTTCGATTCCGACCACCGACGCAAAAGTTATGCACGTTTGAGTTTCGGGTCGGTTTTTACCGAACCCAAAATAGTGGCCCATTTAGTTAGATTTTGTTAGGTTAGGCTAAAAATAGTTGTTTAAGATGTTTTTACGAAAATGAGAGTTTAGTTATGCCGAGCGAGTTCTAATGCAATATTTTGATATTTAGGTTTTTCAGGTTCCACGGTTAAGGTTTCAGATAGAGACAAATTGCTAAGGACGCCAGGTAAGTAGTGTACGTAAGTGCATTTGCCTTCGGGCCTACATCACAGTTTGGTAGGTTTGTATGCATGTGTGTTTTATGTTTTTATGTATAGTAGAGCACGCATCATGGTTTTACGATACGAAAATGAAACGAAAACGAATTTCCATGCTTTTACAAAATGATACAGTAGGATGTGAAATGTTGAGAACGAAACGATAAAGTACGTAAGAAAGAATGGAAGGTGGGGTTGAGGTTGGCCGTCCCGTGAGGTGTGCCTCCTTTTCCCCCGCTTTACGTGAGTGGCCGTCCTGAGAGGTGGACCATGAGGTGTGTCACTTTTCTAGGTCGAGGTTGGCCATCCCGTGAGGTGGACCGTGAGGTGTGTCACCTTGATCTAGCACGTAAAGAAGCACCCAGTAATAAGATAAAGAATGTGTAAGAATAAGACAGAAACGAGACAGTAGAAACTGCATATGTTAAGCAAAATGTTTTAAATTCATATAGTCACTACTTGCTAAGCATTAGGCTTATAGTTTGAGTTCTGTGATGTAGGTGCAGAAGAACAGGTACTGTGAGATTTCATGAGCATGCTAGGATCATGGACGCAGTTGTAGGAGTACGACCATGGTGGCAACCCGGCAATATTGTTAGGGCGATTCCGACCGTGGTTAGTATGTGTTCGTGATTGGTATGAGTTAGGAGTCTATTTTGTTTAGGAATGATTTGGAAGTTTTGTGTATGTGTATAGAGATGTGATGAATGAAAGTATGAAAATGTTACGTATGTGGATCGATTGGTTTTGATAGAAAAACGTCTGAGAGTAGAGTTTTTGATGTGTATGATGTGGTAGTAGAATGTCTAAAATGTGAAGTTTTTATTTTGGAGAATAAACTGGATTGTTTGGATTTTTATGAACTGCTTGGTGATTTTGTAAACAGGAGGATATGTCACACTTTTAAACGGAACCATACAGTTCGTTTTCATGAAAATGTACTTCATCTTAATCGTGTTTAGAGTCGGTTTTGGGCAGAGTTACGAGAACGTATGAATGTTTGGAAAGTTTATGTAAAATGTATAATTGAAATGGAGATGGAAATGATATTGTGAAGAAGTGATAAGTTGATAATTGAGGAATGATAGAAGGTTGAGTGGTTTTATGTAAACTGTTTTTGTATGATAAATGAATTTTCTTTAAAGGTTTTCGAGGATGTTTTTAATTGATTTAGAGGCTTAAAAGAAAAATTTTATACGGGAGATTAGGAATAGTGTAACGGGGTCGTTACAGAGTACAGCTGCTACCTGTTGCAATATATTATGCCTCGACAGTAGACAAAGAAATAAAATTTTGCTTCTTGCTGAACCATGACACCAAGTTGTGTTCCACATAAAAACATCCACTCGAAGTGCTTTTTCGATCATCAGAACTTCCTCTCCAGTCAGTATCACAATATCCCACCATATTTGCGTTAGAGTCGAATGAATACCATATAGCATAGTCGGTTGTTCCATTAACATATTTGAGAATTTGCTTGACTGACACGAGTTGTGACTCCCTCGAATTTGCTTGAAATCGAGCGCATAAACCCACGCTATAACAAATATCTGGTCGGCTAGTAGTTAGATATAAAAGACTTCCAATCATACTTCTATATAAACGCGGATCAACAGCAATTCCCTTTTCATCTTTGGAGAGTTTCTCATGTGTCCCAATGGGTGTTCTACTCGGTCGTGCATTATCAAGGTGAAACTTTTTCAATAAATTCTTGGCATATTTGGCTTGAGAAATAAAAATACCATTCTTTGCTTGTTGAATTTAGAGTCTAAGGAAATAATTTAGTTCTCAAACCATACTCATCTCAAATTCGCCAGTCATTTGAGCAACAAATTCATCCACCATCACCTGTGACACCAAGCCAAACACTATATCATCAACATAAATTTGAGCGAGTAAAAACTAACATTTGTCATGGCAAACGAAAAGGGTTTTATCTACTCTCCCTCGCTTATATCTCTTGGTTAATAGATATTGTGTGAGTCGTTCATACCAAGCACGAGGGGCTTGTTTAAGCCCATATAACACCTTCTTGAATTTATAAACATACTCAGAATGATGAGGGTCTTCAAAACTCTTTGGTTGAGCAACATAAACTTCTTCATTAAGAAAACCATTGAGAAAGGCACTCTTCACATTCATTTGATATAGCTTAAACCGCATAACACACGCAATAGCCAATAAAAGCCGAATTGATTCAAGACGAGCAACTGGAGCAAATGTTTCATCAAAATCAATTCCTTCAATTTGAAAATACCCTTTAGTAACCAGCTGAGCTTTGTTGCGAGTGATGTTGCCATGCTCATTGCTCTTGTTCCTGTAGATCCACTTAGTACCAATAACATTCACATTGGGAGGACACGGTACTAAGTCCCAAACTTGATTTCGGAAAAATTGACTAAGTTCTTCTTGCATGGCTCATATCCAGTATTCATCTAGTAATGCTTCTTTCACATTCTTGGGCTCGATAGTTGATGTAAAGCTTGCCATTTGAATCATTTCGTGATAATTCACCCTCGACTTATCTCTGGTTCGTATACCATCATTCAGACCACCAATAACCTCATCTGTAGGATGATTCTTCTGAACACGTGTGGATGGTTGCCTGTTGTGTAAGGTAGTCACTTCTACTTCATCAACTATCTCTGTTTGAGCTGTGACACCGCCTGAGACACCATCTGTGACATCGGTTGGAACACTAGTGCCTTCATTATTTAAAGTCTGGTTTCCATCTTCATTTGGATTATAAGCTGTGTCCAGAGAATCATCTACTTGAACATTTGCAAATTCGATGACAGTGCGAGTTCTTTTGTTGTAAACTCGATAAGCGCGGCTATTGGTAGCATAACCGAGAAAGATAGCCTCATCACTCTTGGGATTAAATTTCCCTCTGTGTTCCCTGTCATTCAACACAAATCAGATGCTGCCAAACGGATGAAAATAATTAAGATTTGGGGTTTTACCTTTCCATCTCTCATAGGGTGTCATAGAAGTCTTGCCACGGAGATACACCCTATTTATGGTATAACAAGCTGTATTCATAGCTTCAGTCCAGAATTTTTTAGGAACATCCCTTTCGTGTAACATTACTCGAGTCATCTCGGCCAATGTATGGTTCTTTCTTTCAACGATTTTGTTTTGTTGAGGAGTCTTAGGTGTCGATAATTCGTGAGCAATTCCTAGTTGTTTATAGAAATCCGAGAATTTAGAATTTTCAAACTGTCTCACATGGTCACTGCGGATACAAATAATGTTCATGATGACACAATCTTTTTGACGTTGGAGTCGAGTACACATTGATTTGAAAACTTTGAACGTTTCGGACTTTTATCTAAGAAACTCCACCCATGTATAGCGTGAGAAATCATCAACAGTAACGAATACATAATGTTTTCCTCCAATACTTTCAACAGGCATTCGACCCATTAGATTCATGTGGAGCAATTCAAGCACACGAGTAGTTATGGAAGACTGTGACATCGGGTGTCACACCTTGGTTTGCTTTCCAATTTGGCATGGTCCACATAATTTGTCTTCACTAAACTTTAATATAGGAATTCCTTAGATAGCACCTTTTGAAATAATCTTTTCCAGCATTCTGAAATTCACATGTCCCAACTTTCTATGCCATAGAACAGTGTCCTCCATACTCGATCGAAAGCAGGTAGATGAGTAAGAAATAAGATAGCAATTGTCTGATGATCTAACTCCTTCAATAACACACTTGTTGTTTTGATCGGACACAACACATTTTTCACGTGTGAATTGCACATTCAGATTTTGATCACACAACTGGCTAATACTGATTAGATTAAATTTCAGACCATTTACAAAAAGAACATTACTCAACTTTGGTAGACCAGGAAAATTTAGCGTTCCCTTTCCAATGACATCCGTTGAGACACCGTTGCCGAATGTTACTTTTCCCACGGTTTCGGGTATGATGTCCTTCAAATATTTCTCTTCACATCTCATGTTTCTAGAACATCCGCTATCAAAATACCAAGCATTCGTTGCGGTTGCCTTTAGTGAAAGATGTGTAATATTACATTTCAAGTTTGTCTTTTTCACCCATTTTTGATAAGGAAATCTGTAATAGAAAGCATTTTTAACAGTACCTAGTCTTAAATCAGCAAGATAGGTGAAGCATTGAGGGCAAATATGACCACGGCGATTGCAATAATAACACACAGAAACATATTTGTTACCTTTACTGCTTGAGGCACGATATGAGTCATAGAAATTTGATTTTCCATCAGTTCTTGGAGTTCTATTTGCAACTTGCTTTCTTTTGTAATCAAATCCCTTGGTTGACACCGGCTGTGACACTGCGCTTTCCCTTACAAATTTCATCACAGAGCGATTTTCCTTCACTGCTATAGTCTGTGAAACTGAACTTTCACCTTTGAACCTCAATCCAGACTGATTTACACTTGATTTGTTGACGTTTAAAATATCATCCAGTTTAGACGAACTCGAATTCAGCATTTTGACATTCTTCTTCATAAGACTTATCTCATTGGTCAGATCATTAACTTCATCCTGACTTGTTTTCAGTTTGGTCTCCAAATCAACAATCACATTTTGAAAATTGTTCTTCTCGTCTTTCAAATTTCTCTGCATGTGTAGTTGCTGATTTACTTTGACAAGCTCAGTCCATTTTTCATGAAGAAACTTGTATTCTCCAATTAGGTATTCTTTTGTTACTGCTTCTTCGTCTTCATCACTACTATTGGAAAAGTTGTTTGTGACACCAGGCCTAACACCATCATTTTCTTCATGTTCTGTCTTTCCAACAAGCGCCACATAGTTGCTTTGAAATTCGTCTTCCTTTTCTGACTCATCCTCACTCTAAGTTACGTTCAGAGAATTCTTCTTTTTCTTCAAGGTATTAGCACATTATGCTTGTATATGCCTAAAACCTTCACACACATTGCACTGAACGCCTTTGTTCTTGAATGGTTGATCAGACACATAATTTTCTTCCCTGTGCTTCTTGTTGTTTGAAGAACCATTTTTTAAGTTAGTGACACTCTGCTTGACACTGCGAGTATTTCTTCCAAATCTCTTCATAACTCTGCTGAAATTCTTTGAAAGTAGGGCTAGAGATTCCTCCAAGTCATCTTCATTATACTCATTGAAGTTCTGTACCTCGGTTTTTAGAGCAACTCCTTTTGCCTTCTTTATTTCAGTGTCTCCTTCAAGATTCATCTCGAAGGTTCTAAGAGATCCCATCAATTCTTCTAACTTCATTTTAGACACATCTTTGGCTTCTTCTATGGCAGTGACTTTGTAGGCAAATCGTTGTGGTAAAGATCTCAAAGTTTTTCTTACAAGTTTTTCTTCAAAAAACATCTCACCGAGAGCAAATGCTTCATTTGCTATGTCACATAGTTTGGCGTTGAACTCGCCAATAGTCTTATCTTCATGCATTTTTAGATTCTCAAATCTAGTAGTTAGCATCTGCATTTTGGACAACTTTACAGCTGTTCCTTCATAGGTAGTTTGAAGAATCTCTCATGCCCTTTTAGCTGATTCACACGTGGATATGAGTCTGAACTGAATAGGATCCACTCCATTAAATATAGTATTTAAAGCCTTTGAATTACTGTGTGCCAAAGCATCTTCATTTACGGTCCAATTTTCTTTGGGTTTTGGAGATGTGATACCTTCTGCATCGATGTCCATAGGGTGATTCCATCTTGTTAAAATAGATCTACAGGCGTTCTCGTCAATAGTTTTAATGAATGCTCTCATCCTTGCCTTCCAATAAGCATAATTGCTTCCATCCAATAACGGTGGACGCATTGTAGAACCTTCTTCTTTCATAGACTCCATCGCACACGAACTAATCTTGTCCCGTAGATCCCGCTTAAGAAATAAAAACAACCCGCTCTGATACCAATTGAAAGATTAAAGATTAGTTATGCGATGTCACACAGGGTGTTACGTGTGACACTGATAATTAATGCAATGATTAACAATATAAATATGAGAAAATAAATAAGACAGTAGGTTTGTAACGCAGTTCGACAATCAGCCTACGTTTGTGGGGCCACGCCTAGATATAAAAATATTTCACGAGTTAACAAAGTTACAAGACATTCGGACTTATACAAATAAAGACTCCCTCTTATCTTTGTTGCCACCTCTTCCTAACTTCCCTAATGAAATTGTTTTTGCGAGCTCCCCTCGACTTTGGATTGATCTCTCCCGAGATCTAGAAAGCAACAAGATCCCTTGTTGTAGATGACTCCTCCTAGAATCCATGTTATGGCAAGATCCTCTTTCCCACGATCAAATTGACAACCTCTCCTTGTCAATAAACAGAACTCCTCTCGAGTTCGAATGCAGCCTCCTCCCAAGACTGAGCTTCAATAAAGAATAAGGAAGATTGCCTCATACGACACCGTCTGGAACACCGAGTCATTGTCTTCAGATGCAATAAATCAACACACTCCGATAATCGATGAAATCCACAGCATAAGAAGAGTGTGTAAAATAATCACAAACCCATACGCAGAAACGTAGGGAGTGAAAGAAAACGACGGCTTGCAAAAAAGAAGAAAGCTTCTCTTTTGAATAACCAAAAATCCGTCAGTTGTTTCCACATAAACGAACCCTTAAATATCATTGGTAACTCCCATATTTTCGATTTAATTTAGTTACCAAAAAATATTTAATGTCGCAAGGAATAAGGAAACCTAATCTCATAAAAACGGTTATGTGACACCACGTGTGACATTTTAGGAAAGTATCTTCAACAACTTTGATATTGATCCAAAAACTTAGGAAAGCATCCCATTATTCATGTGATCTCGAAGCCTAACATTATGCACCGAATCTTTATCAAATCGACTTGCCAAAACAAAGATTACCAAAAAACAAGTGCCTTTAGATTTTTCAACAACTTTCCTAAAATTCATGTTTCCTTATTTTTCTCTTTCACAAAATTTTCATGATCTTCAATATGCATCCATCAATAATCTGATTATAATATTTCTTGATTACCAAAAAATAAATTATCACTTTGGAAAAAAAGTGGAATAAAGTATTACCTCCATAAATATAATTTGCCAACAAATCAATGCCAACATAATTGCAATATATTTTCATTTACATCCTTTTTGCCTTTGATAATGAATCCCTTTAGTTGAGAGATGTAAACCTCTTCTTGCAAGTCACCATTTAAAAATGCATATTTGACATCGAATTGGTAAACTGGCCATTGTAGTTGTGCGGACAAAGCTAAAATGGTTCTCACGCTTTCCATTCGAGTGACTGAAGAAAATGTTTCATCATAATCAATACATTGTTGTTGCGAATAGCCTTTTACCATGAGTCGCGTTTGTGTTTTCGAATGGTGTCATCAACGTGATATTTTGTTTTGAAGATTCATTTGAGTCTGATTTCATTCTTCCCTTCGGGTAGATCGGTTAGCTCCCAAGTTTCATTTTTCTTGATCACCATTAATTTTTCTTCCATTGCATTCTGTCATTCTTCTTTTGCTGCTGCTTCTTCAAGCATTGTAGGATTTGTAACAAATAAAGCAAATTGACAAGAATCATAGATCTCTCTCAAAGATCTAAACTTCTTAGAAGGTGTTTCATCAGAAGAGTCTTGTAAGGATGATGAGCTACTGCTTCTTGAGGTTGACCCGAAAGAAGTGGGAGCATTCTCTTGAACTGGAGGAGCAGCTTCATAAGTTGGAGTCTCACTTTCTGTAGGGATCTAAACTTGAGCTTCTTCATCTGCTTCATTTCCATTCCAACTTGCTCCTTCATCAAATACTACATCTCTTCTAATAATGACTTTGCCAATGAGAGGGTTATATAGCTTATATGCTTTTGATTGAGATGAATAACAAACTCAAATGCATTTTTCAGATTTATCCTCAAGCTTTTGACGAACTTGAGAACTTTTCAAAGCATAAGCAATACAACAAAAAATTCTCAAGTGACTTACTGATGGTCTTCTACCTCGCCAAGCCTCGTACGGTGTTTGATTTAAGACTGCCCTTGTAGGAGAGATATTCCTCAAATTAAACAGATGTTACAATTGCTTCAGTCTAGAAATATGTTTGAAGTCCTCTTGTAACGACTTGCACAGACCTCCACGAAACATGACATACTAGACTTTACTTTTCATGTAAAATTTTTTGACTTTTATTTAAAACTTAAATCGGTTTTTGGTACATTTATACCCTTTAAAATACGTGAAAGAGATTCATAAAATACGTTTGAAAAGTTTCGTAAAACATTGAGTTAAAACATCCTTAAAAATCAAAATTTTTAAAAAAATATAAAATTTTGGAACCACTTCCTACTTTCTCCAAACTTCATAACTTATAAAAACACTTCAATTACGTTCACCTTCTAACATTCTTATCCCTAACTCTCAAAATCATAGTTCGTAAACATATCAGAAAGCGTAGCAAAAATCACGAAAACGAACTGCATGGATGACCCTGAAAACTGAACATATCCATACAGACGAAATAACTCCCAAACAGTTCTAGTATTTTTCAAATCTCAAAAGCTATCGATACATCCTCCTATCAAAAAATTCATATTTTTCTATACACGAACTTAAACAAAACATAAACACACTAGCCACGGTCGAAATCGCCCTAACAATCACCGGGTCACTGCCGTGGAATTACCCTTCAACTGCACCTAATGATCCAACTGCGATTCAAAGTCATCACCTATACGGTCAATACCTATATCAAAAAGTTTAACTAATGAACCTAACGCTCAGCAAAATCATATCAAAGCTATAAAATGTGCGTGTTATGCATGATCGTTTTCAAAACATGTTCATACTTTACATTTAGGTTCAAGTGGACATGATGGTTAAAGGGGCGTGTTAGGGGAGTAGGCTCAGTATACATGACATGAGTTAGTGTTTTTACCTTGTCCCAGGGAATGACAAATACCAGTATGTTCTTAGGCGAGGACAGTTTTACAGAAGTCACAGAGAAAGACAAGAACATAACATATATCATTCCTCGTCCCTCAACTTAATCAGTATATTACATTTAACATTTACTTATTTTTCTTACATAAAACATGTGCATAAAACATTTTAGATGATTTCTTGAAAACGTGATGCATGAATATACGGTACACATGTAATATAACACAACATATAGACATATCCTCAATGCATAAACTTAGACAATTCCTCAAGACATTTCAATAAAACAACGACACTTAACATAAAATATATTCTAATAACCTAACTACCCATCAATGTACCCCTTAAAGCATATAAAGACCTAGTACATTTGTGATGTAAGCCTTAAGGGCCGAATACATGTAATATAATCTTACCTCTGGTCCTTTGGAATTAAGCAAACCTTGAGTGCTTCCTTGAAGTTTTTAGAACCTAAACACGTGCATTTGAGCCATTAAAAACATCACAATTTGAATAAGGAAACATCGAAGCATGAAATTAGATTTAAGAAATCCTAGAACTAAGTAACCCATTCAATTGTTCCAACCAACCATTCAAATAGCTAAAAGTTCTTTCAACTAACAAAACTCAACAAATATTCTCGGATTTCTATACAAATTTAGGGTCAACTTCAAACGGTCGTAACTCCCTCAATTTTTATCCATGTTCAATGCTTCAACATGTTTTGGAAACCTCATTATGTCTATTTTAACATGGAATCAACCATTTATCCAAAACAGAACAGAATCATAACAGAAAAATCAAAAACCGAACTGCTCACAGAAATTTCCAATTTTCGCACAATAATTTCAAAAATTCATAACTTAATCAATTCTTATCTGATTTCAACGATTCAATATGTTTTGAAAACCTCACAATGTCTAGTTTAACATAGAACCGTCCATTTATCAAAAGAAAATTTGAATTAGGGTCAGAAATTTGCAAACCGAACTGCCTTCTGAAATTTTCCAGTTTTTGTACTATAACTTCAAAAATTCATAGCTTATTCAATTCTTATCCAATTTCAACGATTCAACATGTTTTGGAAACTTCATAATTTCCAGTTTACAATAGACTAATCCATTTAACAAACCAAGGCAGTGAACTTAGTGGAAATCAGAAAACAGAATTTTCCCTGTTTTGCCCTAACCTTACAATTTCCACTATTTTTCTTCTTCTTCCCAAACAAACCCATAAAATGATCTTAACTCAAGGTTAAACATCAATAATGGAAGAAAACTACATCAAATTTCAAAAATTCATGCATCAACTAGGGTTTATATAACCTTCGCAATAATCTACAAAATTACTCTCATAAGCACATAAAACCTTCAATATGAATAACCCCAAATTATAAATCCAACTTACCTTACTTTTCTTAAATGAAATGGAGCTCAAAGACGTAGAGAAACATTGTCCAAGGTGGATGAGCTGAAGAAATAACATGAAGGAGAGAGAAGAGAATATACTTAACCTATGCCTAGGTGGTTTAATATACACCAAGTAATTTTCTTTCATTTGCTACATGTAGTTTTCTCTCACTACATGTAGTTCTAATTACATAAATCCCTCCATCACAAAATCCATCTTGGTGTATCAATATTAACCAAGAAATTCAGCATTTTCAATGAGCATGCCTACATGTAGTTTTCTCCAAATATACATATAGATTTTTACTCAATTTCTACCTCCCCTCCATAAAATTCCCATGCCTAGATCCAATTTCGCACTTTCATTTCTTCTTTCATATACTTAATCCTCTTCAATCATCTTTTGTATATCCATTAAACTTGAATTACCATTTAATCAATCATTCCCTTAGTTTTATCCACAATAACCATAACATTAACTAATAGTCACTTGTCCTTCAATCGTACCTTCTTAATATCTCTAAAAAAAATACATTGTCCCTAATAAGAGCCTACTTAAATATCTCTTAGAGGACATTATAAAATTTTGGATGTCACATTTCACCCTCCTTAAATAAAATTTTTTCCCAAAAATTTACTTAGTGTGTAGTTCTTGACATTGACACAACACCTCTCGTTGCCTCGTATCCAGATTCCGTTCAAAAAGTGTATGCCTTTAGTTCTTAATTCTTTAACTTCCTTGCGTTTAACTTCATTCCTCAACCTATGATCATCCTACATTCCTTGAGTTCATTCCATCCATCTACTCCAAAATTAATTTTTTTTAAGAACTTTGACTTCTTCGTGATAAACCATAGCCTAGAATCTAGCAATTCCTTAATTATGATTAATTATATATGGTTCCAAAAGTAAAATTTCTAAACCATGTACTCCAATTCCGATCTCATAATTACGTTCACTACATTTTTTTAAGTAACTGCATCCCTGACTATGTATCGAATACTATTGTAACGACCCATTTTCCTAGCAAGATATTGTCCGCTCTAGGGATTGGACCGTAGCCCAATATCCTCCCCTCACGGCTTTGTTTGGCGAAAACTTCTCAGTCGGTCACCCAAGCTGGTACTACTCTCGCCGAAGCACTTTTAACTTCGGAGTTCTTATGGGATCCGTTGTCAATTGTGCTCCAAAACGCGTCTTGCTATCTTGGGAGGGTCTCTTTACATATGTTTCATTTCCACATACTTCCCCAAGCGATGTGGGATTGTGACGACCTCCTTTTTACGACTTGTCACCATCCGATTCTCCTGCGCAGACGTATCGCCATCCGGGTTCCGGTTCGTGCAGCCATCGTAGACATACTTACACATCCGGGTCATCACAATCACCCCCCTCGGGGGCCTAACGTCCTCGTTGGCCACATTTCCGGTTGGGTACAGGCTCTGATACCATTTGTAACGACCTCTTTTCCCAGCAAGATATTGTCCGCTTTGGGGATTGGGCCTTAGCCCAATATCCTCCCCTCACAGCTTTGTTTGGCGAGGACTTCCCAGTCGGTCACCCAACCTGGTACTACTCTCGTCGAAGCACTTTTAACTTCGGAGTTCTTATGGGATCCGTTGTCAATTGTTCTCCAAAATGCGTTTTGCTATCTTGGAAGAGTCTCTTTACATATGTTTCATTTCCACATACTTCCCCAAGTGATGTGGGATTGTGACGACCCCCCTTTTTACGACCCGTCACCTTCCGGTTCGCCCGCGCGGACGTACCGCCATCCGGGTTCCGATTTGTGCAGCTATCATACACATACTTACACATCCGGGTCATCACAACTATCCAATTTCTATGTCTCCAAATCAAATAACTCAACTATATACTTTAACACTCAATTGTTCATTAATTTAACTAGCTATAACCTAACTTCTCAAAGTCTTTTGTCTCCTTGGTTAGAATTTATTCAAATTCTATATGCTTTAAGCTGATTATCTTAAATGTTTCATAATTGCTCATCCTAATACCGCTTTCATTAATCTTCCTATCCTTAATCTTTTTGATGTGTTTTCTTCATGAAAAACTTAACACTTTCCCTACTTACTGGTCACTCTCAATTTCATTAAACTTTTCCTTCTACTATGATAAATTGTAAATTCTCGCACTATCAATTTCATTTCCTTGACTTATCTTCCAATATGGTATTCACCTCCTAGCCATAGTTAAATGTGAATATAAAACTTAATTTATCACTTCAAGTCAATCAACTATAGCATCCACCTTTAGTAATTTTTTTACCAAATGAATAAAACTTCTCTATTTCCAGAATCAATGACCCTTATAATTTACCCACTTAACTAAAAGTATATCCAATCTTCTTGACGTCACTTTGATCAATTATAGTCTAAAATTTTAATAATCCACGAGTCACCAGCTTCCTAGTGATTAATTCCATCCCCATAATTGTATATATAAAAAAACTATTTTTTATATTCTCTTTGTCAATCTATTTAGATTAAATTCTTGAAAAATATTTTTAGCCTCGAGATTGTCATCTTTTCATGGATCTATCACATTCAATTTTATATTATTGTATCCCCTTCACTTTGAACTTACTGGTTGTAGGTCGACTATTTAGAGTGTCACTATACAAGACTCCCTAGGCTTAAACGTTGGCTCTAATCCTTCTCATTAAGTGAGATTCGCCTAATCATTATATAAAGTTTCCTTTACAACCCATGCAGGTAATCGCTTTTATTTATGTAATCCAAGAGAGACTGGTTTCAAATTCTCAATTTGTTTGATAATCTAAAATTACTACATTGGTCATTGTCCCAACTTTAAATTTAAGCTTGAAATTCTTAATGTTTCTTCAATTGTCTTCCAACTTCTATATCTTTAATGAAATCCATTGGGTAGGTGTTCCCTTACAGTTCTTCCCCAAAATTTACCAATCGATCAACATCTTTTGTTCATCTGATTCATGTACCAAACATTTTCTTTGTCTTCCTACAAAGGTTCACCTAACAACTTTCTAACTTCCTTATTCTCAAGTCTACTTTTATCTATTATACGAATACTATTTTTAAATCCTTACACTAAATTACACCTATATTATAATGTTCTCTATTTCATTAACTTATACTGTAAAATTGTACCTGGTATTCCTACTGGTTGTTCAGTATTATCTGATATGCTACAAGTAGCAACTTCCAGTGCAACTCTTGTAGGGTGACTATTCCACCTTGGACAGTTTTGATAACCTCTATAAATTTCTTCCTTTAATCTTTGCACAAAATGATAAACTTTACTTTCATTTTCCCTCACTAGATGGCTAACAAAAGGGTTAGTGACTGAAACTCTCTAACATATTCTGTTACCGACCTAGTTTGTCGAAACTGGGTAAATTCCAACATCTTATTTGCACACACAGTATTGTAGAAGTATTCATCATAAAATATCTTTTTGAATTGCTCCCATAACATTCCTTCCACGTTGGTCGTGGTCTTGATGGTGTCCCACCAGAGTTTCGCATCCTGCTGGTGATGAAACACAACATTAAAGACTTTCTCTCCATCCTTTACCTTAGCAAAGTTGAGCAAATCTTCCATTGTTCAGATCCACTCCTCAGCATGGACTGGATTCGTAAAACATCCATCAAATGTTGGAGGTCGGAGTCGTCGGAGTCGTCAAAATCTTTCTCCACTTAAGTCATCGGAAGCATTGGTGTCGTTGTTTCCATGTCGTCCTCTCATCATTTTGTAAATCCTATATATAGTTATAAAATTAATTAAATAATTAAAACTTAAACTTAAACATTTACAGTTGTTGGAATGCTCCCATGCAATGATTGGTGTTGTTAGGTAATCCGCTAAACGATTTCAACCTCGCGGCTCTGATATCACTAGTGTAACGACCAGCGCAAGCCGCCACGAAACATGACATACTAGAGTTAACTTTGTCACGTAAAATTTTTCAACTTTTATTTAACACTTTAAATCGGTCTTTGGTATGTTTATACCATTTTAAATACGTGGAAGACATTCATAAAATATGTTTGGAAAGTATCATAAAATATTGGGTTAAAACATCCTTAAAAATAAAAAATTTTAAAAAAATATAAATTTTGGAACCACTTCCTACTTTCTCCAAACTTCATAACCTATAAAAACACTTCAATTACGTTCACCTTCTAACATTCTTACCCCTAACTCTCAAAATCATAGTTCATAAACGTATCAAAAAGCGTAGCAAAAATCATGAAAACAAACTGCATGGAGGACCCTGAAAACTGAGCACATCCATACAGATGAAATAACTATCAAACAGTTCAGTATTTTCCAAATCTTAAAAGTTATCTATACATCCTCCTATCAAAACATTCATACTTTTCTATACACGAATTTAAACCAAACATAAACACACTAGCCACGGTCGAAATCGCCCTAACAATCACCGGGTCACTGCCGTCTACACCTAATGATCCACCAGAGGTTCGAAGTCCTCACTTATACGGTCAATACCTACATCACAGAGTTTAACTAATAAGCCTAACGCTCAGCAAGATCATATCAAAGCTGTAAAACGTTTTCAAAACATGTACATACTTTATATTTGGTTCAACTAGACATGATGGTTAAAGGGGCGTGTTAGGGGAGTAGACTCAATATACATCACATGAGTTAGTGTTTTTGCCTTGTCTCAGGGAATGAAAAATACCAGTATGTCCTTAGGCGAGGATGGTTTTACAAAAGTCATAGATAATGACAAGAACAGAACATATGTCATTCCCCGTCCCACAACTTAACCGGTATATTACATTTAACATTTACTTATTTTTCTTACATAAAACATGTGCATAAAACATTTTGCATGATTTATTGAAAACGTGATGCATGAATATACAGTGCACATATAACATAACACAACATGTAGACATGTTCTCAATGCATAAACTTAGACAATTTCTCAAGACATTTCAATAAAGCAACGACACTTAACATAAAACATATTCTAATAACCTAACTACCCATCAGTGTACCCCTTAAAGCATATAAAGACCTAGTACCTTTGTGATATAGGCCTTAAGGGCCGAACATTTGCAATATAATCTTACCTCTGGTCCTTTGGAATTAAGCAAACCTTGAGTGCTTCCTTGAAGTTTTTAGAACCTAAACACGTGTATTTGAGTCATTAAAAACATTACAATTTGAATAAGGAAACATCCAAACATGAAATTAGATTTAAAAAATCCTAGAACTAAGTAACCCATTCAATAGTTCCAACCAATCATTAAAATAGCTCAAAGTTCTTTCATGTAACAAAAATCAACAAATATTCTTGGATTTCTCTACAAATTTAGGGTCAACTTCAAACGGTCGTAACTCCCTCAATATTTATCCGTTTTCAATGATTTAACATGTTTTGGAAAGCTCATTATGTCTATTGTAACATGGATCAAATATTTATAAAAAAAATAGAATCATAACAAAAAAACCAAAAACCGAACTGCTCACAGAAATTTCCAGTTTTTGCACAATAATTTCAAAAATTCATAACGTAATCAATTCTTATCCGATTTCAATGATTCAATATGTTTTAGAAACCTCACAATGTCTAGTTGAACATAGAATCATACGTTTATAAAAAAAGAATCTGAATTAGGGTCTGAAATTAGAAAACCGAACTGCCCTCCAAAATTTTTCAGTTTTTGTACTATAACTTCAAAAATTCATAACTTATTCAATTCTTATCTGATTTCAACGATTCAACATGTTTTGGAAACTTCATAATGTCTAGTTTATAATGGAATAATCCATTTAACAAACCAAAGCAATTAACTCAGCCAAAATTCAAAAAAACAGAAACTGCCCTGTTTTGCCCTAACATTACAATTTCCACCATTTTTCTTCTTCTTCCCAAACAAACCAACAAAAATTTCTACCTCTCCTCCATAAAATTCCCACGCCTAGATCCAATTATTTCACACTTGCATTTCTTTTTTCATATACTTCCTCCTCTTTAATCATCTTTTGTATATCTATTAAACTTGAATTACCTTTTAATCAATCATTCCCTTAGTTTTATCCACAATAATCATAACATTAACTAATAGTCCCTTGTCCTTCAATCGTATCATTTTAATATCTTAAAAAAAAATACATTGTCCTTAATAAGAGCCTACTTAAATATCTCTCAGAGGACATTATAAAAATTAGGGTGTCAAAACTCTAGCCTTTAGCAAGCTTTTAGCTATCTCCATGACCGTTCGATTCTCCTGTTCGTCTACACTGTTTTGCTCTGGTGTGTATGGTTTTGTCAACTCCCTAAAAATTCCATGCTCTTCACAAAAAGAATTAAATTCTTTAGATAAAAAATCACCACCTCTAAAAATTCCTTTTTGCTTTTCCACCAGAGCCTTGAATTTTCTAAAACTTTCAAAAGTCTCTGACTTTTGTGTTAAAAAATACACCTAACTCATGGGGCTATAATCATCAGTAAAGAGCAAAAAATACTTACTCCCACCAAGTGATGTAATGCTCATAGGTCCACATAAATCAGCGTAAATCAACTCGAGATATTGGACGCTCTCCATGACTGCCCACTTGGGAAAGGCTTTCGTGTCTACTTTCCATAAATACACACTTCACATAAGTCAAGAGAACTAATTTGAGGTATCCCATGGACCATACCTTTGTTACTTAGAAGCTGCAAGCCTTTGACATTAAGGTGCCCATATCTCAAATGCCACTTCTTGGATTCATTATTCTCACTGGCAATAAGAGCTTGATTTTCCACTTTTGAGATTCTAGGTGGAAACTGTAACGCCCCGAATTCGGTCACCCGGTTCGCTACTCATAACACTAAACAAAACTAAGACATTCTGGAAAAATTTTTAAACTTCACTCAACGGTCAAAATTCGGCATTCGTTTTTTTAAAAGATTTAAAATCTTGCAGCGGAAAATCATTCATGTAAAACAGGGTTAAAACAAAACGCTAAAACAATACTTATATAACAATTAAAATAATAGAAACAATCAGCTAAAAGAACCGAGGGCATAGAGGTGTTGAATATTTAAATGTCTTAAATTTGAACACATCTTCTGCCAAATAGTCTCAGCGGTAGAAGCAGAAACAGAATAAATCATCCGCTAAATAGTCTCAGTGGTAGAAGCAGAAACAGAATACCTCTTCCGCTAAATAGTCTCAGCGGTAGAAGCAGAAACAGAATACATCATCCGCTAAATAGTCTCAGCGGTAGAAGTAGAAACCGAATACCTCTTCCGCTAAATAGTCTCAACAGTAGAAGCAGAAACAGAATACATCTTCCGTTAAATAGTCTCAGCGGTAGAAGCAGAAATAGAATACCTCATCCGCTAAATAGTTTCGGCGGTGGAAGCAGAAACAGAAATACCTCTTCCACTAAATAGTCTCAGCGGTGGAAGCAGAAGCATAAAACATCTTCCGATTTCGAACATCCACCGATTACCTCTGCCGAACGACATCTGCCAAACGACATCTGCTGATCGCATCTGCCGAACGACAACACCACAACATGTTAACCATTACACTCTAAACAAATGAACAACTCTGACTACTAAAAGAACTTATAAATTTTACTGTAATCATTCAAAACAACTTGACTCCGTGAAATGCTCGAAATCCAGAAAGAACCACAGTTAAAATCAACAATGTATCACTATTAGAGTAGCTAGAGAAAAACATAACAGAATTAGTAAAACAACCACTATCATAAAAATTCTCAGCACACTTTAATAAAACATCTACCCATTCAGACTTCTCATACTGACATTAGTTAAATTGCCTAATCAGTGCACCAAACCGCGACATAGATGTGCTCCATCAACTTCACTTATCCTTCTGTAAACTCAGAGAAATCACCTGATGAAACCTCATCACCTACATCACAAAACTCATCCATTAGCCTAATGCTAAATAAGTAGAGCAAATATGAAATGAAATGGTAAATTCATAAATCCTAATCATGCAGTTTCTACTTTCACATCTCAGTTGCATTTGTGTTCGTTCTCTGATCTGATCCCTCTGTTCGATGGGAAGTGGATCAGTTTTTCCAAAGTCATACATCCTCTTACTCGATTAAGGGGCGGATTAGTTCCCTTAATAGCTTATCTGATCCCTCTGTTCTGTAACGACCCTTAAACCTAACCCTTAATTTTTCGTATAAATTTTTTTATCCTTAAATACTAAATAAATTTAATTACGTTTGAGCGAAATTTAAATCATTGGAGATCGTTTGAAATCTAAATTGAAAATCATTAAAGAAAACCATTAAAACAATAAAAGCATCGGCCGATTTTAAGAAAAAAAGTAAAACATTAAAGCTGGAGGGCAAAAATAGACAATCGTCCCTAAAATATTGACAGGCGATCGATCGCCAGTGAAAAAAATTGAGGGGCGATCGATCGCCCCTCTTACAGGCGATCGATCGCCCTTCGGCGACCAACCATGGCCGATCATTCGCCTTCACCAGGCGAACGATCGGCACACGCTATAGAATGTCTTCCAGAGTGTGACCGAAAAAACCAAAGAGGGCCGATCGATCGCCCTCCTTGGGTGATCGATCGGCAAGCTCTTTGGAATCCTTCCAGAGAGCCTCCTCCTCTCTTCTTTCTTCCTTCAATTCCCTGCAGATCAAAACACTTTTCAATTTTTCCTTCATCCATCACCTCTAAACGTTTCACAACAACCTTCATCCACATACAATTCCACATACAATTCATGCTTCCCCAATCACTCAAAACCGACACAAAGCATATTTAAACATAACCAAATTTTATAAAACGAACCGCGTGGTTCCGTTTAAAAGTTTAACATTTTCCCCTATTTGAAAACATCCAAAACACTATAAAATACTATCAATCTACCAAAAACACTATACATTATCTATCTAGTCACCAAACATCCTAAAATGGTTTATCTATACAATTTTTCCTACGTTTATATCTATCAAAATCCCAAAAACTTACTTACGTCCCCACGGGTCAAAATAAGCACCGACTGTCAGCACACTCCCACGGGTCATTATTCTTCAACATGCTCATACTTCAGGCGGAGGGACGTCTTCTTCACCTACACAATAGAAATAAAAATGTGAGCTAGAGGCTCAGTAAATCTACGTGAATGCTATGTGTCAAGGTCCAGGCTTGTCCAAGGCATGTTGCCTATGGCCACCCTTGCTGTTAGCTAGATTTATTTCGTTTTTAAGTAATTCTATTGTACTCTTTTCTTTCTATTTTTGGCAAGAGTGACTCCTCGCCACCATAGCATGTATACTACTGCCGTAGTGGAGATGGTCAGGAATGCTCTTTAGGAGGAGAGACATGACTGCACGTAGACCCCCCTACCCAACGTTGTAATTTGCTGCTATTCAATGAAAAAGCTTTTTACACACACTCTTTATGCATACTTTATACTCAATTATGCTCTTTTCGGTTAATCTCTCTCGCTCGTTGCTTACTCGTTAGACACAAAGCTCGCTCTAACGAAGTGGGCACTCAGTGCCGTTGGCACGCTCGTTGGCTGACCCAGTACAAGTGAGATATTGGGTGTCGCACGGTCTCGTTTACCCCCCTTGAAAGTAGAATCATGACAGTTGGTATCAAAGCCTAGTTGGCTTAAAATCGTGAGAAATTATGCCGAAGAAGAACACGATGGAAAGGCCTAGTGCACCATTGGATTAACTCGAGCACCTCGTCGGGTTGGAAGAAGAAATACGGTATTTGCAAGACATACTGGACAACATTCGATTCTTAGAAGAATGGATGAAGGAAATGTCTAAATTTCCTGCTGAGATAGCAGCTATTCACAACCGAATAGACGCCATATCGATCCCAGAGCTGTTGGATCGGGTGGAAACTCTCGAATCCCGACAAGAAAAGGGAAAGGGAGTTGACACAGGAAAAAGTTCCACAGGTGCAATAATCGGGGTCCTGAAGCGTGTCGATGAAGTCGAGCTAGCTCATACCCGGTTGTCAGAAACTGTGTCTCAAGTGACCGAGGAATTCAGAACAATGTTTGATTCTCTCAGGGCCGAGACTGCCGAGATCAACATTAAGCTGAACCTGACTATGAGGGCCATGGGGAGCCAAACCCAGGCTACTACTGCTGCTGAATTCAGTTGAGTAAAAATCCCTGAGCTAAATCCCTTTGGGGGAGCACGGGATGCTAAAGAAATAGAGAATTTCATCTTCGACATGGAACAGTACTTCAAGGCCACTAAAACGGATGATGATTCGAAAATGACCTTGGCCACAATGCATCTTACTGGTGATGCAAAACTTTGGTGTGAGATCCAAATATCATGAAATCAGTGTTGGCGAATGTACGATTGATACATGGGAAGAACTAAAAAGACAATTGAAGGATCAATTCTTTCCAGAAAATGTTGAGTTCAACGCTCGTAGACTTCTTCGAGACCTAAAGCAGACTGCCAGTATTCGTGAATATGTCAAACAATTTTCAAGTCTCATGCTTAATATTAGAGATATGTCAGAAAAAGACAAGATCTTCACTTTCATTGAAGGTCTTAAACCATGGGCCAGAACAAAATTGTATGAACAAAGAGTGCAAAGCCTTTCAAGTGCACTTGCAGCTGCAGAGCGATTGTTTGATTATAATATCGAGAACCCTGGGGCAAAGAAGAATGCTCCTAGTAGCTCAAACTCGACCAAGCCCCAGAAACCGAACACGGGAACTGTTGAAAGAAAGCCATTTATCCCAAGAGAAGGGTACGAGGCACCCAGAAATGCTAACAACCAATGGCAAACAAATAGGCCTATGTCTTGTTTTCTATGCAAGAGACCTCACCGAGTAGCCGAATGTCCGCATAGAACGGCCTTAACTGCCTTACAAGCTTCGATTCAGGATGACAACTCAGTTAAGGAAGTGGTTGAAGAAGAAGCCACTGAGCTTGCTGAAGTTCGGACTATGACTTTCTCGGCGGCTGTACAACAACAAATGAAAGAATTGAGGAAGATCCCAGACAAAGGTCTCATGTATGTGGAGTCATTCATCAATGATAGACCTACTAAGAGTACGATGATAGACTCGGGAGCTACTCATAACTTCATTACAGAGAAAGAAGCTCGTCGGCTTGGTTTGAAACTAGAAAAGAATAATGGCAGGATGAAAACAGTGAATAGCAAAGCGTTGCCAGTACTCGGGATTATAAGAAGAGCCCAGTTAAAACTCAGCTCATGGACAGGCCTCATTGACTTTGTTGTAGCACAGATGGATGACTTTGACACTATCTTAGGGATGGAGTTCCTGATGGAACATAAAGTCATCCCAATGCCCTTAGCGAAATGTTTAATAATCACCAGTAACAACCCAACCGTTGTTCTTGGAATTCTTAAACAACCAAATGTCACCAACACGAAGATACTCTCTGCTATGCAATTCAAGAAAGGGTTGAAACATGATGATCCAACTTACATGGTCGTTCCATTGGAGGTAAGCACAAAAAAGGAGGAAGTAATACATCCTGAAATCTCAAAAGTCCTAGAGGAGTTCAGGAGTACCATGCCTGAGTGTTTACCCAAGACGCTACCCCCAAGAAGAGACATCGACCATCAAATTGAACTGAATCCCAGATCTAAACCTCCTGCAAAAGCACCGTATAGAATGGCTCCACCAGAACTAGCGGAACTAAGAAAACAATTAGATGAGCTACTTGAGGCCGGATTCGTCAGACCCGCTAAAGCACCTTTTGGAGCACCAGTGTTGTTTCAAAAGAAAAAAGATGGAAGTCTACGAATGTGCATTGATTATCGGGCACTCAACAAAGTCACAGTGCGCAACAAGCATCCCATTTCGCTTATCACTGACCTTTTTGATCAACTGTATAAAGCCAAGTACTTCACCAAGCTTGATCTGCGATCAGATTATTATCAAGTGAGGATTGCTGAAGGAGATGAACCCAAGACGACGTGTGTAACAAGGTATGGAGCCTTTGAGTTCTTGGTGATGCCCTTCGGACTCACAAACGCTCCTGCAACATTCTGTACCCTCATGAATCGAGTATTTCATGAATTCCTCGACAAGTTTGTGGTGGTGTACCTTGATGACATCGTGGTATACAGTGAGACGCTAGAAGAGCACAAGGCGCATTCCGTTTGGTTTTCGAGAAGCTAAGAGAAAACCAACTATATGTGTAGAAAGAAAAATGCTCTTTTGCTCAGGAGAGCATCGAATTCCTCGGCCATATTGTTGAACAAGGTCGTCTTCGCATGGACCTGGGTACGATAAGTGCTGTCAAAAGCTGGAAGATCCCTACATCTGTCACTGAATTGCGTTCCTTTCTCGGGCTGGCCAATTATTACAGACGCTTTGTGGAAGGGTTTTCGAAGAGAGCAGCACCCCTAACAGAACTCTTAAAGAAAGGAGTGCCTTGGGAGTGGAACTCTCAATGTCAAAAATCTTTTGGTGACTTGAAAGAAGCCATGATACAAGAGCCCGTACTTGCGCTAGCAGATGTCACTCAGCCATTTGAAGTGGAAACCGATGCCTCAGATTTTACTTTAGGAGGAGTCCTTATGCAGAATGGGCATCCTGTTGCCTTCGAAAGTCGTAAGTTAAAGGAAGCAGAGAGGAAATACATTGCTTCTGAGAAAGAAATGTTGGCCGTAGTACATTGTCTGTGCATGTGGAGACAATATCTACTTGGGTCGAAGTTCGTCGTGAAAACAGATAACAGTTCAATCTGTCACTTCTTTGAACAGCTAAAACTCTCGGCCAAGCAAGCACGTTGGCACGAGTTGATTTCAGAGTTTGATTTTAACTTCGAACACAAGACAAGCCAGAGCAATAGAGTGGCTGATGCCCTGAGTCAGAAGGCAGAGTGCGCTAGCCTTTGTTATCTATCTCAACTTCAAGCGAGTAAAGTTAATGGATCGTTGAAAGATCGCATCCGAGACAGTTTACAAGACGACCCCCCGCAGCCCGAGCAGTAATGCAGCTGGTGAAAGAAAGGAAGACTTGAAAATTCTGGATTGAAGATGACTTACTCTTCACAAAGGGAAACCGTTTGTATGTGCCTTGAAGCAATAATTTGAGGCGTACTCTTCTGCGAGAATGCCATGATACGTTGTGGGCCGGTCATGCTGGGTGGCAGCGAACCTATGCTCTCTTGAAAAAGGGATATTACTGGCCGCAAATGAAGGTTGACGTTATGCAGTACACTAAAACTTGTCTTGTTTGCCAACAAGATAAAGTTGAAAGAAACAAGATTGCTGGCCTATTAGAACCACTGCCTGTACCGAAAGTACCTTGGGAGAGTGTTTCCTTGGATTTCATCACCAACTTGCCGTCTGTCAACGACTTTGAAGTGATACTGGTGATCGTCGACAGGTTCTCTAAGTATGCCACATTCATTGCGGCTCTGAAGCACTGCCCCGCAGAGACGACTGCCCAACTCTTCTTCAAACATATAGTGAAATTGTGGAGAATTCCTCAAAGCATTGTCAGTGATCGAGATCCGCGATTCACTGGATCTTTTTGGGTCGAACTGTTCCATTTGCTCAGATCAAGTCTCAATATATCCTCCAGTTACCATCCTCAAACAGATGGCCAGACAGAACGCTTCAATAGTTTACTTGAGGAATATCTGCGCCACTTCATCAATACAAATCAAAAGAATTGGCCTAGTCTACTCGACGTTGCACAATTCTGTTTCAACTGTCATAAGAGTTCTTTGACGGGGATGAGTCCATTTGAAATAGTCTGTGGGAGACAACCCATCATGCCCCACACACTGGAACAACCATATTTGGGGAAGAGTCCAAAAGCTTACAACTTCTCCAAAGAATGGAAGCAAAATACAGAGATAGCTCGCGCCTACCTAGAACGTGCCTCTAAACATATGAAGAAGTGGGCGGATAAGAAGCGGCGACCAATGGAGTTCAAGGCTGGAGACTCTGTACTAGTTAAGTTGTTACCTGAACAACTTCGCTTTTGGGGAAAGAAGGACCAGCGACTCGTCAGAAAATACGAAGGACCAATTGAAGTCATGGAGAAAGTCGGAAGAGCCTCCTAAAGAGTTAACTTTCCAACATGGCTCAAAATTCACCCTATCATCCATGTCAACAATCTGAAGCCCTATCACGCAGACGATGAAGATGAAGAGAGGAACGACATTACCAGACCAAATATCGCCGTCAACAACAAAAAGAAGAAAGAAGTTGAAGAAGTGCTGGCCGAGCGGAACGTCAAAGTAGGTCGACGACAGTACCAGGAGTATCTGATTAGATGGAAGGGACTTGGAGACGACGAGGTATCTTGAGAGAGGCAGGAAGACTTGGAAGACGCAACAAAGATCATCGAAGACTTCAAGCAGAAGCAAAGTTGACGAGGACGTCAACAGCTCAAATAGGGGAGAATGTCAAGGTCTAGGCTTGTCCAAGGCATGTTGCCTATGGCCGCCCTTGCTGTTAGCTACATTTATTTCATTTTTAAGTAATTCTATTGTACTTTTTTCTTTCTATTTTTGGTAAGAGTGACTCCTCGCCACCATAGCATGTATACTACTACCGTAATGGAGATGGTTCGGATTGCTCTTTAGGGGGAGAGGCATGACTGCACGTAGACCCCCCTACCCAATGTTGTAATTTGCTGCTATTCAATGAAAAGGCTTTTTACACACACTCTTTATGCATACTTTATACTCAATTATGCTCTTTTCGGTTAATCTCGCTCGCTCGTTGCTTACTCATTAGACACAAAGCTCGCTCTAACGAAGTGGGCACTCGGTGCCGTTAGCACGCTCGTTGGCTGACCCAGTATAAGTGAGATATTGGGTGCTGCACGGTCTCGTTTACGCCCCTTGAAAGGAGGACCGTGACACTATGCATGTACAGTTCATAAATCATGCTTCCTACCTTTTCGCTAATCATTTCATTTATGTCACCGGGCTTCACTCTTGCTAGATAGGAGTGGAACATCCGTCGATTGGATAGCCCCTCGTATCTAACCGGGGGGAAAACATGCTTCACCTGACAGCTATGTCTGAATTATCGCCACCAACATGACCATTGTTACATTCGTTTACCTTTTCGTTATACTTTTTCATTTTGTAAAAACATGCATAGAAATTCATTTTCATGCCTTTTTCGAAAACAATGATGCGTGAACAAATATTATGCCATGAACGAAATAGAAACATACAAACAATAAACTTAACAATTAACAATCTAACCAAACATAAAACTAACTACCCGTTCTAATTACCCAAACGCAGTATATCTCCAATTCCTCAATTTAACGTACATTCTTATGGTGTAGGCCAAGACGGTCAAACAAATCACGAAGACTTACCTCGCGTCCGTTGAAATTCAAGCTCCGTCCACGAGCGTTGTTCACCTAAGGCAATACACAACATTCGTCATTTAAACCAATTCTAAACTATCAAGTTTAGAAAATTACAAACTCCTAACTAAAGAAAATCTCATAAACTCTAAAACACCTCATTGAGGCATTTTATCGAGCAACTCGTGCTCGTGAATTTCCAAACCTCCATTAATGGAGCTTTTAAAACTTCCAACCACTCAAAACCTCAATAACCCTCATTAATTCAACTAATTTTTAATAACAACCATAAATACGCCCATTAGAGCTATAAATATGGTAAACCCATTGATTTCAAACTCTATTTCACATTTTCAACGAAAACCCTAACGAACCCTAACCATTTTAAACCCTAGAAATTGAAATCTAAAGCTCCAAAACTATAGATTCATACCTAGAGTCGAGGAAGGAGAAGGAAACATGAAGAGTTGAGTTGCCAGAGAAGGAGAATCGTCGCCGGAAGAGAGAAACGCCGTGGGAGGGAGAAATGTCGCGCGAAGGAGGGGGGAAAATGCAGGAAAATCGTGTAAGTGTGAGGGAGGGAGGGATTTTGTGTTTTTATTAAAATTTGGCTTGCGAAATTACTTAATTGCTGTTCCACTTAATTTCTATTTGTTTATCCACTTATGTCGTTATTTAATTAACGATCCGATTTCTCCAAATTTTCATATTTCACCATAAATTTCAATTTATTATTAAGGCTCCATTATGACCTTCCGTTCACAAAACGGACCTAATTTGACGTATTTACAAAAATGCAGTTTATATTGGAATAAATCAAATCCCGTAAAACCGGGTGTTACATTCCATCTACCTTATTTAAATTTTGTCCTCAAAATTTAACTATACAAACAGTTCAGGATACTTCAACATCATATCCTGCTGCCTCTCCCAAGTAGCCTCCTTTACATCATGATTCTGCCAAAGAACCTTCACCAGCGGAATCTCCTTATTGAGCAATACCTTGATAGAAGACTCTAGGATTCATACCAGCCTTTCCTCGTAGGTCAGCGTTGGTTCTACTTCGATCTCTCTTGTTTCAACGACGTGTGATGGATCACTCACACATTTTCTGAGCATGGACACGTGGAACACATCGTGAATACCTTTCATGGATGCTGGGAGCTGTAACCTGTACGCCATAGTCCCGATCCTCTTCAAAATAGGAAAGGGCCCTACAAAACGAGGGTTCAACTTGCCTCGCCTTCCGAATTGCATAACGCCTTTAAACGGAGAAATCTTTAAATACACTTCGTCACCTTCCTTAAACTGTAATTCCCTCCGTCTGGTGTCAGCATAGCTCTTTTGGCTGCTTTGTGCAATCTCTATACGTTGTCTGATAACAGCAATCTTTTCTGCTGTTTGTTGTAAAATGTCTGAGCCAACTATGCTAGCCTCGCCTACCTCATCCCAATATAGCGGAGACCTGCATTTTTTACCATATAACGCCTCATACGGAGCCATGCCAATCGTGGCCTGGAAGCTGTTGTTGTAAGAGAACTCAATCAATGGTAAATATCAGCTCCACGAGCCCTGAAACTCTAGCGCAAGCTCTGAGCATATCTTCAAGAATCTGATTTGTTCTTTCTATCTATCCATCAGTCTGAGGATGAAATGCCGTGCTAAAATTCAGCTGAGTTCCCATAGCCTTATGTAGACTCTTCCAGAACTTTGAAGTAAATCTGGCATCGCTATCAGAAACAATAGAGATGGGCACTCCATATAGTCTAACGATCTCCTGCACATACAGCTCAGCTAGCTGATCCATAGAATAGGTCATCTTCACTGGCAGGAAGTGGGCCGTCTTTGTCAAACGGTCCACTATCACCCAAATACCATCGTGCCCCTTTGTCATTCTCGGGAGTCCAACTATGAAATCCGTGGAGATCTGCTCCCATTTCCACTCCGGAATAGGCAGTAGCTGTAAGGTTCTGGCTGGCCTTTGATGTTCTGCCTTGACCTGTTGGCAAATCAGGTAGGTTTCTACGTACTTGGCAATCTCTCTTTTCATGTTCGGCCACCAGAATTGTTGCCTCAAATCTCTATACATTTTGGTGCACCCCGGATGCACTGAGTATGCCGAGGAGTGTGCCTCGGTTAAGATCTCTCTTTTCAGCTCATCATCGCTAGACACGTACTACCTATGCCTAAATTTCAATACTCCTTCATCTGTCAGGTTTAAATCAGACGAACCATCAGATGTCATGCTCATTTGATGCCTTTCACACTCCAAATCCTTCTGTTGAGCTTCTCGTATCCTGTCCAAAATCGTCGGTCTAAGAGAAATGTTGGTGAGCATGCTGGACAACTCTGCCACAATCTCCACATCGAACTTCTCAATCTCAGACCTTAACGTCACCGACATCGATGCAAGCGAAGGCTGGCTTGCAATAGACATTCTGCTCAGGGCACCAGCAACTTTGTTTGCCTTCCCTGGGTGGTATTTAATTTCAAAATCATAATATTTGTTTCGCATTTATTGATGTTGGCATAGAATCTTTAGAACAATTCGCAAATGCTCCTCGTGCTCTTCCTTTGTCTTCGAATAGATCAAGATGTCATCAATAAAGACGACGACAAACTTGTCTAAATACTCCTTAAAAACACGGTTCATCAAATCCATAAAAGCTGCAGGAGCATTTGTAAGTCCAAAAGACATCACAAGAAATTCGTAATGTCCATACCTCGTTCGGAAGGCCGTTTTCTGAACATCTTCCCTCTGGACCTTCAACTGATAATAACCCGAGCGTAGGTCTATCCTCGAAAATACTCGGGCACCCTGTAGTTGATCAAACAAGTCGTCAATTCGGGGCAGTGGATACTTATTCTTCACCGTTAGCTTATTCAACTCTCTGTAATCAACGCACATTCTGAGAGTTCCGTCCTTTTTCTTCACGAACAGCACTGGTGCACCCTAGGGAGAAAAGCTGGGTCGGATAAACCCCTCGTCTAACAACTCCTCTAACTGAGACTTCAACTCTTTTAATTCAGCAGGTGCCAGTCTGTAAGGATTCTTTGATACCGGCGCAGAGCCTGGATACACATCAATCACAAACTCGATCTCTCTGTCCGGCGGTAATCCGGGAAGATCGTCAAGAAAGATCTCAGAGAAATCTCTAACTACTGGTAGGTCCTCTAGTTTTACCTCGCTACGTAACCGAGTATCAATCACGGTAGCTAGATAAATAGAGCATTCGCCCTTAAACTGCTCTTGAACCTTCATAGAATAAGAAATAGGTGACCCACTTGACCTATTCAGCGCCTGATATGAGAACTCGTCCTTATCCGGAGGTCACAAAGTTACCAACCCGGATCGACAGTCAATGGTGGCGAAGTGACGTAAAAGCCAATCCATCCCCAGAATTAGATCGTACCGCTCTATGCTTATAACTATCAGGCAAGCATAGAGGGTATTAATCCCTACCGAGACAACGTTGCCTTGGAAGACACGATCAGACTGCATAAGAGCTCCCAAAGGCAGCATCACTCTATACTCATACTCAGCCAACTCAGATACTAGCCCCAATCTAATCATGCAAGCAGTTGAAATGAAGGAGTGCGTAGCTCCCGTATCTATCAAAGAAAATACTGGTACACCCATGACTAAAATAGTACCTGCTATGACAGATGGCTGTGCCTCGTCGTTGACATCTCCAGGCTCAATAAATGTGAAGATTCTCGGCATAACTCTTCGCTGATCTTTGCCCTGTTGATTTCTGGCTGGTTGATTTCGGTCCAATAACGGGCAGTTCATGATATAATGGTCAACCTCTCTGCATCTATAACAGCTGTTGGTACCCAACCGACACTTGCCAAAATGTTCTTTCTGGCACTTAGGACAAATAGGCTTCTGAGTAGCCCCTTGAACTTGCTTCCCTTTGCCCTTATCATTTCCTCCTTCATGAGGCCTTTTAACGGCTCTTTGCTGTTGTTGCTGTGGCTGTTGTCCTCTAGGTTGCCAACCCCGATTCCGTATCTGAGGCTGGATCTCCCGAAAGAAGCCCTTAGCAGGCTCCCTCGGCTTAACACAGGTCAACTCTGTAGCCTCGAATTCCAGGGCTCTCGCTGCGATATCCTCATAGGGCACATCTAGAATGTTGGATACTATAAGGTTCTTACGAATCTCCCAACTTAGTCCATCCATAAATTGTTGCACATTGTCCTCATTAAAGCTTCAAACTTCCTGATGTACTCCGCAACTGTACTGGTCTACTTTAGCTACGTGAACTTTGCTCTCTTTGCCGCCCTCACTGTACGGCTGAAATATTTATCAAAGAACACGATCTTAAACCGTTTCCACCTCATCAACGTCACGTCTGTCGTTGCCTTAACAGAATCCCACCAAGATCGGGTATCCAATGCCAGGTGGAATGTGACGCACCCGACCTTCTCAGCATTGTCCACTTTGGCATACGCCAACATGTCCTCCATCGTTCGAACCCACTCCTCAGCAATAGAGGGGTCCGTAGATTGTCCGTTGAATATTGGATGCCTTAGCTTTTGAAATCTCTCCATGCTGTGGTTGTCCGGAATTACTATATCCCAGGCTCTCTGATTCTCTCGGTTCACTAGGCTCTCTATTTGTTATGCTTGCCTGTCCATATGCTGAGCCTGACGATCCAGCAAATCAGTCAGCCTATCTAAGGTATCGTCTCTGGCATCTCTACCTCGAACCATTTTCTATAACTCCTATAAAAGTTAAAACAAATAATCCTAAGAAATCGAATTCAAATAAAGCAATTAAACGTACTTACAGTTGATGAAGGATGTCCGCGTAGTAGCTGTGCAGTCGAGCAGTCTACAGAACCGTTTTTAAAACCTGGGGGCTCTGATATCATAACTGTAACGACCCTTAAACCTAACCCTTAATTTCCCGTATAAATTTTTTTTATCCTTAAATACTAAATAAATTTAATTACGTTTAAGCGAAATTTAAATCATTGGAGATCGTTTGAAATCTATAATGAAAATCATTAAAGAAAACCATTAAAACAATAAAAGTATCGGCCGATTTTAAGAAAAAAGAAAAACATTAAAGTTGGAGGGCAAAAAAGGGACAATCGTCCCTAAAATATTGGGGCGATCGATCGCCCAAAACAGGCGATCGATCGCCAGTGAAAATAACTGAGGGGTGATCGATCGCCCCTCATACAGGCGATCGATCGCCCTTCGGTGACCAACCATGGCCGATCGTTCGCCTTCACCAGGCGAACGATCGACACACGCTCTGGAATTTCTTCCAGAGCATGACCGAAGAAACCAAAGAGGGTTGATCGATCGCCCTCCTCGGGCGATCGATCGGCAAGCTCTCTGGAATCCTTCCAGAGAGTCGCCTCCTCTCTTCTTTCTTCCTTCAATTCCCTGCACATCAAAATACTTCCCAATTTTTCCTTCATCCATCACCTCTAAACGTTTCACAACAACCTTCATCCACATACAATTCATGCTTCCCCAATCACTCGAAACCGACACAAAGCGTATTTAAACATAACCAAATTTTATAAAATGAACCGTGTGGTTCCGTTTGAAAGTTTAACATTTTCCTCTGTTTGAAAACATCCAAAACACTACAAAATACTATCAATCTACCAAAAACACTATACATTATCTATCCAGTCACCAAACATCCTAAAATGGGTTATCTATACAATTTTTCCTACGTTTCTATCTATCAAAATCCCAAAAACTTACTTACGTCCCCACGGGTCAAAATAAGCACCGACTGGCAGCACACTCCCACAGGTCATTCTTCTTCAACGTGCTCATACTTCAGGCGGAGGGACGTCTTCTTCACCTGTCTCAAAATCACCTACACCATAGAAATAAAAATGTGAGCTGGAGGCTCAGTAAATCTACGTGAATGCACGTGAATGCTATGCATGTACAGTTCATAAATCATGCATCCTACCTTTTCGCTAATCATTTCATTTATGTCACCGGGACTTCACTCTTGCTAGATAGGAGCGGCACATCCGTCGATTGGATAGCCCCTCGTATCTAGCCGGGGGGAAAACATGCTTCACCTGACAGCCATGTCTGAACCACCGCCACCGACGTGACCATTGTTACATTCGTTTACTTTTTCGTTATACTTTTTCGTTTTGTACAAACATGCATAGAAATTCATTTTCATGGCCTTTTCGAAAATAATGATGCGTGAACAAATATTATGCCATGAACGAAATAGAAACATACAAACAATAAACTTAACAATTAACAATCTAACCAAACCTAAAACTAACTACCCGTTCTAATTACCCAAACGTAGTATATCTCCAATTCCTCAATTTAACGTACATTCTTATGGTGTAGGCCAAGACGGCCAAACAAATCACGAAGACTTACCTCGCGTCCGTTGAAATTCAAGCTCTGTCCATGAGCGTTGTTCACTAAAGGCAATACATAACATTCGTCTTTTAAACCAATTCTAAACTATCGAGTTTAGAAAATTACAAACTCCTAGCTAAGGAAAATCTCCTAAACTCTAAAACATCTCATTGAGGCATTTTATCGAGCAACTCATGCTCGTGAATTTTCAAACCTCCATTAACGGAGCTTTTAAAACTTCCAACCACTCAAAACCTCAATAACCCTCATTAATTCAACTAACTTTTACCAACAACCATAAATACGCCCATTAGAGCTATAAATACGGTAAACACATCAATTTCAAACTCTATTTCACGTTTTCAATGAAAACCCTAACGAACCCTAACTGTTTTAAACCCTAAAAATTGAAATCTAAAGCTCCAAAACTATAGATTCATACCTAGAGTCGAGAAAGGAGAAGGAAACGTGAAGAGTTGAGTTGCCGAAGAAGGAGAATCGTCGCTGGAAGAGAGAAACACCGCAGGAGGGAGAAATGTCGCGCGAAGGAGGGGCTGGGGGGGGGGGGGGGGGGGGGAGAACGCAGGAAAATCGTGTAAGTGTGAGGGAGGGAGGGATTTTGTGTTTTTATTAAAATTTGGCTTGCAAAATTACTTAATTTCCCCTCCACTTAATTTCTATTTGTTTCTCCACTTATCTCGTTATTTAATTAACGATCCAATTTCTCCAAATTTTCATATTTCACCATAAATTCTAATTTATTATTAAGGCTCCATTAAGACCTTCCGTTTGCAAAACGGGGTGTTACATGTTCGATGGGAGGTTGATCAATTTTCCTAAAGTCATACATCCTCTTACTCGATTAAGGGGTGGATTAGTTCCCTTAATAACTGATCTAATACAACTTCTGTTCTTGCCTTACCATGCCCTTACATGTAAATTTATTTTCGTATTCTTTCAAAACATGATGCATGACAAACTGAAAACATTCAAACATGTATAAACCTACTGTTTTGTGATGTAGTCCCGAAGGCACACACATACTCTACTTACCTGGCTTCCAGGAAAAGTTTGGTTGCAAACTACTTCGGGGTTTTGCTCAAACCTAAAACCGTAGACAGGGTATTAGTTAGATCTTTGCTAAAATTCATTGTAAACTATCCATCTAAGGAAACTAGTTGGAAGCTCTGTTCCTCGAGCATTCTCGAATAATCACAAAACCCGAACTCAGCTCTCACTCACAGCATTCCTAAAACACTCATTCTACCGTAAATCAATCATCAAATGTATATCCTATATTCACCCTAAATTATCAGTAAGAAAAAATCAAGGAAGAATTCACCTAAGTTGAAGAAGATTCGGAGAGAAAAATCGCCAGAGGAGTCAGTTGAGCTGAAAGAGGAAAGTAATGAAACAGTGGCGGCTATCCTTCACTAACCCTCCATTTATATCACATGCTTCAAAAATTACACTTATGCCCTTGACTAACAAACTTTAACCTATTTAAGCAACAAATCAAAATCACCTAATTCCATAAAATAAAAGCCACGTACCGGTTGCTACAATCTACCCTCCTTAAAAGAATTTTGTCCTCAAAATTCAATGCTTAAACAACTCAGGATACTGGCTCATCATGTCCTGTTGGCATTCTCAAGTTCCCTCCTCTACATTCTGATTACGCCATTGTAACGCCCCGAGTTATCTGAACCAGGTTCGTTACAAACAATACTAAACTGAACTATGACCTTCTGAGAAAATTTTAAAATTTCATTCAACGACCAAGACTTGAACCTTAAAATATTAAAACTTGCTGCGGAAAAACATTTGTATGAACGACATTCATTAAATAGTTAAAATATTGAAGACAGTTGGTTGAAAAAGAAAAGAAAACAGAACACATCTACCGCTGAATAGTTCCAGCGGTAGAAATAGAGACAAAAGAGTCTCGACGATAGAACCCTTACGAATTACATCTTCCACTCACAAAACGACAATGTTTTACACTCGCACCCACCGCTCACAAACGACAAATCTCCTATTCACTTCTACCGCTCACAAATGACAAACATTCTTAGCTCACATCTACCGATAGAACAAGTTGCGTCTTCCGGTCACTAGATGACAAAAATCCTGAATTCACATCTACCGATCACAAAACGACAAATTACTTCCTACATCTTCCGATAGGTATAATACTCGACATCACCCGGTCACAAAAAGATAAATTCCTTTACTCACATCCACCGATGGACAACATCCACCGATAGATATTACACTCAACATCTACCGATAGACATCATCTATGGATAGATAGAAACACTCAACAGAAACAGCATAGCAAACAATTTCACTCTAAACAAAGAAAACTCCGACTATCAAAAGAACTTGAGCATTTTACTAAAATCGTTCAAAACTATTTAAATCCGTGCATTACTCCAAAATTTGGTAAAACCACTATTAAAACAAACAGAGTATCATTATTAGAAAAGTCTCAAAATGTATTCAAAAACATTAAAACTACCACCTTCATAAAAACTCTCAACATACTTAAATTGAATCATGGCTCACTAAACCTTCTCATCTACTGCCACCAGTTAAACCGCCCCATCAGTTGCCAGATCGATGCATGAATGCACCCCTCCAACCTGCCTAGTTCTCAGCAAACTCAGAGAACACATCTGCTGTCACTTCTTCACCTACATCACAAAACTCATCTATTAGCCTAATGCTAAGTAAGTAAAGCAGTAATGAAATGGACTAAAACATAAATTTCTAGACATGCAGTTTCTATTTTCTCATCTCAGTTGCATATGCATTCGTTTCTGGTCTGATCCCCCTGTGAAATTGGGAGTTGGATCACTTCTCCCAAAGTCACACATCCTCTCTCTCGATTAAGGGGCGGATTAGTTCCCTTAATAACTGTTCAGATCCCTCGGTAAAATTAGGAGTTGGATCACTTCTCCCAAAGTTATAAATCCATTCATAAGTTAAGGGGCAGATTAGTTCCCTTAATAGTTTATCTGTTACAGTCTGTTCATTCATTGCTATGTCATTTCATGTAAATTCATTTTCGCATACTTTCAAAATATGATGAATGACATACAGACACATTCAAGCATACATAATCCTATTGTTTTGTGATGTAGGCCCGAAGGTACAAGCATACTTCACTTACCTAGTCTCCTAGAAAATATTGGGTGGAAGACTACCTCGGGAGCTTACTCAAACCTAAAGTCATAGACAGAACATACATTAGGCTTCCTCTAAACTCCATTCTAAACAGCTAGAATTCTAAAGACACTAGTTTGGAAGCTTAGTTCATTGAGCAATCCCAATTTACCACAAAACCCAAACTAGCTCACTCTTACGGCATTCTCAAAACTCACATTTATACTCTCCCCAATCATCGATAGCTACCAATACAGCAAGGAATCGAAATAGGACTCACCTAGTTTAAAGAAGAATCAAGTAGAAGAATCGCCTAGAGAGCTCTGCTGCTTGAGCTGAAGACCGAAAGAAGAAAATAGGAAATAGTGGCGGCTACAGTGCATTAATCACAAAGTCTCTTTCTTTAAATAGGTTATTACTATAGGTCTCTATTTACCATTATGCCCTTACTTAGTCACTTATTAACCTAATCAATAATTCTCCCAATTTCATCCATAAAATGTATACTATTAGTTGACAAGATAAGTTGGTGCAATGGAACCGGGTGTTACAGCCATAAGACCTTCACTAGCTGAACTTCCTTGTTATGTAGCACTTTTGTATATAGTCCAGAATTTCCACTGGTTTCTCTTCATAGGTAAGGGTAGGATGAATTTCAATGTTCTGCTGTTCCACAACCTGAGTTGGATTCCGCATACATTTCTTTAGCATAGAAACATGGAACACATTGTGAATTCCCTCCATAGAGACTGGTAACTGTAATTGATAAGCTGTCTTCCCAATCCTCTTCAAGATTGAGAAAGGTCCGATGTATCTGGGATTAAACTTGCCTCTCTTCCCAAATCTTACAACTCCTTTGAACGGTGAAACTTTAAGAAAAACTTCATCACCAACTTCAAACTCTAATTCTCTATATCTTCTATCGGCATAGCTTTTCTGCCGGCTTTGAGCTGTCAAGATCTGCTGTCGGATAAGTGCAATCTTCTCCACTGTCTGTTGTACAATGTCAGGACCAATCAATCGTGCTTCTCCAACTTCATCCCAGTACAATGGAGATCTGCACCTTCGTCCATATAATGCCTTGTACGGTGCCATATCTATTGTTGCCTAAAAACTGTTGTTATACGAGAATTCCACCAATTATAAATACTTACTCCAAGAACCCTGGAATTCTAATACACATGCACGAAGCATATCCTCCAATGTTTGAATCATTCTCTTGGATTGTCCATCTCTTTAAGGGTGAAAAGCTGTATTAAAGTTGAGCTGTGTACCCATAGCCTTATGTAAACTCTTCCAAAACTTAGATGTAAATCTAGAATCTCGGTCTGAAACTATAGTGATTGGAACTCCATGCAATCGCACAATCTCATGCACATACAATTCAGCGAGTTGATCCATTGAGTATGTCATCTTTATGGGCAGGAAATGAGCAGATTTTGTTAGACGATCAACTATCACCCAAATTGCATCATGTCCCCTTGCTGTTCTAGGCAATCCCACAACAAAGTCCATCGTTATTTGTTCCCATTTCCATTCGAGAACTGATAAGGGTTGTAATGTTCATGCAGGTCTCTTATGTTCAGCTTTAATCTGTTGGCAAATCAAACACGATCCAATGTACTCCGCCACACTTCTTTTCATATTTGGCCACCAATAATGTTGTTTAAGGTCTCTGTATATTTGTGTACTTCCAGGATGAACAGATAATCTAGAAGAATGAGCTTCCGAAAGGATCTCCTTCCGAGGTTCATCAATAGCCGAAACAAACCATCTATTCCTAAACTTGAGAATTCCATCAACAAAATAGTTAAAATCTGATTTATTAGAAGAATCCATGCTTAACTTATACTTGTTGCATTCAGCATCATTCACCTGAACTTCCTTTATTCTCTCCAAAATAGTAGGCCTCAATGATATGGTAGAAAGCATGGCTGACACGCTGGACACAGCTTCTAGGTTAAATCTTTAGAATTCTGTCTCTAAGGCTATCGGTATGTCAAGAATCAATGTCGAGGCTGATGTTGTCACTCTACTCAATGCATCAGCCACTACATTTGCCTTGCCAGGGTGGTATTTGATCTCAAAATCATAATCCTTGACAAATTCTAACCATCATCGTTGCCTCATGTTTAGCTCTTTCTGTGTGAAAATATATTTCAGACTTTTATGATCTGAGAATGTTTCACAAGATTGTCCATACAAGTAATGCCTCCAAATCTTCAACGCAAAAACTACCGCAGCTAGTTCCAAATCATGCGTAGGATAATTCTTCTCATGTGTTTTCAGCTGTCTAGAAGCATAAGCTATTACCTTTCCATCTTGCATCAAGACACAGCCAAGTCCAACTTTGGAAGCATCACAATAAATGCTAAACTTTCCATTCTCAAAGGGGAGTGTTAGTACTGGGGCATTGGTCAGTCTCTGTTTCAAGGTTTGAAAACTAAACTCACATTCATCAGTCCATATGTACTTCATGTTTTTCCTTGTTAACCAAGTAAGGGGTGTGGCAATCTTCGAGAATCCTTCAATAAATTTCCTGTAATATCCTGCTAATCTAAGGAAACTCTGAATATCTGAAGCACTCATCGGTTAGGGCCACTCCTTAACTGCTTGAACCTTGGCTGGATCGACAGATATCCCATCTCCCAAGATAACGTGACCCAAAAAGTGAACTTGGTCCAACCAAAACTCACACTTGGAAAACTTGGCATAAAGTTGGTGCTGCTTAAGTACTCCCAATACCAAGTTCAAGTATTTTGCATACTCATCCTTAGTACGTGAATAGATTAAAATATCATCAATAAACACTATGACAAATTTATCTAGATACTCGTGAAACACCCTATTCATGAGATCCATGAAAGCTGCTGGTGCGTTTGTTAATCCAAAAGACATAACCAAAAACTCATAATGTCCATACCTTGTGTGAAAGGTTGTCTTAGGGATATCTTCATATTTGACTTTCAATTGGTAATAACCGGACCTAAGGTCAATCTTAGAGAAGACTCACGCACCGTTAAGTTGGTTGAATAGATCATCAATCCGTGGTAATGGATACTTGTTCTTGATAGTTAGTTTGTTCAATTCCTGATAATCAACACACATACGCAATGATCTATCCTTCTTCTTAACAAAAAGAACAGGTGCACCCCACGGTGAATAACTCGGGCGTATGAATCCTTTTTCCAACAGTTCTTCCAATTGTTTCTTTAACTCCCTAAGCTCTGTTGGTGCTAATCTGTAAGGATTCTTAGATACATGCTCCACGCCTGGGTAAACATCTACAACAAACTCGATTTCTCTATCTAGCGGCAAGCCAGGAAGGTCATCTAGGAATACTTCTGGGAAGTCTTGGACAACTAAGACATTTTGGGGACTCAATTTTTCTACAACTTGTGTTTCTATAGCACTGGCCAAAAAGCATAAATACTCCCCGCATGGAGAAGGTCTAGCATCGATCGGAGCAATAACAGACATTTTCTTACACTTTTTCAAAGTTTAGAAGGTATGTTTCAAACCACTAGGGGGTTGAAAACTAACAATTCCAGTCCTACAATCGATTGTGGCATAATGCTTGAACAACCAATCCATTCCTAGGATTACATCAAATCCCATTATCCCCATGATAATGAGATCAGCAGGCAGATTCACACTTCCCACTGACACCACACTATTAAGCATCACTCGATTAGAGTGCATGCATTCTCTAGAGGGTAACGTGACATTAAACACATATTCAGTTGGCGTAGGCTGTACATCTAATTTAACAGCAAATGCAGACGCTATAAAAGAATGTGTTGCACCAGAATCTATTAAAGTGAAAGCAGGCATAGAGTTGATCAATATAGTACCTGACACTACCGCGAGCTAGTCATCATCACCCGACTCCATCATGGAGAATATCCTCGACTTTATCTTAACAGGGCCACTCTTTAAAGCTGGACAGTCTTTGTTAACATGACCAACCTTATTACAGTTGTAGCATCGGATGACCCTGGGCTTCGGGCAATCCCTGAACGTGTGTCCAACTTCTTCACAGTTGAAACACTTTCCCGACCCAAATCTGCACTCTCCCTGGTGATTCTTCAAACATATAAGGCATTGGGGAAACTTCCTAGCATTCTGTACTTTCTTTCCTGCTCCCTGACTACCCTGGCCTTCACTAGGCCTCTAAATCCCACTATGTTGGTTTGGCTGAATAAACTTTTTTGGGGCTTCCCTTGGTCCACTACACTTCATTTCTGCTTCTTCCACTTCCAATGCCGTGGACACAACTTCACCGTAAGACAAACCTTTAATACCAAAAAACTTGACTCCTCTGTAAATCTCTGGCTTCAGTCCATGCATAAATTGAAATACCTTATCCTTATTCCTGTGTACAAGGTGTCTAGCAAACCTGGACAGGGTCTCAAACTATCTACTATACTCAGACACGGACCCCGTCTGCTTCAAGTTCAGAAATTCCACCTTCTTCGCAGTCTGGACGGTGCTGTTAAAGTATTTCTCATAGAAGGTTTCCTTGAATTGTGACCAAGACATTGCTAGAACATCAATGGTGGTCTCCATGGTTTCCACCAAAGTTGAGCATCCCCAGCCAAATGGAACGTTGCCAAAGTGACTTTGTCTCATTCTCCAACGTTGGCACATCTGAACATACTCTCAATCTTCCTAAGTCATCCCTCAGTAACAACCAGATTGGATGACTGTCCATCAAACGTGGGCGGCTGTAATCTCTGAAATCTGTCTCCCGATTGCTCATTGTTGGAACACGAGTTGGCACTCCTTTGCACATCTCGGTTCAGAAGCAGTCCCAGTTGTTCAGATTGCTGACGTACCAAAACTGTTAGCTCCCTAATCACACTAGGATCCTCCTCACTTCTCAAATTTGACATTTCTCTCGGTACTCTTGGTCTTCCTAGTCGTCTAGCCATTTTGCTAAATTCCTGGATAAGGTTAATTACTCTCATAAATATCTAGCAACTAGGATTAACATAAACACTTACAGGTGTTGGAGTACTCCCATGGGACGATCGGCACTGATGAGTAATCTTTTGAACGGTTTAACTAAATGTCTCTGATACCAAACTGTAACGCCGTGAATTCGTTCACCCGGTTCGCTACTCATAACACTAAACAAAACTAAAACATTCTGGGAAAATTTTTAAACTTCACTCAACGGTCAAAATTCGACATTCGTTTTTTTAAAAGATTTAAAATCTTGTAGCGGAAAATCATTCGTGTAAAACAGGGTTAAAAAAAAGCTAAAACAATACTTATATAACAATTAAAATAATAGAAACAATTGGCCAAAAGAACCGAAGGCATAGAGGTGTTGAATATTTAAATGTCTTAAATTTGAACACATCTTCTGCCAAATAGTCTCAGCGGTAGAAGCAGAAACAGAATACATCATCCGCTAAATAGTCTCAGCAGTAGAAGCAGAAACAGAATACCTCTTCCGCTAAATAGTCTCAGTGGTAGAAGCAGAAACAGAATACATCATCCGCTAAATAGTCTCAGCGGTAGAAGCAGAAACAGAATACCTCTTCCGCTAAATAGTCTCAGCGGTAGAAGCAGAAACAGAATACCTCTTCCGCTAAATAGTCTCAGCGGTGGAAGCAGAAACAGAAATACCTCTTCTGCTAAATAGTCTCAGCGGTGGAAGCAGAAACAGAAAACATCATCTGATTTCGAACATCCACCGATCACCTCTACCGAACGACATCCGCCGATCGACATCTGCCGATTGCATCTGACGAACGACAACACCACAACACGTTAACCATTACACTCTAAACAAATGAACAACTCTGATTACTAAAAGAACTTATAAATTTTACTGTAATCATTCAAAACAACTTGACTCCATGAAATGCTTGAAATCCAGTAAGAACCACAGTTAAAATCAACAATGTATCACTATCAGAGTAGCTAGAGAAAAACATAACAGAATTATTAAAACAACCATTGTCATAAAAATTCTCAGCACACTTCAACAAAACATCTACCCATTCAGACTTCTCATACTGACATTAGTTAAATCCCCTCATTAGTGCACCAAATCGCGGCATAGATGTGCTCCATCAATTTCATTTATCCTTCTGTAAACTCAGAGAAATCACCTGATGAAACCTCAGCACCTACATCACAAAACTCATCTATTAGCCTAATGCTAAATAAGTAGAGCAAATATTAAATGAAATGCTAAATTCATAAATCCTAATCATGCAGTTTCTACTTTCACATCTAAGTTGCATTTGTGTTCGTTCTCTGATCTGGTCCCTTTGTTCAATGGGAAGTGGATCAGTTTTCCCAAAGTCATACATCCTCTTACTCGATTAAGGGGCGGATTAGTTCCCTTAATAGCTGATCTGATCCCTCTGTTCGATGGGAGGTGGATCAATTTTCCCAAAGTCATACATCCTCTTACTCAATTAAGGGGCGGATTAGTTCCCTTAATAACTGATCTGATACAAATTCTGTTCTTGCCTTACCATGCCTTTACATGTAAATTTATTTTCGTATTCTTTCAAAACATGATGCATGACAAACTGAAAACATTCAAACATGCATAAACCTACTGTTTTGTGATGTAGTCCCGAAGGCACACACATACTCCAATTACCTGGCTTCCTGAAAAAGTTTGGTTGCAAACTACTTCAGGGCTTTGCTCAAACCTAAAACCGTAGACAGGGTATTAGTTAGATCTTTGCTAAAATTCATTGTAAACTATCTAGAAATCTAAGCAAACTAGTTGGAAGCTCTGTTCCTCGAGCATTCCCGAATAATCACAAAACCCGAACTCAGCTCTCACTCACAGCATTCCTAAAACACTCATTCTACCGTAAACCAATCATCAAATGTATATCCTATATTCACCCTAAATCATCAGCAAGAAGAAATCAAGGAAGAACTCACCTAAGTTGAAGAAGATTCAGAGAGAAAAATCGCCAGAGGAGTCAGCTGAGCTGAAAGAAGAAAGTAATGAAACAGTGGCGGTTATCATTCACTAACCCTCCATTTATATCACATGCTTCACAAATTACACTTTTGCCCTTGACTAACAAACTTTAACCTATTTAAGCAACAAATCAAAATCACTTAATTCCACAAAATAAAAGCCACGTACCGGTTGCTACAGAAACATCTTGTTTTGAGTCATCTGCACTTTGACCATGGTTTACCCAGACTTCTTTTTTTAATTTCACATGCTCCATCATCAAACATAATTTCATAACCACTAGCCATCAGTTGCCCAACACTTAACAAGCTATAAGCCAAATTAGGAAAAAAAAACATTGTAAAACAATTTTACTTTACCACGTCTAGTCACTGTTGCAACAATGCATTTTCCCTCAACTTGAATCTGCTTGTCATCTCCAAATTTGACCTGTACCTTATGTGACTCATCAAGCTCTTTAAATAATGATCTATTGCCAGTCATGTGGTTTTAACAACCACTATCAAAAACCAAACATCATTTTGAATGTCATTGGATTGAGAATGAACAAGAAACAACTTACTTTCTCCTTTGTTTTTTCCACATCTTGTGCTTGTGAGCCTTGTCAACAATTCGCCTTCATATGCCCAAACTTCCGACAATTGTAATACCGAATAGAGCTTCTATTCCAACTTTGTTGTCCAACAACCTGCCTCTCTGGTTGATGTCCAACAAATTGCCTCTCTTGTCCATCAAAATGACCTCTTCCTCCTCGATAGCATCAGTAATTTTTTCTCCCTAATCATTTGACCAACAATGGAAATTACTCTAGACAAAAAATCTTGCAATGTTTCATTACCCGTCATAAGCAACACTTCAAATTCTTTTCTAAGAGTCTGAAGTTTCACTTCTATCACCTTTGATGAGCAAAGAAATTCTTTCTGCAAAGTCTCCCAGACGTCCTTTGAAGTGGTTGCCATTACAATTCTTGAGAAGATTGTTCCATGGACTGCCTGCTAGAGGAAAAATAACGCTTTTGAATTTTTCTTTTTGCTTTCCCTCAACTGAACTTCATCTGCTTCATTGTTGTCGTAGCCATTCTCTACCAAATCCCACAAATCTTGATATCTGAACAAGGTTTTCATTTTAATGCTCCAGAACTCATAGCACTCTCCTTTGAATATGGGAAGAAGGGGTTGAGACACACTCATAGAGTTTCCATTGGCTATTATCTCATTGGGACCTATAAAGCTCTGATACCACTTTTGTTGTGGAAGAGAATAAAGAGAAAGGATCGTAATTGAAAAAATGCTAGATATAAATTTCAACAGGGCCATTATATAGGCTTACAAAATGAAACAAACTGATTCAAAAAAAACAAACCACTATCTCCACTACATAGAGATGTGACCAACTAACGCCACTATCTCCACTACATAGAGATGTGACCAACTAACACCATGTGCTAATCTTTGAATCAATCTTTAACACTGCCGTCTATGAAGAAGAGAAGGAAACCTCTGGCGGCCGTCGCCGTAAAGAGAAGCCTTTGGACCGCAGCTACCGTTTGTCGTAAGCTGCTGACGAACTGCCTGAGTGGAGAACGCCGCACTCTGCTGTTCGATCTTCGTTCGCGCTCTATCATTGAGCTATATATATAATGTATTTCATATTTCTCTATTGATAAAGTACATACAGACCCATTTCATGTAATCTTTTGAACATATATTCTACTTTAAGACGATGTGTTTTACTAGAGATGAGAAAATACTGGTGTCGTGAGATCAGAGTGTCTGCACATCTTGAGATTCTTTTATTTTGGGTTTAGTGTATAGGAAGATAATTGAGAAATTGAAACGAGTTTATTCTAAAAAAAGCTAAGTATTCTAACTTGTTCAACCATACAATTAAGGTTATTATAAGTTTCGAGAACAGAATTTTCTAAGTTGTAGAGAATGTGAGAACTGAAAATTTAAAATAAAAATAATTATTTAATTTTAAATGTAATTCTACTTAAACCTTTGAGAGAGCCGTTAACTGAAAGGTTGCCAATCATCTCTCCACTAATGTGAGATAAAGATAGGGAAAAACTAGGAAATAAACAGGCTCTGGTTCGGCGGCAAATTCGACCAAAGTTGTGAATTTTTCTGGGTTCCAAATTGTTAAAGCTTGTTCTGAAAATGGGTTTCTTCGTCAACCGATTATTTTGGCACTTGTAGCTTCTCTCCGTCTTCTCTTTTATTCTCTTTCTCTTTCTATCTCTGTCTCTCAATTCTTTGTAAAAATGGCAGTGGCGTCCTTTAGCCACTTACAGGTTCATCTCCAAAGTAATTTTTAAATCTGACAAATGTTGTAAAGCCATTGTTGCATGGCAGGTTGGAAAGCCACTTCTAATTTAAAAAATGGAGGTGGCGCCACCACAAGCAAATGAAGTTCATTTGAAGATTCTTTGCGCCTCCCTTCCATTTTGATGTTTACTTCTAAAAAGTGATTCCCTATTCGTGATGAAAATTATGTACTAAACAAGTAAATGTAATAGGATAGTTTTATATTATATGAATAAATTTGTATTGATTAATATTATGTTTGCATTTTACATTATGCTTTATAAAATTCAGAGAAAATTTCTTGGTTATTTATGCAAACTTTATAATATTATATATATGAGAGGTAAAATATAAAGAGTAATAATTAAAATAAGTCCATGACTTATATTTGAAGTATAAAATCTTCAAATAATTAATAGTCATAAACATAGTTTATCTCATTAAGAATTTATAATCATATCTCGACTATATATGTAGTGACATAATATAAATATATTTTATATAATATGATTATATAGGACTAGACCATGTCCTGATAATTTCATTAAATATAGAACAATTAATTTTATCATAATGATGATGATATATGTATGATCTTAATTTATTGTATTTAGCAGACTCCTATTTTGTTTTGATTTATTCTTTGATTTACTAGGTAAAATTTTGTCTTAATTACAATTCATAAACCTTGTATATTAGAAATGAATTAAAATAAATAGTTGGAAATTTTAACACCGATACAATGAAATTGATTTATATAGATTTCCTTGTTTGTTAGTTTAGAGATCGAATAATTAGCATGCAATTCATAATCGTTATGAGTTAATTATTTAATCAAAAACTAATAGTAGTCATGGATAAAGATGTAATTTGAGAGGTTAATGAATTATAACCCTAGCTCTATTACGTATTACGAATCTGGTTAATATATATATAATGGCTATATCAATGGACATTACTTTGAGTAAATATACTTTATAGTTTTAAAAGTGCAACTCTAAGTATATAATAGAATTACTTTAGAGTTAAAAATTATGTTAATTGATATAAAAAGTTTAGATTAATTAATAAAAATTATTGGAGTTTAAAACTATAGGTACATCGGTTCATTCGTAACATTCTATCAATATTCGAATAATAGAAAAATGAATAAAGAGGATTAAATAATTAATTATTTAATACACTCAATGATAAGTTTGTTATTTTTTATTAGATTGAATAATAGAATAATTGATTATTTAATTACTTAACAAACTTATGAAGTATTTTTTTAAAACTATTTTTTAAAATGGATTATGCCAAAATTTAAGTTGATGTCATGGTGTCAAGTGTTGAGCTAGGGTGACAAGTTTGTTTTGATTTCTATAACCGTTTTATTTGAATAAATCAATGTTTGTTACGAAATCAAAATTTCAACTTAAATGAGAGATAAATTTTATAACTATTTTTCAAATGTTAAGATAACTTTTACAAAATCAAATTTGAATTTTAAATGGAAGATAGAATTTCGTAACCGTTACGAAATTAGATTCTATCGTTGAAATTAGATATGATAACCTCATTATAAAAATAAGGCTGAAAAACTATGAGGTTACAAGATTAAACTTTTGAGAGCAGATTTGTGAGTCTCCCATGTCAGTTTTAGCGAATCATTCTCTAAATCCAAATAGATCATCTCATGTGTTGATAATACGATCTACAATATATTGAGTGTGATCTTATTTTGTTCATGACGCCAATTTGAGGTGAGAAAGATTGACGGAGAAGATCGAAGATTTTAAAAGCCAAAAAGATTGTTACAAGTCTCCCAGTTTCTCCTACTTGTGTGAAAAATAATTTTTTCCTTAATCTCTTATCCTAGATCTAAAATAAAAATCAAATTTTTAATGACGTATGATTATTAAAATATCATAACAACAATTTGTTTATGTTCATGTTAAATTATTTTTCATGATACTTATATTTTGCACGCTATAGGTATTATGAACACCGGTAATTTCGCCATGTGGGAGGGAACCCTAAATTCCAACACTTCATGTACCATGAGCATTATTTGAGAGATTTGTGTGAAAGTTCTGGGTTACCGACTTTGTGATTCCTAAGAATCACGACAAACTCGTTCAATAGGTCAAACTTTCTTCGAGGATCAATCCTTTCTTTCGATATTCAGTTTAGGCTCAAATATATTTATAATATTTACGGTGAATCAATTCAATAAGAATTGTTCGCCAACAATATAAATCAAATAATGAAATAGAAAGAGAATTTTAGAGAGGAAAGAGAAAATGCAAATTTAATCTTGCTTGCGTAAATTTTTAGGCCTCCTTCTACAACCCCACGATCCTTCCATTTGTCCCATACGTCGATACGATCGTCTTTTCAATTCAACCATTTGTTCTTCCCACACTTGTCTTCTACACATTCCGCCGTTATTACTCTGCTTGAAGCTCCATTCATGGCTTCTCAAGCCCATCTCATAATCGTACTCTCTTCTCAAATCAGGATCGGACAGCGTCTTGTAAGCCTCATTCAACTGCACAAACATCCTGGTCGATTCGTCCTTCATCGAAGGACTGCAGACGTCTGGATGATATCTCAGCGCCATCGCTCTGTAAGCTCTCTTAATCTCCTCCATGCTTGCACTAGTCTGACTCAACGAAAGAAGCTTGTAATGGTCATTTGCTTGGTAAGTTTTGTCCGCGAGATTACCATTCCTAGCTTTGCATGAAACGGAAACCACCATTTTTGATGGGTGTTTTTTGCTGGAAATGAAGGTGGAGAAACTAGGGTTAGGTTTAGCAGTATTTGGTTGGGGGTGAAGCAGAGAAATAGCCATGGCGGGTTTCGTTTAAAATCAGTCCAAATTTTTGCAGACTGCTTGAGGGGATAAACAACGTGGGGTTTGAAACATTTATATAGTGAGAGACGACTTTGTCTTCTGGTTTTTTAAATCCAAAAAAAGAAAGAGAGAAGAACGTTCGAGGAATGTGTTGTAATTGTGAATTATGAACTGCGACTGCAAATGCATGTGGTTGTTGAAGAAAAAAGAGTGAAAAACCAAATGAACTGAGTCGCGTTGTGTTGACCAACGCGCTTTTGTGAAGAATGGTCAGCATCCTCGGCCAACTGTTCCTTCATACTTATCTGCAAATCTGTTTGGTTGACGAGAAAATATTCTAAGAAAGTAGCTCTATTCATACTGTTCCAAACAAGTTTTTGTCAGCCTTTAAATCTGTCTTGAAAAGTTGAATCAAATGCGTACAGTAATTATTGTATTGGTGGCAATCAAAATATTACACCCATTGACTTAGCACTTCCATTTTCCCGGATTATTTTTCACTAATACCGTAGCGATATTCTTTTTATTACTTGAATATACTAATAGTTCTTCTCAAACAGTTTTTGTGATAACATTTTTATGTTTGTCTTTGACAAATGATTATTCCGATGCATGTACTACTCTTAATTTTTTTTTTTATAAATACTGAATACAATACTTAAAATTCTTATTGACTTTAGTTAACTTACCCCAATTGACTTCCTGTTTTAATTTATAGTTAGAGTGACTTGGATCAGCTGATCAAGAATTGAGTTAAAAATTTATTACCTGTTTATTGCATTTTCATTGAATCTACAGTCTACTTCCCCTTTGATGAGGTTTTGTTAATATTTTGGTATTTAATATTTAATCTTGGGGTCATAACATATCATGATTACATGAAATGAAATGGTTGTAACTTCTCATATTTTTGGGTCATACTTTATTTTATTTGAGTTTCTAAGACTTCCACTACAAGATTATTGAATTTTATCTAGGATCAGATGGTCCTGTGTTTCTTTTGAGTAGGGTTGTTCCCCGTTTATGTTTATGCTATGACCCTTTTCATGTCAGAGCACATTTGATCAAAGTCTATAGTATGCAATGTTTTAATAAACTTCTTCATGGGTATAGATTATGCAATTTTTATTTTGTTAATCTTAATAATTAACATATAACATATTTGAATTCAAATAGAGTTTCTACGCTTTTCATTGATATATAAATAGGTTTCTATTACGTATTAGTTATTCGTAGTTAAATTCTAAGAAACATACTACTCAATGAAAAAAAAATAAAAATAAAGGTAGAACATGACAAATTTTTAAAAAGAATTTTTAATTTACACAGAAACATTACACTTCTAGAAAGTATTCCACACTAACCATGTCAAAGAAAAACAATAATTAAAGAAATGTTATCTCACATTACATCTTGATGAGACACATGTAACGTGTACAGTGAACAAGAAAAAACTATGTACTAGGAAAGTTCTGTCAAAAAAATCAAGGAAAAGCTGTTTTGTTTTGTTGCTTTGTTTGCTATCCTTATTAGGAACGTGCGCAGGACAGCATAAAATCGACTAGTTTGCGCACAACCAACCTTAAAAAAGTTTAAAAGATAAGAAAAAAAGGACAAAAGAAGGGAGCTGCCATTTCTCAGCTGCTTCTTTTTGACTGATGAAACCAATGAAGTTAAGGCTATTTTTTTAATGCCGGCCACTGATTCTCTAGATTTGAAATCTTGACCTAATGCTTTATAATTTTTTAATTTTTTCTGATTTAGCAGCCAAGATTTACGGATTGGATAGGACAATTACGAAGAGTTCATGAATCTGGTTTGAGGGGAAGTTCCCCTCTAAACTGGTGGAAGTTTACCCTCAATTCTGTGTCTACTTTAAAGACTTAGGTGACATTAATTTATTGTTCTCGAAAAACCTTGTGTTTGAAAGCTAGAAATTTAGGTCAAAAAGTCTTTGTACACGAGTCTCTGGTTTCTGTGGTGCTTGTCATTTTAGAGGGATAAAACACATGCAGCTTCTAGTTATTTACATTGTATTAATGTAGGTCGCATCACCGAATTTCTTTGGCAAACTAGATAACCATTAGCCTAAGATTTTAAGAGAATTTAGTTAAATATTTTAGTTTAAAGCGATTGATTTTTCACTTGTATATTAGTGTAATATGTTTATTTAGCATTTATTACAAAATTATTATATCAATTACTAAATGACCTGTGTTAATACGTAAAGGCGGCAAATTAAGGAGTAGGCACCAAATTTTAATTAAGTTGCTTTTTGTGGTTAATCCTTGTGAAAAGATTATTGTATTATTGGGCTTTGATTAGTGGGCTCCAATCACTATTTTAAGACGAGACTAACTACTAAAAACTATTTTTTATTCAAAAATTAGAGGGAAGACAATGAGCTATAGAGGGAGAATTTAGATTCGAATCCTCGATAAATCAATGTATATTGACATTTTGATAAAGTGATTTGAGGACAGAGATTAGGAATCGCCAAATGTAAGTATTGCATTCACAAATCTTTGTCGTTTAATTCGATATTTTGTTTGGACGTAGGGATTTGATTTAAAGTTTAAAGTTATGAGTTATAAATTCAAATTGATGTGTAGAAATCGAAGATCCTTGCATGAAATCATGATAGAATTTTTTTGAATAACCTCATTACCAATCAGAGTAAAAAGATTGAGAAGAAATTGACGTTTCACAGAGAAACCATTGACGGTTCTTTGTGATCGATAGATCCTTACTTGAACAAGTCCTGTAACGCCCCCGAACCCACCCCGACTCGGTGCGCTACTTTGCACAACATTCTCGCGTTTAAAACGTAATTTAAAATAATTTTTTATAAAATTTTGACTCAATTTTTAGATTTTTCGAACCCTCAAAATTTGTTGGAAAACGTGTCCAAAATACGTGCAAAACGTGTTGGAAAAGATCGGGTTAAAACATAGTAGAAATAGAAAAAAAAAAATTAAACTTGCATGCTGGGCGGCGTGCGCGTTGGTGCCGATCGATTGGCATCCTCTCGGGTCGCGATTTGCGCTGGGCGTTGCGAGCGCCCAGCCCGCGCCCTGCGCGCTCCTCCAGCACCTTGGGCGCGCCAACCCTCGGCCACTAGCGACCTTCTCCCTTTTCTCTCCATTTTTCTTCAAACCACTAACAGTCAAATCACCCAAATTTTATCCCAAACTTTCCCGACATTCCCGACTCCTTGACCCGTAAATTTCTTGAAAAACCGACTCCGAAATGTCAGTGAAAACGTGAAAATGAGTGAAAACCAACGTCGTTTATTACACGAAAAATCGAGCAGCATAACAACTAAATTTCTGGAAAAACCACAACCCTAAAATCCAAACTTTTATAAAATACGTTCAAAACAATTCCAAAACAATATTTACAACGTTGTAAAACCATCTTCATTTACACAAAATAAAGTGCAAATTAACCTACCTATTTACAATCAAAATACCAATCCTCCAACACTCCCTGAAGACTATGGTCGAGACGCCCCGACAACTGCTTGCACCGGCGTGTCCCGTGCGTCTCCAACTACTCTCTAATCTTGGGCTCCCTCGTCTATCACACCTGTAACTACGCCGTCATCTACACCACAAAATACAAAACGTAAGTCTAATGCATAGTAAGTAGAGATTAATGAAAGCAAACAAACACACAATGCAAACCAATCCTATCACATGCAGTTTCTAAGTCTCAGTTGTGCTCATTTAATATTTGTTGCATTAATCTTTTGATAAGCCGTGTGGATCAAGTATGCACACATCCCATAACCGTCTAGGATGGCCACACATTGATCCAACCAAGCAAAAACGGATAGCACGCATCCCATAATTGTCTAGGAAGGCCATGCACGATTTTACTTCCCCACATCGATCGTAGAATCCTATAACCGTCTAGGAATTCATACTCTCGATGCTTTAAGTATTTTTTTTTTGCCATACATCTCTCGTAGAGGTCCCCTCGGGGTGCTACACCCCAGCACTTATTTCCGACAAGGCAACTCTACTCAAGATCAAAATTTGCAATTCTTTTATCTTGTTACGTTTCACGCTTACAATTCAAAGCATACACAAAACTCGTTTTCTCGTAGTTTGAAAACAATGATAGATGTTCATACAATACGCAAACATAAAACAAATCAAACAGCCAAACAAATAAACAAATCTCTACCGTTCTATGGTGTAGGCCCTAAGGCACAAACGCACACATTCCACTACTTACCTAGTTTCTCCACATGTATTTGCTCACCTCGCTTAATCTAATTACTCACTCATTAACCTAACATAATTAAGGGAAAAACACTTAAAAACCATTAAGATAATTCTAAGGAAAGCATATTCTAACTCTAACAACAAACCAACCTAACTATGTAGCCTAAAACCCAACAACCCGAAATTCCCCTAATTTTTAGTGTTCTAACTTCAATTGACCATAACTTATTCGTTGTTCAACGGATTTGAACGTGCCACCTCATTCCATAAACCTCTACATGTCTACTATCCAAGAAACAATCAAATTCAACAACCAAACAAAATGACCAATTCAAAATTCACAGAACAGAACCGGTGCACAAACTTCTCAAAACCGGTTTTTCCATAACTCACACCCAATCTTTAATCTCTTCTTAAAAACAACCTAAACTAACATATTTAAGGATTAAACCATTAAAATAGGAAGAAAAACTAGCAAAGCAACAACATTTTCGGACTTCTAAATTAGGGTTTTCCAAACCCTAACCAAATCCCCCCAAAACACATTAAAGACATCAAAAACCATTACCTAAAGCACTATCATCAAAACCCATTTAATCTTACCTCAAAACTCCTTGCAAAACTTGAAGAAAAGGGAGGAAAAGAGATTGGCTATGGAGGAAGAAAAACCGTGGGGAATGAGGAAGAAGAAATAAATTTTTTCTTTTTAACCTACCACCACTTTTCTCTTTTAAAATTTTCCACTAAGTTTTTCATTTTTACAATTTCACCTCTTCTTCCTTTTCTTCATGTATTCCACCGTGAATTCTTCCCATTCCATCACTTGCTTCATTCTTCCTATTGGTTCATTCCTTTTTTGACTTTTTAACCATCCTACCACATTTTCTATTTGACTTAGCAACACACTTTTCTTCTCTTTCAACGAGTAAGGCATCTCATCATTTCCCTTCTCTCTCTCAATTTTTCTTTCATTTTATAAATTCATTTACATTAACTTAAAATCACCACAATTACCAATCACTCCACTTTAGGTTTTTCACTCTAATTTCTCTTCCATTTCTTTCTAAGACTCATACTATGAATAACTCTAGAATAAATATTAAACTCCTATGACATACCTTATCTAGGGCTATGCACGCTATAGGAAATTTTCAGGTGTTAAAAGTCCACCAACCACTTATGGGTTGGTTGACCAATGGATGTTTATACCGGCTTTTATATCAAATTTTTGTGATATATTCCTTTTAAATTCTTGAGGTTATTCCTATCCTAGTTATGAGTTCCAACAATAATTTTATTTATAAATCTGATTACGATAAGTATCGAGGTTTGACTGAGTGTTTGGACTCCATGACTATCAAGATTTGGATTTTAGTTGAGGGTTGGTATACACTAGTTGAATTAGAAATTTATTTATTATATTAAGTTGATCTATAGTTTTGTAAAATTTATTTTAATACATGTTCTCGTACTTTTATGACATGTCATGTTTTTAAAGCATGCTTGTTTTTATATATTATTTATAATTGTCACTTCCATATTTATTTGAGAATGAATCATTATTTTTGTTGTTGATCAACTTGATCGTCGATTTGATCAACCCATATGGGAGCCTTTACTTGATACTTATGTTTGACTACTTGGAAAGGTATTTTTCTTTTGACTAATGAAATAATGAGACAACTTACTTTGTTATATCACTAGCTGTGCCATGAGTGACATAATACTTATAACAATATAGTGAGTTTTTTAGACACTTATCATACTGATGGTTCTCGGAACTTGATTTTTGATAATGTTTTTATCTTTAGTTATAATATATGATTTTGACTATAGCATGTTATACATACTTCAAAAAAAAAAAATCTTGTATAACAAAAATAATAAGTACTACATCACAAAGAATTTCATCTTTATACTTACCAATTGCGAGTACAATATTCACTTGTCTAGTCACTTTTATTTTTTAACAATTACTAAACTACTATAGCTTGTATAATCTAGGATGCTTCATGGTTTTCAAACTCAATTTTTCTACTAACAAAGTCCTAGCAACGTTAGTACAACTCTCACTATCAATTATTAAACTACATACCTTATTATTTACGTGACATCTAGTGTGAAATATGTGCTCCATTTGCACTTTATCTCCATCCTCTTTGGCTTGAACGTTGAATATACGTCTAGTGACCAATAGGTCTCCCCTTACAGGTTCCTCTATATCCACATCGTAACAATCTTTTAATGGTGATATTTCATCATTACTTAAACTTACAATTGCTATATTATCATTATCCAAAATAATCATAACTCTTTTATTCAGACAATTAGAAGCAATATGACCAAAACCTTAACATCTAAAACACTTAACCACTCAAGACTTAATAGATGTGGATATTTTGATTTTACCTTTTATGGGGGTGGTATTCGATATCGTGGCTTTCCCTTTGAACTTCTATTTCGGTTTTGAACTAGGCTTATCATTCCTCTAATTAGATTTCCATGAAGAGTTTAAGGTTGATCGATCTTAGAGTTCCTCGATTTCAATTGCCTCTCAACTTTGATGGACTTGTAGCTTCATCGTCCTCATCCACTATAGCTGATGTGCCAAGGAAAGCCATCTTACCATCTTGTTCCAAACCCGTGTCCGAACTATATTTCTAATTCATTTGTTCATTTCATAGGTGACAAAGTCAATGGCCAAGTAGAGTTTAAACCGAGTAACAAAGGCATGGAAGAGTTATCCAACTTATCAACAAATAAGAAACTTCATGTTCAACTTCACCTAGAGGAATGAAACCAACTTTGGGCCACCCCAATATCATTGTGGTGGAAGCCCAAACACTCAAGGATTGAAGAGGACCTCCACATTGTAACGCCCCGAACCCACCCCGGCTCGATGCGCTACTTTGCACGATAATCCCACGTTTAAAACAAAATTTAACATAATTTTTTACTCAATTTTTGGGTTTTTCGAACTCTTGAAAATGGTTGGAAAACATGTATAAAATACGTGTAAAACGTGTCGAAAAAGATCGGGTTAAAACATATTTGAAAACTAAAAATTTTGAAAAAAAAACCGGGCAGGCCACCATGGGCACTTCGCACGCCACATCGTGCGTGTTGATGCCGATCGATTGGTGCTAAGCGCCAGAGATCAATGAACAGGAGGCGCGTGCCATACCTGCACCCTCCGCGCGCCACACCTGCACCCTGCGCGCTCTTCCAGCGCCCTGCGCGCGCCAACCTTCGGCCACCAGCGCACCTTTTCCTTTTTTTCTCCATTTTTCCTCAAACCACTCACACCCAAATCTCCCAAAATTTACCCCTAACATTTCTGACATCCTCGACTCCACGACACGTAAAAATCTCAAAAAACCGACTCTAAAACATTAGCAAAAACGTAGAAACAAGTGAAAACTGACGTTGTTTACTAAAAAAACTAGCGGCATAACGACTATAATTTTCTAAAACCCCAAAAACCTGAAAGTCCAACACTTTATATAACACATCCAACCGCATTCGTAAGCGTTTTAAAACCATTAAGATTTACACAAAAATAAAATCTAACAAAGTACTAATAGATAATCCAAACTACCCATCCACACACGTCCCCGAAGACCCTGATCGAGGTGCCCCGACAACTGCCTGCACCAGCGTGCCCCGTGCACTGCCGACTGTCGCCTAATCCTAGGCTCCCTTAACTAGCTCACCTGAAATCCTGTCGTCACTTACTCCACAGAACACCAAAAGTAAGCCTAATGCTTAGCAAGTAGGGAATAATGAATGCAACAAAACACAATGCAGACAATTGTCCTAACACATGTAGTTTCTAACACTCTGTTGTACTCAGTTCACATTCGTTGCATCAATCTTTCAATAGGCCGTGTGGATCAAGTAGGCTCACATCTCATAACTGTTTAAGACGGCCACACCTTGATCCAACCAAGCAAAACCGGATGGTACGCATACCATAATTGTCTAGGATGGCTATGCACAATTTTCCTCCCCCACATCGATCGTAGAACCCTATAACTATCTAGAAGTTCATACTCACAATGTCTTAAGTATTTTATCCAAACATCTCTCATAGAGGTCCCCTAGGGGTGCTACATCCCAGCACTTATTTCCGACAAGGCAACTCTACTCAAGACAAATTTTGTAATTCTTTTTATCTTGTTACGTTTCACGCTCACAATTCAAAACAATGCAAAAGCTCGTATCTGGCGTAATTTAAAACCATGATGCATGTTAAGAAAATGTGCAACACAACATAACACCAAACAATAAACCCTACCGTTCCATGGTGTAGGCCCGAGGGCGACAAAAACGTTCCTCTACTTACCTGATTACTTGACACGTGTTTTTTTACTTTGTCTAGTTACATTACTTGCTCGACAACCTAACAAATAGGAAAAACCGCTTTGCAACACTTTAAGGAATTCTAAGAAATTTCCTAACCCAAAATTAACCACAATTTGAACCACTTTAAGTTTAAACCCTAAAACCCGAAATTCCTCCCAAATTTAGTGCCTAAACTTTAATCGGCCATAACTTATTTGTTTTTCAACGGATTTGAACGTGCCAGCCCAATCCGTAAACCTCTAGACGTCTACTATCCATTGAAACAATCAAATTCAACAACCAAACACCATGGCCAATTCGAAAATCACAAAACAAAATCGGCCCCCTTATTCAAAAAATTTGATTTTTCTCCAACTTCCACGAAAACTCTAATCTATCCCCATAAACAACCTAAACTAATCTATCTAAAATTTAAACTACCAATTTAACAATAAAATCCAACAAAAAAAAAGGATTTTTCAGAATACCCCATTAGGGTTTCTCAAACTCCACCAAAACTTCACCAAATTTACTAAAAACACCAACAATCATTAAAGGGTTGAATAAAACTTATAACCCCACTAAATCTCACCTCAATCCTTGAAGAAAATGGAGGGAAGGAAGGTGGAGAAACCCTTCCATGGTGTGGAGATTCATGAGAGAAGAAGAAGAGAAAACCAAGAATTTTGCACTTTTACAGTTCACATTTCCAAAATTTAAAAGCAACACTTTAACCTCTTTTTAAAATTGCCACCAAAATCATCTTTTTTATAATTCAAACCCTCCCCATCACTTTACTTTTCCCCCACGTGAATGGAATCCATTTCTTCACTCTTTCACCAATTAATTTTCCTTTTTATTCTTTCTTTATCTCTTATTTATCTTTACCTTTAACTCAACCAATCATACACTAATTCACTTCAACTCTAGATTTTTTCCATATTCTCTTCCAACTTCCACTCTTGACTCTTATACTTAAAATAATCCTTAGAATAATCCTCGGATTAACATTAAACACCCTGAATCGTCTAATCTAAGACTATGACGTTATAGGAACTTCCTGGGTGTTACACACATTACCAACTCCAAAGCACTTCCTCGACCCCAAAGAAGAAGAATAATAAGTTTGTCCTCCTTGTGTCAAAAAATTTGTAATAGGTTTTAGCTATACCTTTCTTTTCTTTCTATTAAAACCCTAGTTATTTTGTTGTGTTTAAAGGGCATGCATGAACATTTATGGGGAGAATAGCTGAATACTTAAGAGAGAAAATGTGGAATGCCTTAAGGGTAAAATGAGAAGGGAGATCATAGGAGAGAGAAATGCCAAAACACATTTGACTTAGGCCACCCTTGGCCCTCCATGTGGCCGAATGGGATGCCACCTTTCTAGGGTTTCTTCTCCTTCCCTCTTAACTTAACCCTAGCTATCATTGATGAGTATTTAAGCTTTCTTTGCTGCTATAAACTTAAACAACTTTGAATATTTGGAAATTTCAGATTGCCTTCTGCTTTCTTGTGTTAGTTATCTTCCTCCTTCGGTGAGTGGCTACCCGAGAGTGAGTTCTTGTTGCCTTCTTATGAGAGTCAAGTAGGTAGTTAGCTTAGTGCAACCTTCTTCTTCTTCTTCTTACAAAGGAAATACCCCCAACAAGTTTGTACGTCATCTCTCTCAAGAGCTCGTTGGAGTACTCCTTCGTTTGAAGGTAGTAAAATCCGAAAAGTGTAATTTAGGCACCTATTACAACCAATGGCTGCTCCGCCATCCATATCTTTCCAGCCACGCCAAATTTAGATTGGAAAATTTAAGGGTGTTTATCCAACTCTCTGAATAAGCTACCCTCAAAATTTCAGCTAATTTGGTTCAGCCGTTTTTAAGTTACGTACTTTACAATCTGATGCATTTTGCTGCCCATAATCTATTTTTTGAGCAGATTTTCTGTTTTGCTGTTGCTACGTTTTTTAGTGCGATTTTGGATTGAGCCTTTGGCACGTCAGTAGCTCTCACCATTGCTACTTCTAACTTTTTATAATATTCCTTCACACTTTTGATTCCTTGAGTTAAACTTTGTAGCTTCCTACATGCATATCGATAATAATGCTTAAGAATAAATCTTTTATGCATGTGTAGCTTCATATTGTCCCATGTGCGTAAGAGTTGTTCTCCATACCTTTTTCGGATTTCACTAATTGATTCCACCTTATATTTGTATAATCTGTGAATTCCATTGAAACTAATTTGATCTTTTTCTCCTTGATGTAATTATGACATTCAAACATATGTTTAACTTTTCTTTCTCATTTTATATAAAGTTTGGGATCACTCTTACCTTGAAAAGGAGGGATTACCATTTTGATGTTGCTTAGATTTCTATCGTCATGGTTTGTTCTAGAATATCTATATTTTGAAATGGTCATCCTCGTAGTAATACTCCATTGGTTATTTACCATTTCTTGCACGGCTATTAGAAGAAGACTTTATTTTTTTGTACTTCATGTATAAAACCTTAATTTGATCTTGTATAGCCCTCATGTACATCTCCGAATCGAACTTAATACGTCTTTCTAACTACTCAAAATTTCAAGAAAGAAAATTAAAAATTGTTAGTAAACAAAAATAAGTAAGTAAACAGAACTCACTCACTCTCTCACGTGTTTACACTCGATTTATGTCTCTTCACTCGTGTTTCCTTCAAATAATGATTTTTATATGATAGTCTCACACTCTTGTCTTTTATCTCTCAATTTTCTCTTTTAGCACTTTATGTAAAAGTCTAATTAAGAGAAAACTTTATCAAGCAAAAACAAACAAGTTCAAACTTTTCAACTCAAAATTCTAATTTCTAAGATCAGATAGAATCAAACAATTTTAGAATAGGATATAGAATTTTAAGAAAGGAAACTTTTCAAAAAATAGAAACTTCATATTTCATAGAATAATGAATGATGCTCGAATATTGTGAGAGCAAATAAGATTAATCAAATATTTCAAACTCTCCAAGAAAGTAAAACCAATAACTTGGAATCAACTAAGACAATGAAAGAAAAAGATTTGAATATGTAACACCCGAGAATTTTTACTTAATGTGTACTGTTTTAGAATTATTTAAATTAGAAGGAAGAATGGGAGAGAAAATAAAATGATAGGTGACTTAAACGTTTATTAAAATATGTGCGGGTATTCCCAGTGGAGAATTAAGCTGGGTACGGGGTGAGGGTCAATTGACGAAAGTTTATAATTTAAGAGTGAGATTTAACGAAATTTTTGGAAGGGCAGAATGGTAATGTTAGTGTTATTATTATTATTTTTTGCTTTAAAAGAAAATGTTATTTTCTTTTAAAAACAACTGAATGGCTCGAATCCATTCAGTTGCTGCCCACGAGCGAAGAACAGGGCATCGAAGGGGGGGAGCTCAGGCGGTGATCGACAGAGAAAGCACCGGCGATTTCGGCATCCTTCCGATCAGACGGCGACGACGAGCCGAGGATTGGCATCTCCGACCTCCTTCGACCAAAAACTAACCGGTAAGCTTAGGGCTTTGCCCTGTTTTGTGTTCGGTCTGTGCCGTGGATCGTCGAGCTGCTAAAGCTCCGATCGCCAGCCGTTTTTGGCTGCTCTCGGCGTCGAATTGCCAAACTCGGTGCTAGCAAGGAATGCCGAGCAGTGTGCAGCTCGGGAGGAGCTAAAAATCGAGGGCTAGGTTTTTGGAGCCTCGGGTTTTTGTGTGGAATTCTGGTTTTTCTTGTTAGGTTATGTTAATTGGATGTTAGGGGGATTGATTGGTGACGAAATGGAAGAGATTTGATGGAAAACTAGAAAGGGGAAAATTTTCGACTTAGGGCAGTTTGGGTTTTGCCAGTTTTGACCTATCTATGTTTGTTTGTTTTAAATTTTCTTTTGGCATGTTAAAATAGATTATTATAGGAGTACGTGGCTGCTGGAATCGTTCGATTCCGATAACCGACGCGAAAGTTATGCACGTTTGAAGTTTCAGGTCAGTTTTTACCGAACCCAAATTAGTGGCCGTTTAGTTAGGTTTTAGTTGGATTAGGCTAGAAATAGTAGTTTAAGAGTAAATTGGTGTGTGTAGGTTTGAGTTAATGAAGTTTGAATATTTGTCGTAGGTCAAGCCGTAGATGGACAGGAAACCGAGTATCCTCAGTGAGCTAGGACGCCAGGTAAGTAGGGGTTATTATTCTCTCGCCTTCGGGCCTACACCATAGAACGGTAAGGTTTAATGATTATTTGTGTTGCTTCGTATTTTGTTGAGTTATTGTTTTGCTTTGGGTTGTTTTGTTTGGTGTTGTGTTGTGTTGTTGTACTGTGTTGTGTTAAGTTGTTGCGTTACGTTGTTGTGTTGGTTGCATTGTTTGAACATTGTTTTGCAAATTGTGGGAGTGAAATGTAAGATGTTAAGCAGAAGGTTCCGTGAATGCTTCGATGTTATGTAGAAGGTTCCGTGAACGCTTTGATGTTAAGCAGAAGGTTCCGTGAATGCTTTGATGTTAAGCAGAAGGTTCCGTGAACGCTTCGATATTATGTAGAAGGTTCCGTAAATGCTTTGATGTTAAGCAGAAGGTTCCGTGAACGCTTCGATGTTAAGCAGAAGGTTCCGTGAACGCTTCGATGTTAAGCAGAAGGTTCTGCGAACGCTTCGATGTTAAGCAGAAGGTTCCGTGAATGCTTTGATGTTAAGCAGAAGGTTCCGTGAACGCTTCGATGTTAAGCAGAAGGTTCTGCGAACGCTTCGATGTTAAGCAGAAGGTTCTGTGAACGCTTCGATGTTAAGCAGAAGGTTCCGTGAACGCTTCGATGTTAAGCAGAAGGTTCTGCGAACGCTTCGATGTTAAGCAGAAGGTTCTGCGAACGCTTCGATGTTAAGCAGAAGGTTCCGTGAATGCTTTGATGTTAAGCAGAAGGTTTCGGGAACGCTTCGATGTTAAGCAGAACATTCCGTGAATGCTTTGATGTTAAGCAGAAGGTTCCATGAACGATTTGATGTTAAGCAGAAGGTTCCGTGAACGCTTCGATGTTAAGCAGAAGGTTCCGTGAACGCTTCGATGTTAAGCAGAAGGTTCCGTGAACGCTTCGATGTTAAGCAGAAGGTTCCGTGAACGCTTCGATGTTAAGCAGAAGGTTCCGTGAACGCTTCGATGTTAAGCAGAAGGTTCTGCGAACGCTTCGATGTTAAGCAGAAGGTTCTGCGAACGCTTCGATGTTATGTAGAAGGTTCTGCGAACGCTTTGATGTTAAGCAGAAGGTTCCGTGAATGCTTTGATGTTAAGCAGAAGGTTCCGTGAATGCTTTGATGTTAAGCAGAAGGTTCCGTGAATGCTTTGATGTCAAATAGAAGGTTCCGGGAACGCTTCGATGTTATGAAGAAGGTTTTGCAAACGCTTTGATGTTATGTAGAAGGTTCTGCGAACGCTTCGATGTTATGCAGAAGGTTCTGCGAACGCTTCGATGTTAAGCAGAAGGTTCCGTGAATGCTTTGATGTTAAGCAGAAGGTTCTGCGAACGCTTCGATGTTAAGCAGAAGGTTCCGTGAATGCTTTGATGTTAAGCAGAAGGTTCCGTGAATGCTTTGATGTTAAGCAGAAGGTTCCGTGAATGCTTTGATGTTAAGCAGAAGGTTCCGTGAATGCTTTGATGTTAAGCAGAAGGTTCCGTGAATGCTTTGATGTTAAGCAGAAGGTTCCGTGAATGCTTTGATGTTAAGCAGAAGGTTCCGTGAATGCTTTGATGTTAAGCAGAAGGTTCTGCGAACGCTTCGATGTTAAGCAGAAGGTTCTGCGAACGCTTCGATGTTAAGCAGAAGGTTCCGTGAATGCTTTGATGTTAAGCAGAAGGTTCTGCGAACGCTTCGATGTTAAGCAGAAGGTTCCGTGAATGCTTTGATGTTAAGCAGAAGGTTCCGTGAATGCTTTGATGTTAAGCAGAAGGTTCCGTGAATGCTTTGATGTTAAGCAGAAGGTTCCGTGAATGCTTTGATGTTAAGCAGAAGGTTCCGTGAACGCTTCGATGTTAAGCAGAAGGTTCCGTGAATGCTTTGATGTTAAGCAGAAGGTTCTGCGAACGCTTCGATGTTAAGCAGAAGGTTCTGCGAACGCTTCGATGTTAAGCAGAAGGTTCCGTGAATGCTTTGATGTTAAGCAGAAGGTTCTGCGAACGCTTCGATGTTAAGCAGAAGGTTCTGCGAACGCTTCGATGTTAAGCAGAAGGTTCCGTGAATGCTTTGATGTTAAGCAGAAGGTTCCGTGAACGCTTCGATGTTAAGCAGAAGGTTCTGCGAACGCTTCGATGTTAAGCAGAAGGTTCTGCGAACGCTTCGATGTTAAGCAGAAGGTTCCGTGAATGCTTTGATGTTAAGCAGAAGGTTCCGTGAATGCTTTGATGTTAAGCAGAAGGTTCTGCGAACGCTTCGATGTTAAGCAGAAGGTTCCGTGAACGCTTCGATGTTAAGCAGAAGGTTCCGTGAATGCTTTGATGTTAAGCAGAAGGTTCTGCGAACGCTTCGATGTTAAGCAGAAGGTTCCGTGAATGCTTTGATGTTAAGCAGAAGGTTCCGTGAATGCTTTGATGTTAAGCAGAAGGTTCCGTGAATGCTTTGATGTTAAGCAGAAGGTTCTGCGAACGCTTCGATGTTAAGCAGAAGGTTCCGTGAACGCTTCGATGTTAAGCAGAAGGTTCTGCGAACGCTTCGATGTTAAGCAGAAGGTTCTGCGAACGCTTCGATGTTAAGCAGAAGGTTCTGCGAACGCTTCGATGTTAAGCAGAAGGTTCTGCGAACGCTTCGATGTTAAGCAGAAGGTTCTGCGAACGCTTCGATGTTAAGCAGAAGGTTCCGTGAACGCTTCGATGTTAAGCAGAAGGTTCTGCGAACGCTTCGATGTTAAGCAGAAGGTTCTGCGAACGCTTCGATGTTAAGCAGAAGGTTCTGCGAACGCTTCGATGTTAAGCAGAAGGTTCTGCGAACGCTTCGATGTTAAGCAGAAGGTTCCGTGAACGCTTCGATGTTAAGCAGAAGGTTCTGCGAACGCTTCGATGTTAAGCAGAAGGTTCCGTGAACGCTTCGATGTTAAGCAGAAGGTTCTGCGAACGCTTCGATGTTAAGCAGAAGGTTCCGTGAACGCTTCGATGTTAAGCAGAAGGTTCCGTGAACGCTTCGATGTTAAGCAGAAGGTTCTGCGAACGCTTCGATGTTAAGCAGAAGGTTCTGCGAACGCTTCGATGTTAAGCAGAAGGTTCTGCGAACGCTTCGATGTTAAGCAGAAGGTTCCGTGAATGCTTTGATGTTAAGCAGAAGGTTCCGTGAACGCTTCGATGTTAAGCAGAAGGTTCCGTGAATGCTTTGATGTTAAGCAGAAGGTTCTGCGAACGCTTCGATGTTAAGCAGAAGGTTCCGTGAATGCTTTGATGTTAAGCAGAAGGTTCCGTGAACGCTTCGATGTTAAGCAGAAGGTTCCGTGAACGCTTCGATGTTAAGCAGAAGGTTCTGCGAACGCTTCGATGTTAAGCAGAAGGTTCTGCGAACGCTTCGATGTTAAGCAGAAGGTTCCGTGAACGCTTCGATGTTAAGCAGAAGGTTCCGTGAATGCTTTGATGTTAAGCAGAAGGTTCTGCGAACGCTTCGATGTTAAGCAGAAGGTTCCGACTCGACGTTCAACATTTGCCCTTTATTTAAAAACATCAAGCAACTTGTAGCCAAAAAATTCATTTGTATAAAATAGGTTTAAACAAAACACCTAAAACAATACTTGTGTCACGATTAAAATAACTTAGAGAAACAATCGGTCAAAAGAATCCCGAGGACATAAAGTGTTGACTATTTAAATGTCTTAAATTGCGAACACTTCTTCCGCCAATAGTTTCAGCGGTAAGAGCATGAAACAGAAGACATCTTCCACTAACAGTCTCCAACGGTAGAAGTAGAGACAGACGAGTCTCAGCGGTAGAAGCTGAACAAAATACATCCACCGATCACAAAATGACAAAATTTACTACCCACATCTACCGCTCACATCCACCGATCACAAAATGACAAAATTACTACTCACATCTACCGCTCACATCCACCGATCACAAAACGACAAAATTTACTACCCACATCTACCGCTCAACAGTAACACTCAACATCTACCGATTGACTTTGACTTCTGTCGAATGACAACATTTGCCGATCAACAGTAACACTCAACATCTACCGATTGACTTTGACTTCTGTCGAACGACAGCATCTGCCGATCAACAGTAACACTCAACATCTGCCGATTGATCTCTGCCATTCGACATCTGCCAAACGACGCAAAACCACATTAGCATTTACACTCCAAACCATCGAACAACTCTGCCTACTAAAATAACTTATAAAATTTTATTGCAATCATTCAAAACAACTTAAAACCACAACTTTCTAAAAATCCAGAATAGCAAGCTACAATAAACCAATCGTGTTTTCATAGTCAGGATAATCTCAAAACATGTCAAAACATTAAAACTACTACTGTCATTAAAATCTTCAGCACATTTCAACAACACACTTGTCCACTAAGACTACACATACTGACATTTGTTAAACAGCCTCATCAGTGCACAAAATCGCGGCATAGATGTGCTCCATCAACACTGCCTATTCTTCTGCAAACTCAAAGAAATCACCTATTGGAAACTCAGCACCTACATCACAAAACTCATCTATTAACCTAATGCTAAATAAGTAGAGCATTAATGAAATGAAATACTGAAACATAAATCCTATTCATGCAATTTCTACTTTCTCAACTCAGTTGTGATTTCATTCGTTCATGATTTGATCCCTTTGTTCGATGGGAAGTGGATCAGTCTTCCCAAAGTCAAATGTTCTTTAATAGCTGTATCGTTTCATGATCTGATCCTTTTTACGATGGGAAGCGGATCAGTTTTTTCAAGATCAAATATCCTCTTAACTCGATTAAGGGGCGGATTGGTTCCTTTAATGGCATGATCTCGATCCATTTTTACGATGGGAAGCAGATCAGTTTTCCAAGGTCGAATATCCTCTTAACTCGATTAAGGGTCGGATTAGTTCTCTTAATAGCTGATCTGTTTATGTCTTACCGTGTCATTTCATGTAAATTCATTTTTGTTTCCTTTCAAAATATGATGCATAACATTTTGAAAATATACAAAATATGCATAAACCCTACTGTTTTGTGATGTAGGCCCGAAGGCACATATATACTCTACTTACCAGGTGTAGCGACCCTTAAACTTAACCCTTAAATTCTTGTGAAAATTTTTCTCTTTAAACATTCTCACGTGAACCCCCTTCGTTAAATCGTTAAATTAAAGTATACCCGTTGAAACATATTTAAAAGAAAATAATTTCAATAAAACCTTGAAAAACAAAAGAGGAATTGGCCAATTGAATAGAGGGCAAAAAGGGCCCAAACCCAAAATTTTTCCTGTTCACATCTACCGCTCACCTCCACTGTTCACTTCTACCGCTCACATCCACTGCTCAACAGTAATCGAACACATCTGCCGATTGACTTTGACCAAACACTTATATAAACTTCCGCTCATATCCACCGCTCAACAGTAACCGAACACATCTGCCGATTGACTTTGACGAAACACTTATATAAACTTCTGCCGATCACAAAACGACAGAATCTACTACTTACATCCACCGCTCATCTACCGCTTACATCAATTAAACATATAATCGAAACCTATACAATTTTCCCTTGTACTTACACACCATTCACTCAGAACCTCCAAAAACATTAAAAATAACATTCTCCATTTCCAGAAACATCAAAATATTAACAATCCAGAAACTAAGCATCCTAAAATGTTTCTAACTATACAAATATTATCTAATCCACCATCAATCCTAAACATCCTGAAATGTTCTCCAGACGTTTACTTACATCCCCAAGGGTCAAAAGTGCACCGACTGCCCAGCACACTCCCACGGGTCATCTTTCTTCAACTGATCATTTCTTGGGTGGAGGGATCTCTTCCTCACCTGTATCTAGATCACCTACACCAATCCACAATGTTCTTTGTTAAAAATGAGCCTAAACAAGGAATTTTCACAAACTAACGAAACTCCTAACTAAAGAAAATTTCCTAAAATTCTAATAAACTTCTCTCTCAGACATTTCATCGAACATCTTGCGCTCCACATTTATAAATCTCCATTAATGGAGTTTTCCAAGCTTTCCAAAACTGATTTTTCAATTAAAACACCAAATACATCCATTCCTTTGCCCAATAACGCTCAATAGTCGTAAATACAACGATAACTAACCATTACTAACAAAACCCGACTATTTTCAACAAAACCTAACAAAACCCTAATCTTTAAACAACCTAAAAGTCGAGAACTAAAGTCGGGAAACCATTTCTTACCTAGAATCGCGATAGGAGGAGAAAACGTGAAGAACGTTGAAGATCAGAATGTAGGAAATCGTTGAAATGTGAAGAACGCCGTGGAGAAGAGAAGAAATCGTCGGAGCCCCTTGAAGAAGAAGAAAATTAACGTTAAGTGTGGGAAGAGAGGGGTTTTTGACATTTTAATACAATTGGCTTGTCAAATGACAAGTTTTCCCCTCATTTGATTTTTCGTCTATCTCAATGTTCGACTATTGGTTCGGTTTCTCCAAATTTTTCTTATTTCACCAAGAATTCCAACTTATTACTAGGGCTCTAATAAAACTTTCCGTTCGCCAAACGGATTTAATTTACTATATTTACGACTTAATGCCATTGGGCGTTACATTCCACCCACCTTAATTAAAATTTTTTCCCCAAAATTTGACTTAGCTTAAAATCTTTGATGCTAACGCTTCATGCCTTGCAGCTTTATACTTCAATCCTCAATCGCTCTGCTCTTTTCGAGTACCTTTCCTCCGCTTCAAAACTAATCAGATTTCCCTTTAAGAACATCGATCCTATCCATACTTAGGGTTAATCTTTATGGTTCTAAACCAAAATTCCTAAAACCAATTGATACAACATTAGTCTACTGACCACATCCATTTTGTTTGATCTGTCTAAACACGTCCTCGGTTATGTCTCGCGTACTAACAACTCCTAAGTCCCCAGTTCGGATAACTCCGCTGGGTTTATATGCATGTAAATAATTTACACATGCATTGGCTTCCACCTAACAATCCATAAGTTAAACTTCCTTACTCTTCTGACTTGGCCTTATATTCGGGCCTTCCCGATCTAAATCTAGTTTAAGTCCTCAATTTCCTGACGAAGCAACTTCAAAGTTTCATTTCATCGAAGTCTTTCTTTAGCTATTCCTTTAGATCGCATCTACACCTAAGCTTCTTAACATCAGCCAGATCGAATACCGTTTAAAATTTCTTTCAACTCCTGGGGTGCAACTTAAAATTCTGCATAATTTCATCAATTCTGTCCGTAGTCGGAATGCATGCCGACTCAATTTCTATATTATCTCTAGTAGTGATCCCTCATAACTAATCTATCAACAGTATCCAAATTGTATACTTCCTTAAGCGCCTTAACAGTCTTAACAACTATTCCTTTGTGGGCTTCGCAACTAAAATTTTGATCTTTATATTTTGCAAGCTAGTTTATCGAATTTACCTCATGGTCTCAACGAGTCTAACTGGGAGTTAAAGTTGCTGCTCCCATAAGGTCTTGGTCCCCTTACAAATAAGATCCTATAAACATCACATTTCGTTATAAGCTACAATGACGAGCTCCCTCGTTATATCCTTTGCTGAATTCTCACCTAATCTACCTTATACTCCGTTTGTCCTACTCCATCTTTATAAACTCCAAGTGCATTCAAGTCCCTAATTTCATCATCGATACACTCTAAATTATCAATTGTAACCTTAAGTCATTTGTGTATTCACTGGTCTCAACTTGTTGAATACGACACGAACTTCTAGAACTCTTCTAACTTAGCCCCACTTCTAAGTTTACTTAGATGGTTTATGTGAAAATTCCCTGTTCTCCCCATCTGATAATCCACAAATCCCTCAAATCGTTCCGCGTAAAACATCGGGCTAAACTTCTAATCTTAACATTTCCTTTAATCCAACAATCTTTGACACCTATTTCTAATATCGCACGAGGATTTCTTCGAAGTCACTAAATGATCTACCCTCTTTCGTTTCTCCTAGCTGGGGTTCTAAATATTCTACTTTATTCCCTTGTAACGATTAATCCTACGATCTTCTTGTTAGCAAACTTGTTGTAGATAAGTTTATATCCTTAATCCACCTCTCCTCAATTTCTAAAATCTTACCCCTTTGTTTTCTAATAATTTAGAACATTTCTTCATTAAAACTAGCCTTCCTAGTTCTTCAAACATTAACGCCCCTACTTCCATCTCGGGGGTAAGCTTCACATCCATGGCCCACAACTTAAGCTGTACCAACTAGAGAGTCACTCTAGTTAAATCGTCATCCCTTATACGGTCATACTAGTTATCTTAATTCTGAAACACGACTTCCAATTTAGAGGGCTAAACTTTTCTCTCGGTAGTTATTGCGTTTGGGTCCATAAGTTCATTGTAGCTCTCACACTCTTGCTTCATAATCTCTAATCAAACTATACCAATGCATGACCTGTCTACTATTCGTCAATCTTTCTTAATTTCTCTAAGTCTCCCTCCCTTTATAGTATGTCGATCGTAATCTTTTGCGAATTAATAATCGTCCTTTACTGATTAGTCTTCATAGGCGATACCTATCTCCTGAAGATCGGCCAAATTTGTAATTCGAGTATTACCTTTTTGTATGGCCTTCATCCTTTATTGTCTCGAGATTCACTAACCTTCCAACTTCGAGCAAATCTCTTTATTTTCTTCATCGATATTGGTAGGTAAGAACACCCCTACGTAATCGCTCGGATCTTACGTCTTCAACGTTGCATTGCTCCATCACCCCTTTAAAAAAGAAGTCAACGCATTGCATACCTCTTCAATGATCTACTTAAACTAAACTTTTGAGTGCTACCTTTGTCTAGATTTCCGCTATATTTTCTTATCTACCTGTACGTACTAATGATACTTCGACAATCTAAAACATTCCCTAGTAAGTCTTACACCTAAACTTCAAATTTCTCCTCGATTGATCATATTCTAAACCCTAAGGGTCTATCAATTAGGGTCTAGTTCTCATTTATTTAAATCTTATATCCCGTAAGTTGTACCCCACTCATGGAAATGAAATCTTAAGTGCTCAATTCTCATGGTTATGCCGGGTCATGGACTTTAACGCATAACCCAATCCCTTCTTTATTCGATGCCTATGTCGTCCCCTCTCTATTTTTTTTAAGATTACTTTAACCTATCACACAATTATCATCTCCAAATTCTAACTCTATACTACATCTCTACTCTAATATTCTTCATTCCATTAACTTTTGAAGTAAAACTATACCTGAAACGACTGAGGGTTGGGCATTATCCTCGTCTTCGTTCGGGACAATTATCCTTGGTGTAATTTCTCTCTTCTAGTTGGTAGCCTTCCTCGAGCAATTTAAGGCATAGTGGCCCACCTCCCCGCATCTATAGCACTGGTCTGTACCCAATCTACACACACCCCAGTGGTTCTTCTTACACTTTGGGCATCGAGGCATACGCCGAGATCCTTGTACGCGCTTTCATCGGCTTTGTTTGATTCCTTCCTTACTCATCCCCTTTATTCCCCTCATTGCTTGTGGTCTTTGCTCAACTGGGTGTGGTTGAAACCCTCCGAGGAATTTATCCACATCGTGGTTACCAGGAGCAATCACCACTTGGGTTCTAGGGCCCTCTCGGTTTATCAATGCTTCGAGCTGGCAAGATTGCCTATCTATATGTTGTGCTTGTCGGTCTAGTTGTTGAGCTTGTTGGGCGATGACATCCCTCAATAGATCTATGGTGTCGTCCCTCTCATTCCTATCGTTATCTTTACGATCCATTTTGTACTCCTATAAAAGTTAATACAAATACTCTAAGAAATTGAAATCAAATAAAGCATTAAACATACTTATAGTTAAGGAAGGATGTCCGCGTAATGGTTGTATAGTCGAGCAGTCTACAGAATCGATTTTAAAACCCAGGGGCTTTGATACCATAACTGTAGTGACCCTTAAACTTAACCCTTAAATTCCTATGAAATTTTTTCTCTTTAAACATTCTCAAGTGAACCCCCTTCGTTAAATCGTTAAATTAAAGTATACCCGTTGAAACCTATTTAAAAGAAAATCATTTAAATAAAACCTTGAAAAACAAAAGAGGAATCAGCCAATTGAATAGAGGGTAAAAAGAGCCCAAGCTCAAAATTTTCCCTGTTCATATCTACCGCTCACCTCCACTGTTCACTTCTACCGCTCACATCCACCGCTCAACAGTAACCGAACACATCTACCGATTGACTTTGACCAAACACTTATATAAACTTCCGCTCACATCCACCGCTCAACAGTAACCGAAAACATCTGCCGATTGACTTTGACCAAACACTTATATAAATTTCTACCGATCACAAAACGATAGAATCTACTGCTTACATCCACCGCTCATCTACCGCTTACATCAATTAAACACATCCACCGCTCAACAGTAATCGAACACATCTGCCGATTGACTTTGACCAAACACTTATATAAACTTCCACTCACATCCACCGCTCAACAGTAACCGAACACATCTGCCGATTAACTTTGACGAAACACTTATATAAACTTCTGCCGATCACAAAACGACAGAATCTACTACTTACAGTCACTGCTCATCTACCGCTTACATCAATTAAACACATAACCAAAACCCATACAATTTCCCTTTGTACTTACACACCATTCACTCAGAACCTCCAAAAACATTAAAAATAACATTCTCCATTTCCAGAAACATCAAAATAGTAACTATCCAGAAACCAAGCATCCTAAAATGTTTCTGACTATACAAATATTATCTAATCCACCATCAGTCCTAAACATCCCGAAATGTTCCCAAGATGTTTACTTACATCTCCACGGGTCAAAAGCGCACCGACTGCCCAGCACACTCCCACGGGCCATCTTTCTTCAACTGATCATTTCTCGGGTGGAGGGATCTCTTCCTCTCCTGTATCTAGATCACCTACACCAATCCACAATGTTCTTTGTTAAAAACGGGCCTAAACAAGGAATTTTCGTAAACTAACGAAACTTCTAACTAAAGGAAATTTTATAAAATTCTAATAAACTTCTCTCTCGGACATTTCAACGAACATCTTGCGCTCCACATTTGTAAATCTCCATTAATGGAGTTTTCCAAGCTTTCCAAAACCGATTTTTCAGTTAAAACACCGAATACATCCATTCCTTCGCCCAATAACGCTTAATAGTCGTAAATACAACAATAACTAACCATTACTAACAAAACCCGACTATTTTCAACAAAACCTAACGAAACCCTAATCGTTAAACAACCTAAAAGTCGAGAACTAAAGTCGGGAAACCATAGATTCTTACTTAGAATCGCGATAGGAGGATAAAATGTGAAGAACGTTAAAGATCAGAATGGAGGAAATTGTTGAAATGTGAAGAACGCCGTGGAGAAGAGAAGAAATCGTCGGAGCCCCTTAGAGAAGAAGAAAATTAACCTTAAGTGTGGGAATAGAGGGGTTTTTGACATTTTAATACAATTGGCTTGTCAAATGACAAGTTTACCGCTCATTTGATTTTTCGTCTATCTCAATGTTCGATTATCGGTTCGGTTTCTCCAAATTTTTCTTATTTCACCAAGAATTCCAACTTATTGCTAGGGCTCTAACAAAACTTTTCGTTCGTCAAACGGATTTAATTTACTATATTTACGACTTAATGCAATTGAACGTTACACCTGACTTCCTTGAAATGCTTGGTTGTAAGCTACTTTGGGAGTTTGCTCACCTAAAATCATAAACACAACATTAACTTAACTTCTACTAAGCTTCATTTATCAAATATGCGAAAGGAAACTACTGGTTCATTCCAAACTAACTAAACTCGGGGTTATCTAGTTTTGTCTACCTTCCACATTGCATCACTAGTTCCGTGCTTGATCGTTTCAGACAATCCAAGCGGTTATGGACTATTTGGGGTGTCTACTAACTGAAGGATTAGGAACGTGAAACCGTAAAGCGTAGTTGGCTCGGTCGTGGCTCACCAAAACTCAAAACTGCCCCGAAAACAGCACACTCAAGATTTTCTATTTTATTCCACCATAGACCGTTCATCAAATGTATATCTTTTATTCATCCTAAATCATCCAGCAAGAAGAATCAAGGAGGAACTCATCAGAATTGAAGGAATCGGGCAGAGGAAATCGCTGAGAGAATTGTCGAGCTGAGTACCAAAAGGGAAAGTGAAAAGTGTGGCGGCTAAACCCTCATTTATAATATATATTTCACAAATTACACATATGCCCTTAACTAACCAAACTTTAACCTAACCATTGATTCTCATTCCTCTCTATTAATATACTCAAGTAATTAGCCATATCCCCCCTAAATTCCATAAAACGTATGCTACAAATGTCAATTCCAGTCGATAATTGCCGGGTGCTACAATCAACCCTCCTTAAAAGAATTTTGTCCTCAAAATTCGTGGTTTGGTAATTCCCAAACTTAAGCTCTCAATACTCAATCTATCAACTATTCCATCAAGGTATACTTTGAGTCTCTACATCCAACTCGGGTTCTAAATATTCTTTTAGCTCCCCATTATGCAACCTTGTTGTAGCTCACATAACATTCTTATCCGTAATCTCCTTGTTACGTAAAACCTTCACTGCATAATCTAGAATTTCCACTGATTTCTCATTGTGTATAAGAGTAGGTTGGATCTCAATATTCTGCTAAACCATGGGGACCACTCATAACATCCAACATTCCGCGGGTTTGGATAACTCTCTAACTGCCTGTGCCCTCGTCATCGATCCCCTTCTTCATACCTCTTATAAATTTCTCTCTACTCCAAGTTACTAAAACCACAGAAAGAAAACAACTCAACCTGTAATGTCCTTTAAATTTACCCTACTACTATTCCAAAAAAAATCTCGTGAAGTCAAAACTTTCATCTTTCATTTTATTCATTTTTTTTATATATCAATTCATTTCCCATTTCATTCACATCTATCCTCATATAAAGGCTATATACCTTATTCAGCGGGAGGTATAAACCTTGTGCTAAAGTATAACTTAATTTACATTCTAAGAAAAACAATGAAACCTGGTTTCGGTCAACGCTATATCCTAGCTCAACATTTAATTCTGCTCGGGTTTCATCAATCTGAACAGTAGAAATCTTCAACTTTTCTATCGGGTTTCATCGAAAGGATGGACGACAGAAGCAGAAAACGACGTGGACGACAGTTCTCGTCCACAGACTTCATTCGTCCACGGACTATATCCGTCCTCGAGGCTTAATCATCCACGGGACTAGGACATTGACTTTCTTACAGGAATACTTATCCAAAACTCATACAATTTCCCTCCTGTTTCACCCGTTACCCGAATGATGTAAATTCCAATCTATCCTAAATCACCTCTTTTACGTACTTAATCTTATATCATCAATTTCTACCCCATCACACATCCTTTACAAAATTGTCTGACAACCTAACATTCTTGTAACTAAATCTTTACTTCCTTTCTCCGCATCGATAACTAAATCCTTAGTCTTTCACTCGAATACTCAGTGTATCACTCCTTTTCAAAGAGGTCATCCACAAATCTTCATACATGTCCCCTCATTATACAGGGGTTAGAAATCCTATATACACCCGAACTTATATCTCCCAAAATAACATTTTCCCGGTGGTACACTCCAGTTCCTTTATCATAACTATGCACGTAACACTCGTTTCGATTCTACTATAACCTTAGTCAGCTATTGATCTCTGGCAATCCCTAAGTCTCCAAAGTTCAAACAACTCTAATTATGTACCTCGACACTCAACCATTCATGCATTCAATGACTACAACTCAATCAATTATAACTTAAGCACTCAAACTCATTTAACTTAGGTTCAGCTCTAGTTTTATTGAATTAAGTCCGTTCAATTCCGCACGAAGCAGCACATAAAATCACCCACAGTCTTCAATTTTCTCCCTAAACTTCCATATCTACATTCATTACATTTGACTAATTCTTACCTCATTCATCTCCAAATACCACTGAGTTTTCCTTCGGTCTAAATTAAATCATCATAACTGTACTCTTCTTACATTCAGCGATTTACAATTTCTTTAGCTTCACTCAATCCACTATAACCTCAACTTTAAAAATTATCAGACATAGTTTTATCCCTAAGTCCCCTAAAACAAATTCATTCAACCCTTAAATTTTCTATTTCCAAATCCTCCAAATTTCCTCAATGCAGCTATGCTACATACGTAGGAGGAACATTCTTGCCTTAAGTCTCCAAATAAACCCAACTTCTAAGTACTCGAACAATAAATTTCAATTCTTATAAAAATAACATCTAACTCGACGACTCCTTTCACTACCTAAAAACGTACACCTATCCACAAACTAAGACATAAGTCCCCAACTTCTTAGTGATAAATTACATCCTCAAAATTTTTTATTATTCATATCTTCCCAACCATTAACCTCAATTAGATTCTTGAATGTAATTTCTCATCTCGGGACTGTCAACTCTCATGGGTCTAAAATATTCAGGTTTATATTATTATTTTCTCTTAACTTAGAACTTACCGATTGTAGGTCGACAATCTAAAGTGTCACTTTTGTTTGTCCTAAATTCCAAATTCCTAGTAATGCTTCCTTGGTAATGAACAACCTATCCTACATTCCGAATATAAGGTATGTATTCTAGTCGTCCATCTTCCATTTTATAGAATTCAACCCCATGAATAATGAACCACTCGGCTGATTTGGATCTTAAATACTAGCTATTTCATCTAAATAGGACTTAATTGTCGCTTCAAAGGGAGTAGATTATAAGATAGCTACTTCATCCTCTTTAAATTCTTCTACTATGTCATAAGACATATTTTAACATTTTTCTTCCCTTAACTCGTCTTAGAACCACTCATTTCTAAGTGTTCCACTAAATTTTGATCACTCCTTAGTACTACCAAACTCCCGGGTCTCTAATTTAAACCATTCTAAGCTATACATCATAACACTCGACAGTCTTCCCAAATACTGACTTCACTTTAACCAACTTTAAGCAGACTCTGACATAATCAGCACCGTACCTGACGCCTCGGCTGGCTGGTCATCAACACTCGACTCAATCATAGTGGATATCCTCAATTTCACTTTAGCAGCACCCTTCTTTAGAGCTGGGCAATCCCTGTTAACATGGCTCACATCATTGCAGTTATAGCACAGAACAACTCTGGGCTTCGGGCAGCCTTTGAACTTGTGTCCAACTTCATCACAGTTGAAACACTTTCTCGAACTAATTCTGCACTCGCCCGGGTGATTTCTCAAACATCTCGGACACTGAGGAAACTTCTCGGTATTTTGTACTTTCTTCTCCCTTCCCTGTCTGCCCTGGCCCTCACTGACCTTTTTCATCCTTCGCATTTCTCGATTCAACAGTGTACTTATCTGCTCAGACTGTAGGCGCACTAATTTCGTTAACTGTCTGATCACACTCAGACCCTCCCCACTTCTCAATTCTGGCCCTATACTCGATACTCTTGGTCTTCCTGGTCGTCTAGGCATTTTGCTATATCCCTAGACAAGGTAATTACTCTCATAAATATCTAATAACTAAGGTTAACATAAACACTTATAGTTGTTGGAGTGCTCCCATGCGACGATCGATACTGATGAGTAATCTTTTGAACGGTTTAACAAAATGTCTCTGATACCAAACTGTAATGCCCCGATTTTTTATAAATTCGATTCGCTACTCATAACACTGAACAAAACTGAGACAATCTGGGAAGATTTTAAAAACTTCACTCGATGGTCAAAATTTGACCTTTATTTAAAAACATCAAGAAAACTTGTGGCGGAAATTCATTTGTATAAAATAGGGTTAAAACAAAACACTAAAACAATACTTGTGTAACGATTAAAATAATAGAAATAATCGGTCAAAAGGACCGAGGACATCAATGTGTTGAATATTTAAATGTCTTAAATTCGAACACTTCTTCTGCCAAATACTCTCAGCGGTAAGAGCAGAAAAAGAAGACATCTTCCGCTAAACAGTTCCAACGGTAGAAGTAGAGACAGAAGAGTCTCAGCGGTAGAAGCTGAACAAAATACATCCACCGCTCGCATCCACCGATCACAAAACGACAAAATTTACTGCCCACATCTACCGCTCACATCCACCGATCACAAAACGACAAAATTACTACTCACATCTACCGCTCACATCCACCGATCACAAAACGACAAAATTTACTACCACATCTACCGCTCAACAGTAACACTCAACATCTACCGATTGACTTTGACTTCTGTCGAACGACATCATCTGCCAATCAACAGTAACACTCAACATCTATTGATTGACTTTGACTTCTGTCGAACGACAGCATCTGCCGATCAACAGTAACACTCAACATCTGCCGATTGATCTCTGCCATTCGACATCTGTCGAACGACGCAGAACCACATTAGCATTTACACTCCAAACCATCGGACAACTCTACCTACTAAAAGAACTTATAAATTTTACTGTAATCATTCAAAACAACTTAAAACCACAACTTTTTAAAAATCCAGAATAGCAAGCTGCAAATAAACCAATCGTGTTTTCATAGTCAGGATAATCCCAAAATATGTCAAAACATTAAAACTACTACTGTCATTAAAATCTTCAGCACATTTCAACAACACACTTGTCCACTAAGACTACACATACTGACATTTGTTAAACCGCCTCATCAGTGCACCAAACCGCGACATAGATGTGCTCCATCAATATCGCCTATTCTTCTGTAAACTCAGAGAAATCACATGTTGGAAACTCAGCACCTACATCATAAAACTCATCTATTAGCTTAATGCTAAATAAGTAGAGCATTAATTAAATGAAATGCTGAAACATAAATCCTATTCATGCAATTTCTACTTTCTCAACTCAGTTGTGATTTCATTCGTTCATGATCTGATCCCTCTGTTCGATGAGAAGTGGATTAGTCTTCCCAAAGTCTAATGTTCTTTAATAGCTGTATCGTTTCATGATCTGATCCTTTTTACGATGGGAAGCAGATCAGTTTTTCTAAAGTCAAATATCCTCTTAACTCGATTAAGGGGCGAATTGGTTCCCTTAATGGCATGATCTTGATCCATTTTTACGATGGGAAGCGGATTAGTTTTCCCAAGGTCGAATATCCTCTTAACTCGATTAAGGGGCAGATTAGTTCCCTTAATAGCTGATCTGTTCATGCCTTACCGTGTCATTTCATATAAATTCATTTTCGTTTCCTTTCAAAATATGATGCATAACATTCTGAAAACATACAAAACATGCATAAAGCCTACTGTTTTGTGATGTAGGCCTGAAGGCACACACATACTCTACTTACCTGCCTTCCTGGAAATGCTTGGTTGTAAGCTACTTCGGGAGTTTGCTCACCTAAAATCATAAACACAACATTAACTTAACTTCTACTAAGATTCATTCATCAAATATGCGAAAGAAAACTAATGGTTCATTCCAAACTAACTAAACTCGGGGTTATCTAGTTTTGTCTACCTTTCACATTGCATCACTAGTTCCGTGCTTGATCGTTTCAAACGATCAAAGCGGTTATGGACTACTTGGGGTGTCTACTAACTGAAGGATTAGGACCGTGAAACCGTAAAACGTAGTTGGCTCGGTCGTGGCTCACCAAAACTCAAAACTGCCCCGAAAACAGCACACTTAAGATTTTATATTTTATTCCACCATAAACCGTTCATCAAATGTATATCTTCTATTCATCCTAAATCATCCAGCAAGAAGAATCAAGGAAGAACTCACCATAATTGAAGGAATCAGAAGAGGAAATCGCCGAGAGAATTGCCGAGCTGAGTTTCAAAAAGGAAAGTCAAAAGTGTGGCGGCTAAACCCTTAGCTAAACCCTCATTTATAATATATATTTCACAAATTACACATATGCCCTTAACTAACCAAACTTTAACCTAACCATTGATTCACATTCCTCTCTATTAATATACTCAAGCAATTAGTCATATCCCCCCTTAATTCCATAAAACGTATGCTACAAACGTCAATTCCAGTCGATAATTGTCGGGTGCTACAATGGTCCAGTCATTGGTGATAATACAGTCTAGGGGAGAGTAAGCATCATTTGGTGCAACCTCATACGGAACAGTCTAACTCTAGTTCCTCCCCACAATAACTATTTACATACATTCATTTCGTTTCAATCTTTATTCTTTCATTTTTTCTTATATGAAAATATATGCATAAACCATTTTTGTTGCTTTAATCGAATATGATGCATGCTACATGTAATGCATATGAGCTTGAAAATGCAAATCATTTCACAACCTTTATATCGTTTTCACATCGTCACCGTATATCAATTCATCCATCATATCCTAATCATCACATCCTGTTAGCTTAATATTCTCGTACTTACTACAAAATATCAATCAATAATATAACACAACCACCACATTTATATTTATAGCATATCATATCTATGGATAATATCCTCATATATAGCAATTCTACCACAACTATAAGTCATCATTAACAACCATCATTTTAACACTTTGTGATGTAGGCCAAAAGTCAAAATTATACATCATTACTTACCTTGAGTCTTAGCATAATTTACAGCAACCTGGTCACTGTACTTCTTGCGTTGATAAACCTATAACATATCAACTTCACTATTAGCGTCACTATAAAACAAACCTATCACTTACAATGCTCAACCAATATGAGTAATTCTATAACCAATGGTTATATTTACACATAACTATAGCTTGAATATTCAACCACAATTGTTTTGAACATAACGTAGCTATTTAACCTTCCATAAATCAAAATTTCAGGTAACACTTCTTGTTTTCTCTTTAACTTCAAAATACCCTTGTACTTTGAGTCCTAAAAATGTACTTTAATATATTCTGCAATGACTTAACACATACATTAGAAACTTCCAATATCCAGTAAGAGGGTATTTCCAAGATGAATAAAAATAACCTTAACTTCATATAAATTTTTGCAAATTAAGTATTTAAGCATCAAAACAAATCAGGTTCTATTAAGCTAACAGATGCTGAAGAAGGTTCTATTAGGTTTATTTCTATTGTGGGTAATGTATTGGGATTCAACATCTTGCACGTTATACGTCCGAAGATTTATGAACCCCTCATGTTTGTTTAAAATCTTTCAAGGCCTTCTTCATGGTATCCAGGTCAAGATTCAGATATTAAACGATCATGGCCTCCTCTATTGGGATGTACTATTTATCGAGTTTAGGATTATCCCATAAGAATTATGATAGAGTTGTTTATGGATTTCTACCAGGTGGATTTGATATCTTGGTGTTTTAATTATTCCATGTTTTTGGGCTTTTAATATGTGTTTGATTGGGCATGCTCATATAGCATGAGTTGCATGGTACATGGGGTGGATGAGAATTGTTAGTTACTGGAAATGGTGAATGTCTTGGCAATGCTTATTCGGTGGTCTGGAGGTTGTTTCTGGCTGGGTATGGTGACCAGGCTCATTGCAGATGGGACCATAGGATGTCTATTGAGCCAGAGGATTGGTTTCGGACAATTGTTTAGAAATTATTGGTTTTCGCATTGGATTGCTTCATGCAAGTTAGGCTGTTGGGCGCAATGTCTATATGAGATTTGAAGATGTAGAATACTCTTCCAAGAAAATCTCACGAGGATTGATCTGATGAGGCCGTATGGAGCTGTTTGTAGCATACTGTACTTTTCTAAAACCAAAATAAGCATTTTTAGCATTAAGTGGATAAAAGTTTATGAATATAGTACATTAAATTAGACACCTTGACAATTACTAGCTACTTGAAATAGATTAAATTAGATCAAAGTATTAATTAATATTAATTCAGCAGAATGATGAATTAAGGATTTAGTTGATTGAAGTGTTTTGGGGCAAAAGTTGGAATTTAAATGTAATTGGGGGCATTCTTGTAAATAGGCGTCGATAGGTTATTAAGGCTTATATTTAACACATGTTTCCTTATTTTTGGTCGGCTATTGTGATTTGTGAAGACCTTGGGAAGGCTTGGGAGAAAAAGAGAAAGAAAGAGAGGAAGCGAAGATTGAAGCTTGAAGTCTCAAACATTAAAGGCCACAATTTCCAAAAAAAACCATTAAATGAGGTAAATGTTAGTTAATGCATTAGTTCTGTCCGATAGTTAAGTTTGAAGTAGGAAATTGTGGAGTAATTCCTAAATGTATCTAATTGCTTGTTGATATATTACCTGATTGGTATAAACGTTTTGGTAAGGAGAATTTTAAGGAGGCCGATATTGGGTTTTTGAAACTCAAAATTTGTAGCACTTTGGGCTGGCATCACGGCTCTAGGTCACAGGAGTTCTGGTCTTGTTGAAGATCTTCATAGAGTCGCAACCTTAGGTTGAGAGCACCATAGCAAAGATGAAGGTCTTGGCCGACCACGACTTTATAGTCTGTTGCAGCATTGAGCTCTCAGGTTGAAACCCAAAAAAATTCATCATGATGGTATCACAGCTCTCAGGTTGAGCTCTCATACTCGGATCTATGTAAAATTTCATTATGTATCGGGTGCAGCAGCTTGAGGCATGTCGTAGCACTAGATCCTTATGTTGAGTATGTGTAGTGCACCAAGAGTTGGCATTGCGACACCAATGGTTGGTGGTACCCGTTTAACATTTAGACTTGGAAGATTTTGAACCCAAATGATTTTTGGAATCGTTCTATCCATCAATCTTTCACGCTTTGTTTAATACATTATAGAAAAATAATTAGTGAGGAATGAAATATATGTGTGTGATAAAATTAACAAATTAGTGTTGAGAAAAGTGAAAGAGATACACGTGACCTCTTAGATGAAAAATATTAAACCTCTAGACAAGAAAGTTAAGGGTGCTACAGTCCGCAAATAAAGAGCCTGTAAATGTATGAACAATTTGTATGTCATGTGCAAACACACTATAAAAGCAAGTTTGGAGTAATGAATTCTAGTTGTGAGAATCTTGTAAAATGTTAGGGTATTAAATATATTGTTTCACTAAAAATAACTTGGTAATAAATAAGTAACGAGCATTACATAATTTAGTTTTTACGTTGCATTCCTGAGTCTTTTATATGGTTCATAAACTGACATTGTCAGATAACAATTATGTATCATGGAATATAACATAGATATTCATTTTCTCCTACAATATTCAAAGATACATATTTTTTCGGTGAGATTCAGTTTAAGATATTTAGTAGCTTTTAAACTAGTATTTAAATGTTGTTGACGAGTATTAACTCTCAAACTTTATGATCTTTATCGCTTGCAACCATCGTATTTATATTTCATAAATACAAGTAAGCATCTTAAAGGAAAAGGTAAGCTTGGTGATGCAACAAGCACTATGCATAACATTTTTAACTTTGTACAGTGATCTGATTTGTGATTTGTAAGGTCCAGATAGACATACAAGTCTATTTTGGCATTTCATTTTGTATGTCTTGTTAACTTTATTGTATAGTTGAGATTGTGAAGTATATTACTTTCTTTGTGCATTTTTTTTTTTTGGGTCTTATTTAGACACTTGGTCAATACATAAGAAGAGAGGGATTTTGCACCTCTAATGTCTTCCTCGAGTAACATATTCACAACAACATTAACTCACCACTTAGGAAATCTTGTACTTTAGAAGCATCATAAAGCCTCATTCTGATGGTTTTCGAGATGGATCGTGACACTCTTATTGAGTAGCTTTAGGCAAACTAGCAGCTCCGCTCGACAAAAATGACTACATAGGTGGTTTATGTCCGACACTTGTCGTATAAGGAAGCAAGTGTGGCATGTTCCATGATATGGGTTGACATGGTGCTAACCATGCTATGTGATAGATACTTCACCAATAATAATGAGATCAAAAGAAAATAATAAAAATCATTCTAAATAAGTTTAAAAAGCAAACACGATTAGCGGAAATTGGCCAATTCTCTATGAATAGAAAAGAACCAAAGATATAATATTGATGGAACATAGAAAACTTTGACCTATTATCTATAAAAACATAAGAACCAAAGTTATAAGAAATATGTAGACACCACACTTAAGAAAATTAGAAGATTGTGAGTAATAATTCTAGAGAGAAAATTAAAAATTTTCTTCAATATCAAAACTAAAAAGTCAAACTCAAATTTTAATAGTAATTTCACTAATAAAAAAACTGTATATAAATTAAAGACACAATTAAAATATAATAAAATTATTTTAAAAAAATGCGAGAAGAAGCAAGTTAGGGATATGGGCCGTGACACAACATCCTCTCGGGGCTAAAAGAGAATTTGGCCTCAAATCAGATCCCTCCTTCCATTTGTGTCCTTGATGAAGATGGCGATTCCATACTATTTGAATCATTAAATGATCAATTGATTGATTGTTCTCACTTGAACGTAGTTGATGCATGTGAACTAAGTCCCATTTGGAAGAAGTTGATTTTACATATTTACGCCCCAAGATATTATTTATATTCATGTGGCATTTACTAGAAAAACATGGAAATTTGAACTTCTACAATGTCTTTCGAAACTTCTCTAGATGTAGCAAGGAATATTCAACACAAGGATCCCACTCCTGTATTAAAACATTTGTTCCGTAAAAATCCATCACTCAATTCAATCAACGATAGTAATCCCTTCATAAAACCATTAAGAACCACACTAAGTTTTTTGGAGTTTCCTCTATGTTTCAAAAGCTTCTTCATCACGTCAATTTCTCCCTATAGTTGTTTTAGAACTTATGGTTCTAGTATAGTAAGTCTTTTTTTGCTCTGGTTTGACTCATTCATCTTTTCATCGACAAAAACATGTAATTTTTCTATAGTAGATTTTCCCTCTTGTAAAACGATCTCATTATTTTCTTTTGTTTGTTACTTCTTTTGCAAATATGATTCAAAATCTTCTGTGTCTGATTTTGAAGCATTTAATGCACTACTCATTTTCTCTTGATCAAAACAATGTATTCTCCAACAAGTATTGCTTCTATCAATATAAGATCATGTTGGTGTAGACATACTTTGTAACGTCCCCCGAACCCTTCCCGACTCGGTGCGCTACTTGGCTCACACCTCCGACGTTAAAATAATTTTTGGTAAAAATTTTGACTCGGTTCTCGAGTTTTTTGACCCCTCGAACAACAGTTGAAAAACGTGCGTAAAATGGTAAATTTGTGCCAAACGTGTTGGAAAATATCGTGTTAAAATATATTTGAAGAAAATAGCATTTAAATATATTTTTTTTTTAAACACAGCCGATTGATCGATGCTACAGCCGATCGATCGGCGTAAAGCGCCAATCGATCGGCAACCTTACTGGTTGCCGAACAAAACCAGGCCACAGCCGATCGATCGGCTCAAAACGCTGATCGATCGGCTACCCCTCGGGTTTCCTGATCGATACCAACATCTTCTGCCGATCGATCGGTTGCCTGTAGCCAATCGATCGGCTACTCCTCAGCCACCAACATCACCTTCACCTCTTCTTCATTCTTCCTCCATCAAAATTTACCATCAACTTATTAACATTTATCCCATACCATCTCTCGACATTCCCTACTACTGGACTCGTAAAAATCCCAAAAAAACACAATTCAAATCTTTCAACGAAAATGTGAATATGCTTATAATGAAAGTCGTTTACTTTTAAAGAAAAACGAGCAGCATAACGACTAATTTTTATAAACACCAAAACATTTAAAACAAAACAATATCTATACAACAATCTCCAAAACACCAACCAGATACAAAAAAAAAAAAATACCAAAATAACAAAAAGTACCCATCACTCACAACTCCCTGAAGACCATGGTCAAGACGCCCCGACAAATACCTGCACCGGCATGCCCCGTGCGTCGCCGACTGCTCCCTAGTCCTGGGCTCCCTCAACTAGCTCACCTACTACAATATCGCCACCTACACTACAGAACATAAAACGTAAGCCTAATGCTTAGCAAGTAGAGAACAATGCATACAAAAACACAATGCACACCACACCCACACCCTCACACACAACCCTAACACATGTGGTTTCTAACTCTCGGTTGTGTTCATCTCGTTCTCGTTTCGTTACTCTTCCACTTTCACATGTGAGTCAAGCGGATACCTATCCAATTAGGATGGTCACGCGTTGACCACGTAGAGCCGGATCCAAGGCACACATCGTGTTCACACACAGGACGACCATACACGATATTCTCCCACGTCGATCAATGAACCTCGTTCATAATCACGACAACTTACATACTTTTAACTGTGACTCTCTTGTAGACACCTCCCGAATTTCCATTCTTTCAGACACTAATTCGCGACGAGGTGACTCAACGAGAAACCACCGTGCATCTTTTGTGATAACCTCCCAAATTGCCATTCTTTCAGGCACTATTCGCGACGAGGCTTCTCCACAAGAGACCACCACACATCTTTTGTGGAACCCTCCCGAACTGCCATTCTTTCAGGCACTATTCGCGACGAGGCGACTCCACAAAAGGTCGCATTGCCTGACATATCTTTTTATCTTTACTTTTCACTCTCACAGTTTGCAAACGATGGGATGCTCAAAACAAATATTTCGTAGTTTGAAAACCATGATGCATGTCACATACAATGTTCAACACAAGACAAAACAAAACAACCAAGCAAAAATTTCCCTACCGTTCCATGGTGTAGGACCGAAGGCAAAATCACACACATCCGCTACTTACTTGGTTTCCCCCGCACATATTATCTTACTTCGACTAGGCTAAAAGCTCGCTCGTCAACCTAGCACGTTAAAGGAAATAATTTAGAAGTATTCTAAGGACATTCTAAAGAATTATCTAACCAAAATTAACAACCAAAACTAGCAACACTTAACAAATCTACAATTGAAACCCTAAAACCGATTTTCTCACAATTTTTGACGTCCAACTTCAAATGACCATAACTTATTCGTTTTTCAACGGATTTCGACGTGTCACCCCAATCCAGAAACCTCTACACATCTACTTTCCATTGAAACAAACAAATTAACCATCCAAAATCATTGCCAACTCGAAATCCAAAAAACAGATTCGGACATCAATGTTCCAAAAACCAGTTTTTCACAAATTCACACCAAAAATCTAATCTATCCCTAAAAATAACTTAAATCATTCTATCCAAGATTTAAACAACCAAATTGGCAAGAAAATAAACAAAGGAATGAGATTTTTCAGACCTTCCATTTAGGGTTTCCAAAACCTTTCCAAAACAAAACACCATAAAAACATCAATAACTTTCACCTAAATGTATTATCATCAAACCCCATTCAAAGTGTAGCGCCCAGTTCCATTGAACCGATTTTACCTTGTCATCTAATAGTGTACACTTTATGGATGAAATTGGGAGAATTATTGATTAGGTTAATAAGTGACTAAGTAAGGGCATAATGGTAAATGGAGATTTATAGTGGATAACGTATTTAATGGAGGGTTTAATGAGGTTTAGCTGCCACAGTTTTCTCATTTTCCTTTCTCGGTATTCAGCTCAAACTCAGCAGAGCTCTCCAGGCAATTTCCTCTCCGATTTTCATTCCTCAACCTAGGTGAGTTTTCTTGAATTTTAGTGGCTAGATAGCAGAGAGAATACAATGTGTGTTTTGGGAATGCTATAAATGAGAGTAGGTTCGGGATTAGGTGATAAACCGAGAATGCACGATTAATAGAGTTCCAAGTTAGCTTCCTTAGGTTTCTTAATGGTTTAGAATGAGTTATAGTGAAGATTGAATTAACGCTCTGTTTATGATTTTAGGTGAGCAAAATCCCGAGCTAGCTTGCAACCCAACTTTTCCCAGGAAGTCAGGTAAGTAGAGTATGTGTGTGCCTTCGGGTCTACATCACAAAACATTAGGTTTATGCTTGTTTAAATGTTTTCTGTATGTCATGTATCATGTTTTAGAAAGAACACAAAAATGAATTTACATGTAATGGCATGGCAAGATATGAACAGAATGTAACAGATCAGCTGTTAAGGGAACTAATCCGCCCCTTAATCGATGAAGAGGATTTATAACTTTAGGAAAATTGATCCGCTTCTCAATTAAATTTAGGATCAGATCAGCTGTTAAGGGAACTAATCTGCCCCTTAATCGATGAAGATGATTTATAACTTTGGGAAAATTGATCCGCTTCCCAATGGAATTTAGGATCAGAATAGTTGTTAAAGGAACTAATACGCCCCTTAATTTATGAAGAGGATGTATGACTTTAGGAAAAATGATCTCACTCCCAATGGAACCGAGGGATCAGATCAGTGAAAGAACGTGAATGCAACAGAGATGTGAAAGTAGAAACTGCATGTCTAGGATTTATGTTTCAGCATATCATTTCATTGTTGCTTTACTTACTTAGCATTAGGCTAATAGATGAGTTTTATGATGTAGGTGAAGAAGCCTCAGAAGGTGTGTTCTCTGAGCATGTTGAGGACTAGGTGGGTTAGGGGAGCACTTCAATGCCACGGTTTGGTGTTCTAATGAGGCAGTTTAACTATTGTCTATATATGAAGTTTCAGTGGTTAGGTGTGTCATGAAAGTGTGCAGAGGGTTTTAATAACATTAGTAGTTTTGATGTTTTTAACAACTTTATGGTTTTCTTGTTCTGAGTATGAAAAACATGATTTGGTTTAGAAGTAGTTGTTTTGCTAGATATTTTTAGAAAGATGTGGATTTATGTTGTTTTGAACGATTTTCAGTAAAATGTACAAAGTCTTTTGGTAGTCGGAATTTGTCTTTGTTTAGAGTAAAAATGGTTGATATGCTGTTATGTTGAGTGTTATTGTCGATCGGTGGACATAGTCTACAGGTGGACGTTGAGTATTGTAGTCTATCGGTGGATGTAATCTACCGGTGGATGTAGTCTATCGGTAGATGTAATCTACCGGTGGATGTAGTCTATCGGTGGATGTAGTCTATCGGTGGATGTAGTCTATCGGTGGATGTTGTCGAATGGTAGACGCGAGTAATGGGTTTTGTCGTTTTATGATCGACGGATGTGAGTATTAGGCTGTTGTCGTTTTATGACCAGTGGATGCGAGCGTAGATGTGAGTATTAGGCTTTTGTCGTTTTATGACTGGTGGATGTGAGCGTAGATGTGAGAAATAGAGTTTGTCGTTTTGTGACCGGTGGACGTGTGTAGTCGATGCGTCGTTCGACTGACGTGACCGGTGGACGTGTGTGAAGTCGACGTGTCGTTCGGCTGACGTGAGCGGTGGACGTTGGTAGCAGAAGGAGTCTTTTGTTTCTGCTTCTACCGCCGACACTGTTTAGCGGTGGATGTCTTCTATTCCTGTTTCTACCGTCGAGACTATTATGTCTCTAATAATACCGGTAGAACTATTCAACGGTAGATGTGTTCTGTTTTTCTTTTGTCTTCTTTCAACCAACAGTTTTAATATTTTAATTATTTAACGAATGTCGTTTTATACAAATATTTTTCACTGTAAGTTTTTACGTTTAAAGATTAAATTTTCATTTTTGAGTGAAATTTTAAGTTTTTCTCAGAATGTCATAGTGTGGTTCAGTATTATGTGTAGCGAACTGGGTTTATATAATTCGGGGCATTACAGTATGGTATCAGAGACATTCAGTTAAACCGTTCAAAAGATTACTCATTAGTGTCAATCGTTGCATGGAAGTACTTCAACAACTGTAAGTGTTTATGTTAACCTTAGCTATTAGATATTTATGAGAGTAATTAACCTTGTTCATGAATATAGCAAAATGGCTAGACGACCAGGAAAACCAAGAGTACCAAGAGAGATGCCAAATTTGAGAAGTGAGGAGGACCCTAGTGTAATTAGGCAGCTGACAGATTTGGTGCGCCAACAGACAGACTTGGTTCGTTAGCAGTCCGATCAGTTGGGAGTATTATTGAACCGAGAAGTACAAGGAAGTGCCAACTCGAGTTCTAGCAGTGAGCATTCAGGGGACCAATTTTGGAGACTACAGCCGCCCACACTTGATAGAAAATCGTCCAATCCGATTGTTGCTGAGGAGTGGCTTAGGAAGATTGAGAGCATGTTCAGATGTGCCAACATCGGAGAAGTAGACAAAGTCACTCTGGCAACGTTCCATTTGGTTGGGGATGCTCAACTTTGGTGGGAAACAATAGAGACCACCACTGATGTTCTGGCTATGTCCTGGTCTCAGTTCCAGGAGGTTTTCTATGAGAAATATTTTAACAGCACAGTCCAGGCCGCAAAGAAAATAGAGTTTCTGAACTTGAAGCAGATAGGGTTTGTAGCAGAATACAGTAGGCAATTCGAGTCCCTGTCCAGGTTCGCTGGAGATTTTGTTCACAAGAATGAGGATAAGGTGTTTTAGTTTGTGCATGGACTGAAGCCGGAAATTTACAGAGGAGTCAAATTTTGTGGTATTAAAGGGCTATCATTCAGTGAAGTTATGTCCACAGCATTGGAGGTGGAAGAAGCTAAAATAAAGTGTTCTGGACCAAAGGAAGCCCTGCGAAAGTTCATCCAGCCCCAACAGCAGAGAGGAATGAAGAGGCCCAGTGAAGGCCAGAGTAACCAAGGAACAGGAAGGAAAGTATCGGATACCAGGAAGTTTTCCCAGTGCCCGAAATGTTTTAAGAGTCACCTGGGCGAGTGTAGGTTTGGGGCGGGAAAGTGTTTCAACTGTGAGGAGGTTGGACACATGTACAGAGATTGCCCGAAGCCCAGAATCATCTGATGCTTCAACTGTAACAAGGTTGGCCATATCGACAAGGACTGCCCAGCCTTTAAGAATGGCCCTGTTATGTTGAAACCGAGAATATTCTCCATGATGGAGTCGGGTGATGAAGACCAGCCTGTTGTGGTGTCAGGTACCATATTGATCAACTCTGTGCCTTCTTTTACTTTAATAGATTCTGGTGCGACACATTCCTTTATAGCATCTGCATTTGCTGTTAAGTTAGATGTACAGTTTACCCCTTCTATGCATGTGTTTAATGTTGCATTACCCTCTGGTGAACACATGCACTCTAACCAAATGATGCTTGACAGTGATGTGTTAGTAGGGAACGTGAGTCTACCTGCTGATCTTATTATTATGGACATAATGGGATTTGATGTAATCCTAGGAATGGATTGGTTGTTTAAGTATTATGCCACAATAGATTGTAGGACTGGAATAGTTAGCTTCCAACCCCCTGGTGGTTTGAAACATACCTTTCAAGCCTTGAAGAAGAGTAAGGAAATGTCTGTTATGACCTCTGTCAATGCTCGAACTTCTCCATGCGGGAAGTGTTTATGCTTTCTGGCCAGCGTTATAGACACACAGTTTGTAGGAAAAGCAAGTCCTCAAAATGTCTTAGTTGTCCAAGACTTTCCAGAAGTATTTTTAGATGACCTTCCTAGCTTGCCGCCAGATAGGGACATTGAGTTTGTTGTAGATGTTTACCCAGGCGCTGAGTCTGTATCTAAGAATCCCTATAGGTTAGCACCTACGGAGCTTAAAGAATTAAAGAAACAGTTGGAGGAACTATTGGATAAAGGGTTTATACGCCCAAGCTTTTCACTGTGGGGTGCACTAGTTCTTTTTGTCAAAAAGAAGGATGGATCAATGCGTATGTGTGTTGATTATCGGGAATTGAATAAGTTAACTATCAAGAACAAGTATCAATTGCCAAGGATTGATGATTTATTCGACCAGCTTAAGGGTGCACGTGTTTTCTCTAAGATTGACCTAAGATCTGGTTATTACCAATTGAAAGTCAAATCAGAAGATATTCCTAAGACTGCGTTTCGCACAAGGTATGGACATTATGAGTTTTTAGTTATGTCTTTTGGATTGATAAATGCACCAACAGCATTCATGGATCTTATGAATAGGGTGTTTCATGAGTATTTGAATAAGTTTGTCATAGTATTTATTGATGATATACTAATTTATTCACGTACTAAGGAGGAGCATACAAGACATTTGAACCTGGTATTGGGAGTACCAAGGCATCATCAACTTTATGCTAAGTTTTCCAAGTGTGAGTTTTGGTTGGACAGAGTTTACTTTCTTGGTCATGTGATATCGGGTGATGGGATATCTGTTGATCCAGCCAAGGTTCAAGCAGTTAAGGAGTGCCCCTAACCGAAGAATGCCACTGATATTCGGAGTTTCCTTGGATTAGCAAGATATTATAGGAAATTTATTGAAGTATTCTCGAAGATTGCAACACCCCTCACTCGGTTAACAAGGAAAAACATTAGGTATGCATGGACAGAGGAATGTGAATCCAGTTTCCAGACTTTGAAACAGAAGTTGACCGATGCTCCAGTATTAACACTCCCTGTTGAAAATGGAAAGTTCAGCATTTATTGTGACGCTTCCAAAGTTGGACTCGGTTGTGTGTTGATGCAAGATGGAAAAGTAATAGTCTATGCTTCTAGGCAGTTGAAAACACACGAGAAGAATTACCCTACACACGACTTAGAATTAGCTGCAGTGGTTTTTGCACTAAAGATTTGGAGGCATTACTTGTATGGACAGTCTTGTGAGATATTTTTGGACCATAAAAGTCTGAAGTATATTTTCACACAGAAAGAATTAAATATGAAGCAACGTAGATGGTTGGAGTTTGTCAAGGATTACGATTTTAAGATTAAATACCACCCTGGCAAGGCGAATGTAGTGACTGATGTTTTGAGTAGAATGACAACATCGGCCTCTGCATTGATTCTTGATATACCATTAGCCTTAGAGACTGAATTCTAAAGATTTAACCTCGAGGCTGTATCCAGCGTGTCAGCTATGATCTCTGCCATAACCTTGAAGCCTACTATTTTGGAAAGAATAAAGGAAGCACAGGCGATTGATGCTGAGTGCAACAAGTATAAGTCATGCATGGATTCTACCGATAAGTCAGATTTCAACTATTCTGTTGATGGAATTCTCAAGTTTCGGAATAGATGGTTTGTTCCAACAGATAAAGAACTTCGAAAAGAGATCCTTTCGGAAGCTCATTCTTCTAGACTCTCTGTTCATCTTGGTAGTACAAAAATGTCCAGAGACCTTAAGCAACATTATTGGTGGCCAAACATGAAAAGAAGTGTGGCCGAGTACGTAGGATTGTGTTTAGTTTGCCAATAAGTTAAAGCTGAACAATCAGAGGCCTGCAAGAGCATTGCAACCATTACCAGTTCTCGAATGGAAATGGGAACAAATAACGATGGACTTTGTGGTAGGATTGCCTAGGACAACAAAGGGACATGATGCAATTTGGGTGATAGTAGATCGTCTAAAGATGACCTACTCGATGGACTAGCTAGCTGAATTGTATGTGCATGAGGTTGTTAGACTGCATAGAGTTCCAAGCACTATAGTTTCTGACCGAGACTCTAGATATACGTCGAAGTTTTGGAAGAGTCAGCATAAGGCTATGGGTAGACCGCTCAACTTTAGCACAGCCTTTCACCCTCAAACAGATGGACAATCTGAAAAGAATATCCAAACGTTGAAGGATATGCTTCGTGCATGCATTTTAGATTTTCAAGGATCTTGGAGTAAGTATTTATCGTTGGTGGAATTTTCTTATAACAACAGTTTTCAGGCAACCATAGGTATGGCACCGTATGAAGCGTTGTATGGACAAAAATGCAGATCTCCTTTGTATTGGGACGAAGTTGGAGAAGCACGTTTGATTGGTCCTGATGTTGTGCAGCAAACAGTGGAGAAGATTGCCTCATCCGACAAAGAATCTTAACAGCTCAAAGCCGACAGAAAAGCTATGCCGATAAGAGACGTAGAGAATTAGAGTATCAAGTTGGTGATGAAGTTTTTCTTAAGGTATCACCATTCAAGGGAGTTGTGAGATTTGGAAAGAGAGGCAAGTTGAACCCCAGATTTATTGGACCATTCTTAATCTTGAAGAGAATGGGGAAGACAGCTTACCAATTACAGTTACCAATTTCTATGGAAGGAATCCATAATGTGTTTCATGTTTCCATGTTAAAAAAGTGTATGCGGGATCCATCTCAGATTGCGGAGGAGCAGAACATTGAAGTTCATCATACCCTTACCTATGAGGAGAAACTTGTAGAAATTCTCGGCTATGCAACAAAAGTGCTACGTAATAAGGAAGTTCATCTAGTGAAGGTGTTATGGCGTAACCAGCATGTTGAGGAGACAACTTGGGAGCGCCAGCAGGACATGATGGACCAACATCTAGAATTATTCAGGTATTGAATTTTAAGGACAAAATTCTTTTAAGGAGGGTAGATTGTAGCACCCAGTTCCATTGAACAGATTTTACCTTGTCATCTAATAGTGTACACTTTATGGATGAAATTGGGAGAATTATTGATTAGGTTAATAAGTTACTAAGTAAGGGCATAATGGTCAATGGAGATTTATAGTGGATAACGTATTTAAGGGAGGGTTTAATGAGATTTAGCCGCCACTGTTTTCTCATTTTCCTTTCTCGGTATTCAGCTCAAACTCAGTAGAGCTCTCTAGGCGATTTCCTCTCCGATTTCCATTCCACAACCTAGGTGAGTTTTCTTGAGTTTTAGTGGCTAGATAGAAGAGAGAGTACAATATGTGTTTTGGGAATGCTGTGAATGAGAGTAGATTCGAGTTTAGGTGATAAACCGAGAATGCACGATTAATAAAGTTCCAAGTTAGCCTCCTTAGGTTTCTGAATGGTTTAGAATGATTTATAGTGAAGATTGAATTAATGCTCTGTTTATGATTTTAGGTGAGCAAAATCCCGAGATAGCTTCAACCCAACTTTTCCCAGGAAGTCAGGTAAGTAGAGTATGTGTGTGTCTTCGGGTCTACATCACAAAACATTAGGTTTATGCTTGTTTAAATGTTTTCTGTATGTCATGTATCATGTTTTGGAAAGAACACGAAAATGAATTTACATGTAATGGCATGGCAAGGTATGAACAGAATGTAACAGATCAGCTGTTAAGGGAACTAACCTGCCCCTTAATCGATGAAGAGGATTTATAACTTTGGAAAAATTGATCCGCTTCCCAATAGAATTTAGGATCAGATCAGCTGTTAAGAGAACTAATACGCCCCTTAATCGATGAAGAGGATTTATAATCGATGAAGAGGATTTTATAACTTTGGAAAAATTGATCTACTTCCCAATAGAATTTAGGATCAGATCAGCTGTTAAGGAACTAATCTGCCCCTTAATCGATGAAGAGGATTTTATAACTTTGGAAAAATTGATCTACTTCCCAATAGAATTTAGGATCAGATCAGCTGTTAAGGAACTAATCTGCCCCTTAATCGATGAAGAGGATTTTATAACTTTGGAAAAATTGATCCGCTTCCCAATGAAATTTAGGATCAGATCAGCTGTTAAGGAACTAATCTGCCCCTTAATCGATGAAGAGGATTTATAACTTTGGAAAAATTGATCTACTTCCCAATAGAATTTAGGATCAGATCAGCTGTTAAGGAACTAATCTGCCCCTTAATCGATGAAGAGGATTTTATAACTTTGGAAAAATTGATCCGCTTCCCAATAGAATTTAGGATCAGATCAGCTGTTAAGGAACTAATCTGCCCCTTAATCGATGAAGAGGATTTTATAACTTTGGAAAAATTGATCCGCTTCCCAATAGAATTTAGGATCAGATCAGCTGTTAAGGAACTAATCTGCCCCTTAATCGATGAAGAGGATTTTATAACTTTGGAAAAATTGATCTACTTCCCAATAGAATTTAGGATCAGATCAGCTGTTAAGGAACTAATCTGCCCCTTAATCGATGAAGAGGATTTTATAACTTTGGAAAAATTGATCTACTTCCCAATAGAATTTAGGATCAGATCAGCTGTTAAGGAACTAATCTGCCCCTTAATCGATGAAGAGGATTTTATAACTTTGGAAAAATTGATCCGCTTCCCAATAGAATTTAGGATCAGATCAGCTGTTAAGGAACTAATCTGCCCCTTAATCGATGAAGAGGATTTTATAACTTTGGAAAAATTGATCTACTTCCCAATAGAATTTAGGATCAGATCAGCTGTTAAGGAACTAATCTGCCCCTTAATCGATGAAGAGGATTTTATAACTTTGGAAAAATTGATCCGCTTCCCAATAGAATTTAGGATCAGATCAGCTGTTAAGGAACTAATCTGCCCCTTAATCGATGAAGAGGATTTTATAACTTTGGAAAAATTGATCTACTTCCCAATAGAATTTAGGATCAGATCAGCTGTTAAGGAACTAATCTGCCCCTTAATCGATGAAGAGGTTTAACTATTGTCATCTAGGAGTTTCGGTTGTTAGGGTTTCAGGAAGTTGCAGAGGTTTTTAATAACAGTAGTAGTTTTGATGTTTTTAACAACTTTATGGTTTTCTTGTTCTGAGTATGAAAAACATAATTTGGTTTAGAGATAGTTGCTTGCTGGATATTTTAGAAAAATGTGGATTTATGTTGTTTTGAACGATTTTCAGTAAAATATACAAGCTCTTTTGGTGGTCTGAGTTTGTCTTTGTTTAGAGTGAAACATGGTTGATATGCTGTTATAGATTGTATTGTCGATCGGTGGACATGTACCGGGTTGGACGTGAGTATTCTCGTCTCTCGGTGAATGTAATCTACCGGTGGATGTAGTATATCGGTGGATGTAATCTACCGGTAGATGTAGTCTATCGGTAGATGTAGTCTATCGGTGGATATAGTCTATCGGTGGATGTAGTCTATCAGTAGATGTGAGTAATGGGTTTTGTCGTTTTATGATCGGCGGATGTGAGTATTAGGCTGTTGTCATTTTATGACCGGTGGATGCGAGCGTAGATGTGAGTATTAGGCTTTTGTCGTTTTATGACCGGTGGATGTGAGTGTAGATGTGAGAAATAGAGTTTGTCGTTTTGTGACCGGTGGACGTGTGTAGTCGACGCATCGTTCGACTGACTTGACCGGTGGACGTGTGTGAAGTCGACGTGTCGTTCGGCTGACGTGAGCAGTGGACGTTGGTAGCAGAAGGAGCCTTTTGTTTCTGCTTCTACCGCCGACACTGTTTAGCGGTGGATGTCTTCTATTCCTGTTTCTACTGCCAAGACTATTCTGTCTCTAATAATACCGCTAGAACTATTCAGCGATAGATGTGTTCTGTTTTTCTTTTGTCTTCTTTCAACCAACAGTTTTAATATTTTAATTATTTAATGAATGTCGTTTTACAAAAATATTTTCCGCTGCAAGTTTTTATGTTTAAGGATTAAATTTTTATTTTTGAGTGAAATTTTAAGTTTTTCTCAGAATGTCATAGTGTGGTTCAGTATTATGTGTAGCGAACCGAGTTTATATAATTCGGGGCGTTACACAAAGTTACCTTAAAAACCTTGCAAACTTTGATGAAATGGAGAGGAGAAACCCTAGCTATGGTTGCTAGTCTTCACGAGGGAGAAAGGAGGAAGAAAGTGGATTTTGCCATTAACACTTAACTTTACCATTTTTTATAAAATTCACTTTTCTCACTTTTCCCACCAAGTTTTAAAATTACAAAGGAAACCCCACTTAATTTCCATTAACTCAACGTGAAGTTCCTCCCAAAACTCCTTTATACACTTTTTTTTTCATTAAATTTTTATTGGTTCATTGTTTCCTTTTTGACTTTTCAACCATCACTTTTATCTTTTGAATTTCCAACTTTTCAACACTCTTTTCTCTTCCTCATTTCCTCACGTGACACCCTCCCTTTAATCACTTTTCTTTCACTTAATTTTTCTTTATCAAAATGTCAACACAACACAAATTTCCTAACTACATTATTCTATTAATTTTCACTCCAATTTTGCTTCCTAATACGACTAGCTATGATAACTTTAAAACTAATTTTAAACTCTCCTAATCTTTAAATATAACGGCTAAGCACATTATAGGAATATCCGGGTGTTACATACTTGATAGAGACGTTTTGCCGCAAATCTTCCAGTTATGAATCTTTTCATCATCTCTCATGTGTTTATGGATACTTCTTAATCTTTATTTTTCTAAAGATTTAGATTTCTACACCATAGAGAAGCTTGTCTTGTGATTCATGATGAAGCGAATTTCACCTTCCACTTATCTGCATAATTGTTATATTGAAAGATCTCACTTTTTATTCATCTTTCCCATTGGTTCTTCTAAAAGATGGAGCAGGAATTTTCAAGCCCTTTTTCTTCCTCATAGTTGGTTCTAACCATAAATTCCATTAGGGTTAAGCTCCTTTACTTGATAATTTTGTGTAACACCTTAAAAACGTGCAGCAGACATGAGGAAGGAAAAAAATTCCTTCCAGCTGGAGATTTTGGAAAAACTCAGCTGATGATTTTTGACAAAATCGGTTGATGGTTTTGACAAAGAACTGAAATCCTTCCCTATAAATACAGAAGCTCAGTGAAGGAGAAAACACACACCAAAAAGATCAAAGCCCTTACCTCGCCAGAAACGTCGCGCCAACTCCGACGAAAAATCCCTCCTCGGCTGAAACCTCTTCTCTGCGGGATCGTTCTCCGGCATCGACCCGACCTCCGACCTCCCTCTCCCTCGGCCGAACCTTTTTCTCCGGCCTTGCTCGGCGTTCCGGCTCCTTCGGCCACACCCTCTCTCTCTCGATCGCTCTCTCTCCCTTTCTCTCTGTTCTCCCTCGCGTAGAAGAAGAAGAAAGGGGGGGAAGAGGGTTTTGTTTTTTTTAAGTGAATCGAACCGGTTCATTGACCCAAAATCGAACCAGACCAGAACAGTCCAAACCGAACCAAACCGGACACTGTTCACAACCGGGCACTGTTCATCTGAACCAAACCGAACCTGAACCGACCCGAATTTTTGATCCTATTCAAAATTCAACCTGAACCGATCTACGATTTTACCGGTAAGGAATTTCTATCTAAATTCTTATGAAATTGGTTTATTAAAGTGAGAAATTTATATGGATATTTTATTTAGGTAGAAAATTTTTGAAAGTTGTCTGAAGCGATTTAATTCGACCCTATCCGACTTGCGAGTCACGAAATTATTTGGAATTTCAGAATATCCCGATAACCCTACTCGCTCGGAATTCAGGTAAGTGAAAATACAAATTTTCCAATGTTTTGGCTACGGCCCTACATCACAATAAATTTATATTATTTTCCTATAACTGTTTTATTATATGATTTGATATGTGAGCACTCATATTTAGTCATTGTTATATAATAATTTAAAAGATAAAATTTGTAGGACATTTGCATGTGTATGAAAATGATGGAATTGACGGCAATTACGTGATAGCAAAAGCCACATTGTGATGATGAGCTTGAACGTTAAAAGTAAAAGTAAAAGTAAAAGTAAAAGATGACGAAGCCATGATGGCCAAGTCTTAAAAGATTGTTCAGGAATAAGTTCCAACCAGTATGTAACGATTAACAGGATTTGGTAAAAGTACATGTTTTGCAACTGCACGTATTCTCACTTACTGAGATTATTTCTTACAGTTTTGTAAATTGTGATGTAGGTAAATTTTTATCTGAAGAAGAAATGGCTCTGATCGAGAACCCTCCAGAGGCAAATGAGTATACAGAAGAATGAAAAGCTTTTAAAAGGAAATGATGTCAATTCGTATGTTAAATTTTCAAAGACATTTCATGAAAACTTTGAATAAGTTTTGTTGGATTTTACAAGTTTTATGAATTATTAATTCTATTTTTATTTCAATGATGACTCATTTAATTATGTTTAAATTTTAAACTTCCGCGCAATTAATGTTTAGTACTTATTTAAAGAGAATTTTAAAATACTACAGAATTAGGGTTTTAACACTCGAATTTAATTTGATGAAATGATTTGGGAAAAATTTTTAGAGTTTTGAAATTAGGGTTTCAAATTGGAGAAATCAAATTGGGGATTTTTAATTCGGGGTGTTACAGTTTGGTATCAGAGAAAAAGTTTTAAAACGATTCTGTAAACTGATCTGTATGCTCATGTGCACCTGGAAGATTGTCGATCAAGTAAGTTTGTATTAAAAGTTATATTGTGATAAAAGTATGTTAGATAATTTTATAGTATATTTCCAAGTATATAAATATAGCTTTCTTAAATTAAAGTTCCCGTGATGTAGACTATGGCCAATCGTAGAGGAAATGGAAATAGAAATGGAAATGGTAAGGATGTGATACTTGATAGAATGATGGAGATGATGGAACAGCTGGCTCAAGCAGCTAATGCAGCAGCCCAATCAGCTACGGCAGCAACCCAAGCAATTAATTCGCAAACTCATATTCCTAATAGACCTCAACATACAGACATTGACTTCAATAGATTTTGAAAATTGGACCCTCCAATTTTTAATAGAAATTTGACAGATATAGCAACAGCAGATAATTAGATAAGGATTATAATTGAAATCTTTGAACAAGCCAAAATTTCTGAAGAAGAGAAAGTTAATTGCGCGTCTTCTATGTTCCGAATGGAAGGACGCTACTGGTGGGATTCTATAAGGTGATACATTCAGTCGCCACCATGACATGAGAGAAATTTCAAGAACTTTTCTATGAAAAGTATTTCATAGACTCGATGATGGATGCAAAGACAGAGGAATTTATGGCTTTGAAGCAAACAGGAAGTGTTATCGATTATTTACACAAATTTGAGCAATTATCTCGCTATGCTCCTCATATAGCTGGTAGTGAGACCATGAAAGTAAAACGATTTTTTCAAGGACTAAGAGCGGAGATACAAAAAGATATTCATCTTATCACCTCCAAGAACTCTCCATTTTCATTTGTGGTGGTGAAAGCATTATGTGCGGAACAAGGAGAAAAATAAATCAACCGAGCTCAAGAGTTTAGGAGGAGGTACAGTCATGCAACTCAGACTGCCAAGGACAAAATTCTGCAACAACGAAATGGAACTAAACAACCAATGATCAATGCACCAACAGAAGGACCTTCCAAGTACGCTAAGAAGGAACCTATGACGACCAATGTGCCTTTATGTCCCTCATGCAAAAAGCCACATTCTGGAGAGTGTCGCATTCAAGCCAATACCTATTTTAAGTGTGGTCAACGTGGACATTTTATCAAGGACTGCCCCAAAAATAACCAGAATCAACCATTAGCAGTCAGACGAGTTTTCACTATGACCAAGGAGGAAGCTGAAAAGAGTCGGCAGTCATTACTGCACCAGACGGTGTAGCTACTCCTAACTTATGTTCTAAAGGTTCTATTGCCTTATTTAATTTCTTTGAATGAACAAGAGATATAAAAGAATGAGTTGAACCAGAATCAATTAATATAAAGGAAGATACTTCAGAAATTAGAAGCACACATGTTATCACATCTGGTGTATTATGGAGCTGCAAAAAGAATCTTTCACTACTTAAAAAGGGAACAAGTTCATATGAAGTGTGTTATAATAGTGATAATTTGAATTTACTTAGTTTCTCTGATAGTGATTGGGCAGCTTCGATTGATGATCGAAAAAGTACCTCGTTATATATTTTAAAGCTTGGGTCAAGTGTAATATTATAGAGCTCTCGATAGCAACCCTCATAAATGAGGAAGGTGAGGTATCGACACCTTACTCATTTATGAGGGAAGGTGCCATCTTCCTCACCTTCCCCATAAGTGAGGAATAGAACCTTTAGAACATAAGTTAGGAGTAGCTACACCGTCTGTGTGCTTCTAATTTCTGAAGTACCTTCCTTTATATTAATTGATTCTGGTTCAACCCATTCTTTTATATCTCTTGTTCATTCAAAGAAATTAAATAAGGCAATAGAACCTTTAGAACATAAGTTAGGAGTAGCTACACCGTCTGGTGCAGTAATGACCGCCGACTCTATTATTCGAGAATGCAAAGTTCGTATAGGAGATAGAGAATTGGAAGCAGGCCTAGCTATTTTGGCCATGCAAGATTATGATATAATTCTCGGCATGGATTGGCTAACCAGACACTATGTAACTATTGATTGTCGCAAGAAGATCGTAAGATTTCAAATACCTGAAGCAGAACCATTCTTATTTCATGGCGATAAAAAGAGTTCGAGAATTCCCGTTATATCATCTTTGCGAGCGCAAAGATTATTGAATTTCGGATGTTTTGCATTCTTGGCGAGTGTGGTGTGCACTCAAACCGAGAAAGAAACAACCCTGGATAAAGTGATGATAGTTCGTGAATATCCAAATGTCTTTCCAGATGATTTAACAAGTTTACCACCAATTATAAATGTGGAATTCAGCATTGATATTCTACCTGGAACGACACCTATCTCTAAGACTTCATACAGAATGACACCAATTGAATTAAAGAAATTGAAAGTTCAATTAGACGAATTGCTAGAAAAAGGATTTATTCGACCAAGCTTTTCGCCATGGGGAGCCCCCGTATTATTCGTAAAGAAGAAGAATGGATCTATGATGATGTGTATTGATTATCGGGAACTGAATAAAGTCACTATCAAGAACAAGTACCCCCTCCCAAGAATCAAAGACTTGTTTGATCAATTAAAAGGTGTTGAAGTCTTTTCAAAAATAGATCTTAGATCCGGCTACCATCAGCTAAGAATCAAAGATGATGACGTATCTAAGATAGCATTTCGGACAAGATACGGTCACTATGAGTTTCGAGTTATGCCTTTTGGATTGAGTAATGCACCGGCCGCTTCTATGGATTTAATGAATCGAATATTCAAGAAATTCTTAGATGAATTCGTAATTGTTTTCATCGACGATATTCTCATCTATTAAAAGAGTAAGGAAGATCATGAAAGGCACCTGCGGATTGTTTTATCAATTTTGAGGCACGAGAAATTATATGCAAAATTCTCTAAGTGTGAATTTTGGATGGAGTATGTTACTTTTTTGGGACACATTATTTCAAAGGATGGTGTAGCAGTAGATCCAATAAAGATAGAAGCTGTTAGTAAATGGCCTCAACCAAAGAACGCAGCTGAGATAAGGAGTTTTCTTGGTCTTGCGGGATATTATCGAAGATTCGTAGAAGGATTTTCAAGTTTAGCCAACCCGCTTACTAAGCTAACCAAGAAAGGTGTCAAATATTTATGGACTGAAGAATGCGAACGAAGCTTTCAGGAGCTAAAGAAGAGACTGATCTCGACACCTATACTTACTATACCATCTAGATCGGGAAAATTTGTGGTGTATAGTGATGCTTCGAAGTATGGACTGGGATGTGTTCTCATGCAAGAAGGAAAAGTTGTAGCTTATGCCTCGAGACAATTGAAGGAACACGAGAAGAACTACCCAACTCATGATTTGGAGCTTGCAGCGGTGATTCATGCATTAAAGATTTGGAAGCACTATCTTTATGGAGAAATGTGTGAAATCTATACCGACCATAAAAGTCTAAAGTACTTTCTAACTCATAAAGATCTAAATATGAGACAACGCAGATGGTTGAAATTGGTAAAAGACTATGACTGCGAGATTATTTACCATCCTGGCAAAGCTAATGTTGTAGCTGAGGCATTGAGTAGCAGAGCATCGTCTCAAATTTCTTCGTTGCGGCTGATTCCAGAACAGCTAACTAAGGAGATGCAGAAATCTAACATCGAAGTTGTACCGTTTGGGCTAATAGAGAGATTGTCTGCTATGACGCTTCAGCCAAGTTTGCTTGAGCAAATAAAGGATAAGCAATGCTGCGATGCATTTATTTGTAAGGTGAAAGAAGAATTCGAGGCTGGGAAAGTTTCTGAATTTTCCATATCTGATGGTGGGATTATCCAGTTCAAAAAGAGATAGTGTATACCAGATGATGCAGAGTTAAAAAGAGCTATATTAGAGGAAGTACATTCAACCCCTTACTCGGTACATCCTGGTGCAACCAAAATGTATCAAATTTGAAGCAGCATTATTGGCGGCGTGGCTTGAAGGTAGACGTAGCCAAATTTGTTGAGAAATGTCTCACTTCTCAGCAAGTCAAAGCGGAACATCAACGACCTGCTGGTACATTGCAACCACTCTTGGTGCCTCAGTGGAAGTGGGAACATATCACTATGGATTTTGTGGTGGGACTTCCTAAGACAATTAAGGGACACGACTCTATTTGGGTTATAGTGGATCGATTGACCAAGTCGGCTCATTTTCTCCCTGTAAAGACCTCATATACTATGGATCAGTATGCACAGCTCTATGTTCAGGAGATTATCAGACTTCATGGCACTCCCATTTCTATCGTGTCTGATCGAGATACCCGTTTTACCTCTAAATTTTGGAAAAGCATGAAAAAGGCCATGGGTACTAAGTTGAACTTTAGTACAGCTTTTCATCCTCAGACAGATGGACAATCGAAAAGAACGATTCAAACCTTGGAGGACATGTTAAGAGCTTGTGCTATCGATTTTCAAGGGAATTTGTGTAAAAATTTACCACTGGTAGAGTTTTCTTATAACAATAGTTACCAAGCTTCAATTGGGATGACACCTTATGAAGCTCTATATGGTAGAAAGTGCAGATCTCCCATACATTGGGATGAAGTAGGTGAAGGCATACTAGTTGTGCCAAATATTTTGAGACAGACTGCAGAGATTGTTGCACTAATCAGAAAAAGAATTCTTACGTCCCAGAGTAGACAGAAAAGCTACTCTGATCGAAGAAGAAGAAAGTTGGAGTTTGTGTAACGACTCTATATCCCAGCAAGATATTGTCCGCTCTGGGGATTGGGCCGTAGCCTGATATCCTCCCCTCACGGCTTTGTTTGGGGAGAACTTCCCAGAAGGTCACTCAACCGGAATCACTCTCGCCGAAGCACTTTTAACTTCGGAGTTCTTATGGGATCTGTTGCCAATTGTGCTCCAAAACGCATCTTGCTATGTTGGGAGGGTCTCTTTACATATGTTTCATTTCCATATACTTCCCCAAGCGATGTGGGATTGTGATGACCCCCTTTTTACGACCTGTCACCTTCCGGTTCACCCGCGCGGATGTATCGTCATCCGGGTTCCGGTTCGTGCAGCCATCGTACACATACTTGCACATTCGGGTCATCACAATCACCCCCCCTCGGGGGCCCAACGTCTTCGTTGGCCACATTTCTAGTTGGGTACAGACTCTGATACCATTTGTAACGACCCCTATTCCCAGCAAGATATTGTCCGCTTTGAGGATTGGGCCGTGGCCCAATATCCTCCCCTCACAGCTTTGTTTGGCAAGGACTTCCCAGTCGGTCACCCAACCTGGTACTACTCTCGCCGAAGCACTTTTAACTTCGGAGTTCTTATGGGATCCGTTGCCAATCGTGCTCCGCACCAAACGCAACTCCAATATTAACCAACAAATCGATTAACTACGTCCAATAAATCCCAATACGTCGATTAGAGGCATGACTACGCTAAACCTATAAATTTAAAAACCTAATCCACGTTTTTAACGAAAACCCTAAACAAATCCTAATCGTTTTCAACCCTAGAAATCGAAATCTAACGTACCAAAACTATAGATTCATACATAGGGTCGAAGAAGGAGAAGGAAACGTGAAGAAAACCGTGTCGTCGGAGGAGGTTCTCGTCGCCGGAAGAGGAATGCACGAGGGAGGAGAAGAAGTCGCCTGGAAAAGGGGAAGAGAAGTGGAGTTCGTGTGAGGAGGAAGAAGAAAAAAGGGTTTTTGTGTTTTTATAAAAATTGGCTTGCAAAATTACTAGTTTGCCCCTCCTTTTGATTTCTATTTGTTTCGTTAGTTATTTCGTTATTTAACTAACGATTCGTTTTCTTCAAAACTTCATATTTTACCATAAATTCTAATTTATTATTACGGCCTCATTAAAACTTTCCGTTCGTAAAACGGACTTAATTTGACGTATTTACAAAAATACCGTTTATATTGGAATAAAATCAAATCCCGTAAAGTCGGGTGTTACAGTTTACAGTAGGAGATCAAGTGTTCTTAAAAGTCTCACCAATGAAAGGTGTGATGCGTTTTGGGAAGAAAGGAAAGTTGAGCCCAAGATTTATAGGCGCGTATGAAATATCAAAAAAAATTGGAGAAGTTGCTTACAAACTAAATTTGCCTGAGTCACTCATGCACGTTCACAACGTGTTCCACATATCTATGCTAAGGAAATATGTTATAGATCTCTCGCATGTTTTACCAATGAGAGCTGAAGAATTTGTGCTCAACCCGAACTTATCCTATGAAGAGAGACCGATTCAAATTCTAGAATCAGAAGAAAGGAAGCTACGGAATAAGAAGATCTCATTTGTAAGAGTTTTATGGAAGAATCAAAATGTTGAAGATGCAACTTGGGAAAAAGAAGAAGAAATGAGAAAGATCTATCCGGAACTTTTCAGGTGATTCTTTAAATTTCGAGGACGAAATTTCTTTAAGGAGAGTAGACTGTAACACCTTAAAAACGTGCAGCAGACATGAGGAAAGAAAAACTTCCTTCCAACTGGAGATTTTGGAAAAACTCAACTGATGATTTTTGACAAAATCGGTTGATGGTTTTGACAAGGAACTAAAATCCTTCCCTATAAATACGGAAGCTCAGTGAAGGAGAAAACACACACCAAAAAGATCAAAGCCCTTACCTCGCCAGAAACGTCGCGCCAACTCCGACGAAAAACCCCTCCTCGGTCGAAACCTCTTCTCTGCGCGACCGAGCTCCGGCGTCGACCCGACCTCCGACCTCCCTCTCCCTCAGCCGAACCCTTTTCTCCGGTCTTGTTCGGCGTTCCGGCTCCCTTGGCCACGTCCTCTCTCTCTCTCGATCGCTCTCTCTCCCTTTCTCTCTGTTCTACCTCGCGTAGAAGAAGAAGAAAGGGGGGGAAGAGGGTTTTGTTTTTTTTAAGTGAACTGAACCGGTTCATTGACCCAAAATCGAACCAGACCAGAACAGTCCAAACCGAACCAAACTAGACACTGTTCACAACCGGGCACTGTTCATCCGAACCAAACCAAACCTGAACCGACCCAAATTTTTGACCCAATTCAAAATTTGACCTGAACCGATCTACGATTTTACCAGTAAGGAATTTCTACCTAAATTCTTATGAAATTGGTTTATTAAAGTGAGAAATTTATATGGATATGTTATTTAGGTAGAAAATTTTTTAAAGTTTTCTGAAGCGATTTAATTCGACCCTATCCGACTTGCGAGTCACGAAATTATTTGGAATTTCAGAATATCCCGATAACCCTACTCGCTTGGAATTCAGGTAAGTGAAAATACAACTTTTCCAATGTTTTGGCTATGGCCCTACATCACAATAAATTTATATTATTTTCCTATAACTGTTTTATTACACGATTTGATATGTGAGCACTCATATTTAGTCATTGTTATAGAATAATTTAAAAGATAAAATTTGTAGGACATTTGCATGTGTATGAAAATGATGGAATTGACGGCAATTACGTGATAGCAAAAGCCACATTGTGATAGTGAGCTTGAACGTTAAAAGTAAAAGTAAAATATGACAAAGCCATGATGGCCAAGTCTTAAAAGATGGTTCAAGAATAAGTTCCAACCAGTATGTAACAGTTAACAGGATTCGGTAAAAATACATGTTTTGCAAGTGCACGTATTCTCACTTACTGAGATTATTTCTCACAGTTTTGTAAATTGTGATGTAGGTGAATTTTTATCTGAAGAAGAAATGGCTCTGATCGAGAACCCTCCAGAGGCAAATAAGTATACAGAAGAATGAAAAGCTTTTAAAAGGAAATGATGTCAATTCGTATGTTAAATTTTCAAAGACATTTCATGAAAACTTTGAATAAGTTTTGTTGGATTTTACAAGTTTTATGAATTATTAATTCTATTTTTATTTCAATGATGACTCATTTAATTATGTTTAAATTTTAAACTTCCGCGCAATTAATATTTAGTACTTATTTAAAGAGAATTTTAAAATACTACAGAATTAGGGTTTTAACGCTCGAATTTAATTTCATGAAATGATTTGGAGAAAAATTTTAGGGTTTTGAAATTAGGGTTTCAAATTGGGGAAATCAAATTGGGGATTTTAAATTCGGGACGTTACATGTTGGTTCCGTTGGTAAAGTTTGATTAGAGTCAAGTTCCTCATAGTTGGTTCAAACGCGTTTGATGGGTCTCAAGTTCTCATCACATTTACTCACACTCTTGCTTTATATATATTTTGACAAATGCCAACTGATCTTGTTTACTCGTTCAACAAGTGAACTAAATTGAGCATGTGTAACATGCCCATTGCTTGCATCGTTACTGGTTGGCGATGCCACTTCTAACAAGCCTACAAGTTTAGGGTTCAAAGCAACTTAACTCCGTTCAATCATTTTTGTGTAGTCCTCGTTTTTCCTCTTTCTTTTTTTGTTTGTTTTTTCTTTTCTTTTCGTCCTCTTATTTTTTTTCAACAAATAAAATCAAGAACAAACTTATGAACAAAAAAAAAAATGAAAATCAAGCAAAAGAAACACTAAGGAATAAAAGATACACAAAATCTTATTTAGATTCGTGCTCTGATACAAAATGATATGAATCTTACCAATAATAGTGAGATCCAATGAAAATAATAAAAATCGTACTAAATTAGTTTAAAAAACAAAGATAATTAGTTGATTTTGATCTTTATCTATGAAGAGATAAGAACTAAAAGTATAATATTGATGGAAGATAGAAAACCTTCACTAGTTATCTATAAAGATATAAGAATCAAGATATAAGAAAAATTATAAATGCCACACTCAAGAAAAGGGAGAAGATTATGAGTGATAAGTATAGAGAGAAAATTCAAATTCTTCTTCAATATCGAAACTACCTGATAAAACAACCAAACCCTAATTTTAATAGTCATCCCATTAATGAAAAAATCCTAATAAGCCAAAGTCACAATTAAAATATAATAAAATTATTTTAAAATAAAATAAAATAAAATACTAGCACTTAAGAAACGGGCCAGGGACGTGGGCTATGACACAACACGATGAGACTCAATTTGTAGGTAGAGCTAGAATAGTGGCCTTAGGTGCATTTGATTGTTTAGGCTCACTAGTGACACATAAGTACACACATAGTTTATGGCTGGGACTAACAATGTAGAGAAACGATTATGGGTTGTTCGATGATATAAGGTGATAGAGAGCCTAAGCAAATACAAAACTGAGTGGTTTTAGCATATGTCTAGAATTTGAGTCATGGATCATATGAGGGATGAGCTAGAGTTTTGAGGACAAGGGCTTAGTATCTTGTGTGATGTGTTTACGGATTGGTTATTTGAAATTAAGCATAGATTCTTGACCTGTGTTGCATTAAGTATATTGATAACTCTATACTTTAGAGTTATTATAATATGATTTTGCATGGCTTTTTATATTTCTAATAAATATATTTTAAATGCTTTTATAGAAAATAGTTATTATTGCGATAGTAATGAAGAATGAGTTTAGAAGTATATTTTTGTGTAGATAGTTTACTTACTATATTTTTCTGATTATTTAGGGCTCATTTTACTAATTAATTCTATTTTTACACAAAGGAAACTCTAATAAGCATTAAAGAATCAAACAAAGAAAATTTTTAAAGTCACCCAAAGTTCGATGTTACAAATGTATAGACTTAGAGTTTTATAAAGTCAATTAAAAAAGCATGCGCAGAAAACTTTGGAAAGCTACTAATTTAGGAGCACACTGATCTGGAAAATTTAAGAATTGTAAAGCTTTGCATATCTAGGAGATCTCCTAAATCATTAGTAGAGCTTCATCTTTAAATAGATGACGTCACTCCTTGCCACGCATTAGCATAGATTTTATTTCTGGAAGTACTAGTAGAAGCCAAGCCAGAGGAGAAGGTCTTGGATGCTACAACAAGCTGATATTCAATGATTGACAATTGAGGAGGATAAATTTATTGATTTATTTATTTTCTTCATCTCTTGACTATATTTAATTTTTTTTCTTATTGTTTGTCATATTTTCTATTATAAACTAACTTTCTTTAAATTGAGCTAATATAGTACCAAATTTTGTGATTGATGTTCCTGTGCCACTAATTTGCTCTTTTGTTAGGAAATTAGTTTATTTAATTGTGATTCATGATCATTATGGTAAAATGACTATTTTTTAAATCATAAATTATTTTTCATATGAGTCGAATAATAAGAAATCTTATTGAATAATGTACATAATGAGTTTTAGACATAAAGTTAGCGCTTCATATACATTTATTATAGACATACAGGTTTGTATCATGTAACTCTTTTGAAATTTATCTTTATATTTTATTGTATCTAGGCTTATAGACATATGAAAAGAATAAATAAAAAAATATAACAGATTTTTGTGTCATATAATTTAAAGTTCAGAGTTAGCTAATTGACATATCTATATAATACTTGTGACATATGAACCAAAAATTAGTGGGGTTTTGAAATTGATTCTAATTCGTCTTTCATGTGGATTTATCATCATTTTTGTTACTTTGTTTTCTTTCGATATTTAGATACTCATCATACCTAAAAATTATCAACTTTTGGTTACTTTTTACATGGTAAGTTTTGTTGATTTTATAGAAGACTAATATAAGTTGTTCTTTGCGGATTCGACACTCAATCGTAATAATTTTATTACTTGTTATGATAGTGTATACTTGCGCTTAATATATGTATTACACAATAAGTTTTTTGGTGCCGTTGCTGAAGAACCAATTTTATAGTTTTTTTTTATAAAGTGAACTAAAATTATGCATTATGTGTTCATTATACGCATGGATTAAATTTTGGGACCGCACTACGTATAGTTCAAGCAAGCAACTACGAACTCAAATCTATAATGTTTTAGATTTTGCAAATTGTTGGGCAATTTAATTGTCATGTTACAAAAGATCCCCATCTACACTTCAAATATTTTAGGGAAATTAGTGATTCCTTCATCGTGGATAAGAGTTTCTTAAGATGCGCTAAGATTGAAACTTTTTTCTTTATTTTTAAGGGACAGAGTAAAAACATAGTTAAAGTCTATATCCCTTAATTCTAGAATTACATAGAATGAGATGACAGAAAAGCTTTTGAGGATGTATTTCTCCTTGATGAAAAATGCTAAGCTATGAAATGAGATTACTTCAAATTAAACAACTCAACAAAGAATGACTATATGAAGCATGAGAGAGATTAAAGTAGCTGCTAGTAAAGTTGCCACAGCATGAGATAATCGTATGGATTAGTAGCCAAACTAGAGCTGTCGTCGATATTGCAGTAAATGGAGCAATTTTATCAAAGACATACGATGGAACTTATGAGATTCTTGATACAACATCAGGAAATCATAACAATGGCCTTATGAGAGAGCGGGACCTTGAAAATTTGCAAGAGTATATGAAGTTGATCCCATAACGTCAATTAAAGCTCAAATTTCTTCATTAACTAACATGGTAAAAAATCTGCAAATTTGTGTCCAGCAACATGCTACAAAAATTTCATGCACATGTTGTGGAGGAGAGCATTCCTTTGAATATGTCATTCGAATTCTAAGTCAGCAACTTACATTGGATATTACTATAGCACCTCGTAGCGTAAAACAATTATTTTTATAAAACCTTTACACGTGTTTTCCTTTATTAAAAAACTGTTGAAACATTTGAAAAGCTTTTATCATGCTTTTAAATTTTAACTACAGCATAACACTTAACATTAAAGCTTAAATCATTCACCGATACTAAAATACCCTTTAATAAAATACTAAACATGTTAGAATTTGGTGTGATCTGAATTTTAGTTGGGCTGGGTCGGGCTCATATATCAATATTAGGGTTTTACGTTTTCTCTATATATTTATGCTTGAGTCGCAAAACTCAATGTACCAAATTTGATATTAGTGATTATCTCATCTGCCCGTATTTTTTTCCCTTCTAGGATTTCCACGTAAAATTTGGTGTCCATTATTTTCTCGTTTTATTTTTGGTTTTTCAATCGTTTGTTTCAAGTGGATTAAGGCGTCTAATCCTAACAACTGGTATCAGAGCTTTAGGTTGAAGCTGTTTTGAAAATCAGGATTTGATTTATCAAAGGTATCGAACAATTTTTAAGTTTGCAATTTCGGTCAGTGAAACTTGCAATTCTTGGGAAAAGGAAATTAAGAAATAAAAAAATAAAAAAAAGGGAAAAGAAAAGTTTTTCCTTTGGTTCTGGTTTGTCTTCTTCGACAGTGAAGAACAACAGGGAAAATCAAAAGAACAGCAGCCATTGTTCGCCGTTCGATCGCGAGAAAAAGAGTAGTCACCGTGAACAGCCGAGCTCCAATCAAAACCCACCACAACGCGGCCGCAGTCTAACAGATCACCGAGGAAACTATGTTCTCGCACGCCGCGCTCACGCCAGAAGCCGCCACTGTCATCTGAAGAAGAAGGTCGCTGAACACGTTCACCTCCTTGCAGAGAACGCAGCATGCAACGTCTAGTCGCTCCGACGCAGACCCAAGCAGAGTCGCCAGCCACCGCACTCAGAACTCCCCGATCCTCTTGCCGTTCAGCCATCGCCGTTCTGATCGTTTTCTCTGTTTCTTCAGTGACAAACAGAGACAAAAAATTTATTTGTTTTGTTGGGTTATTTAGGTGGAGATTGATTATTGGGTTGAATAATTAATCAGGAAATTATCTGTTTGTTGGGTGAATTTTTTGTTAGTTCAGAATATTTTGCGGGATTTATTCTGATTTTTAAAAGGGAGTTTTTTTTATAACAATGGCAGGCAACAATAATACAAGACACGGTATTGAAAAATTCGATGAGACAGATTTTGCATTCTGGAGAATGCGAATCGAGGATTACTTGTATGGGAGAAAACTTCATCTTCATTTGAGTGCGAAACCAGAAACGATGGAAGCCGATGAATGGAATCTCCTTAATATACAGGTTTTTTAGAGTCGTTCGATTGACGCTAGCCAAAATCATTGCTCACACATGACGAAGGAGAAGACCACCGCGAGTCTGATGAAGGCTCCTATCTGATATGTATGAGAAACCCTCTGCAAATAATAAGGTATTTCTTATAAAGAAGCTTTTTAATCTGAAGATGGTTTATGGTACTTCTGTCGCAACACATCTAAATGAATTCAAGACAATTGTGAATCAATTGCTATATGTGGAAATTGATTTAAGGGATGAGGTTAGTGCCCTAATTTTGTTGGGGTCTCTACTGAACAGCTGGGAGCCTATGAGAGCAGCAGTCAGTAATTCAGTCGAAAGTGCAAAACTGGTATTCACCGATGTTTGGGATCGTATTCTTGCCGAGGAGGTTTGTAAGATTGATTCTGGTGAAATATCGAAAGGCTCAGCTCTGAATGTTGAAAACAAAGGAAGAAATAATGACAGAAACTCCAACTATGGTATGGGGAGATCCAAGTCAAAGAATGGGAGGAGTCAGTTCAAGTTCCGGTGAACATTTGAGTGTTGGAATTGTGGCAAGTAAAGTCACATTAAGAAAGATTGCAGAGCACCGAAGAAGAACGGTAATGACACAGGCAAAGGGGTAGCCACACCAATCGAAGAGTTCTTTAGTGTGTACGACGAGGATGTCGTAAATTTCGCTTGTCATGATACGAGTTGGGTGATCGACAGTGACGCTTCAATACATGCCACTTCGCGGAGAGATTTCTTTATGTCCTACACTTCGGGTGACTTTGGAAGTGTGAGGATGAGAAATGGTGGTGTTGCAAAAGCCATTGGTATGAGAGATGTTCGTTTGGAGATCAATATCGGCAACACCTTGGTTTTGAGAGGTGTGAAGCACATCCCCGACATCGCAAGAATTTGGTCTCGACTGGCAAGCTCGACGATAAAGGGTTTGGCAACACCTTTCGTGATAGAAAATGAAAGCTGATTAGAGGTTCATTGATCGTGGCGAGAGGAGAAAAATGGTCCTCATTATATGTGATGGACGCGAAGATCACGGATTCCACAGTCAATGTGGTGGGTAATAAGGTTGCAAATGTGACGTCCCCTAAACCTATCCCTTAATTTTCCGTATAAATTTTTTTTTTTATAACATTAGTCAAAGTCTAAATTGTCGGAAATCGTTTTAAAAACCATGAAAACCAATCAAAAATCCACATTAAAATAAAAGAAAAACAATCGACAAAAGCATCGTGGGCAAAATGGGCATTTCGCCTGTAAAAAGCATAGCCGATCGATCGGCCATTTCAGCCGATCGATCGGCTGTTATAAAAATAAGGGGGGCGATCGATCGCCCCCATATCAGCCGATCGATCGCCCTTGGCGATCGATCAGCTACCTCTCTGGAAAAACCAGAGAGGTGCCCTCCTACTTGACGATCGATCGCCAAGGGAGGCGATCGATCGGCAACCTCTCTGGAATTCGTTCTAGAGAGTTGCCTCACCATTTCCATTTCTTCCTTCCCCTTTTCTTTTCTTTTCTTCTCCCTACACACAACACAACTCATACATACACTTCAACACACAAACACTCATAACCTCACTCATTCCTCATACTTTTCCCCAGTTCATCAATACTCAAAACCAACCCAAAGCGTATCCTAAAACACAATAAAAACAAGACTAAAACCGTGAAATCCAACTGCGTGGATAGCTCTATAACTCGAGCATATCCGTGACTCAACCTAAAATAACCCCAAACGATTCCATTATAATTGTAATAAAAGGCTTAGCAAAACATTTTATGAAACGAGTTTACCAAAACATCAAAACATCCTAAAATGATTCAACTATACAATTTCCCTATCTTTATATCTATCAAAATCTCCAAAACACTTACTTACATCCCCACTAGTCAAAATATGCACCGACTGCCCAGCGCACTCCCACGGGCATTCTTCTTCAATCTGCTCTGTAACGACCCCTTATCCCAGTAAGATATTGTCCGCTCTGGGGATTGGGCCGCTGCCCAATATCCTCCCCTCATGGCTTTGTTTGGCAAGAACTTCCCAGAAGGTCACCCAACCTGGAATTGCTCTCGCCGAAGCACTTTTAACTTCGAAGTTCTTATGGGATCCGTTGTCAATCGTGGTTCAAAACGCATCTTGCTATGTTGGAAGGGTCTCTTTACATATGTTTCATTTCCACATACTTCCCAAAGCGATGTGGGATTGTGACGACCCCCTTTTTACGACCTATCACCTTCCGGTTTGCCCGCACGGACGTACCGCCATCCAGGTTCCGGTTCGTGCAGCCATCGTACCATACGTGCACATTCGAGTCATCACAATCACCCCCTCTCGGGGGCCCAACGTCTTCGTTGGCCACATTTCCAGTTGGGTACAGGCTCTGATACCATTTGTAACGACCCCTTATCCTAGCAAGATATTGTCCGCTCTGGGGATTGGGCTGCAGACCAATATCCTCCCCTCACGGCTTTGTTTGGCGAGAACTTCCCAGAAGGTCACCCAACCTGAAATTGCTCTCGCCGAAGTACTTTTAACTTCGGAGTTCTTATGGGATCCGTTGCCAATTGTGCTCCAAAACGCGTCTTGCTAAGTTGGGAGGGTCTCTTTACATATGTTTCATTTCCACATACTTTCCCAAGCGATGTGGGATTGTGACAACCCCCTTTTTACGACCTGTCACCTTCCGGTTCGCTCGCGCGGACGTACTTCAATCTGGATTCTGGTTCGTGCAGCCATCGTACCATACGTGCACATTCGGGTCATCACATGCTCATTCCTCGGGTGGAGGGATCTCATCCTCACCTGTATCAAGATCACCTACACCATAAAGACAACTATGAGCTAAAGGCTCAGTAAGCTTCGTAAATGCAAACGCATGCTGTGCGTATGTGGTTCATAAATCATGCAAACATTTTCATTGTTTCATTACATAACAGAATGTCACCGAGGTCTAACTCTCACACGATGGAGAGGGCACGTCTGGCGGTTAGACAGCCCTTTCCATATACCGGGGGAAAAATATGCTTTCATCCTTAAACAGCCATGTCTGAACCCCACCCCGTCGGGACCAGATTACGTACATTCGTTTTTTTAATTCATTTCTTTTCTTAAACACATGTAGAAATCTATTTTCATGCTATTTTGAAAGAGCGTGATGCATGTACAGTAAATGACATAATATAAACATACAACGTGGATACCATCAAAACATCACGAATACCATCAAAACATCTTAAGCATAACCTATAAAACAACTAACCCTAAACTACCCAACCAAAGCATATAAAAGTACGTAGCACCAAAATCCTCAACGACGAATTCGACTTATGGCATAGGCCTACCGGCCACAGTAAATTACGAAGACTTACCTCGCGTCCGTTGCAATTCAAGCTCTGTCCACGAGCATTGTTCACCTATGGCAATTCACAACAATTGGCATCAAAATCGATCCTAGGAAATCAAATTCTAAAGACTAACGAAGTCCTTAGCTGAAGGATATCTCCTAAAATCCTAAATTAACTCTTTGAAATATTTAATCGAGCACCTTGCGTTCGTTATTCATAGTTTTCCATTAATGGAGTTTCCTCAAGCTCTAATCCTCTGAAATCCTAACATTTACCAATTAATCGGCTCACTACGTTCAATAATCACCAATACGTCGATTAGAGGCATAATCACGCTAAACCTATCTATTTCCAACCTTAATTCACGTTTTTAACGAAAACCCTAAACAAACCCTAAATGTTTAAACTCTAGAAATTAAAATCTAAAGCTCCGAAACCGTAGATTCTTACCTAGGGAGCGAAGATGGAGTAGAAACGTGAAGAGTCATCGGAGTTTGGAGAAACACTGGCCGCCGGAGAGGAATCGCACAAGGGGGGAAGAGAAATCGCAAGAGAAGTGGTTTTCTCTCTAAAAATCGTAAGTGCCGAGAAGGAGGGGGAGAAATTTAGTTTATTATAAAATTTTGGCTTGCAAGATTACTCATTTGCCCTTCCCTATGATTTTCTATTTATTCCTCCACTTATTTCGTTATTTAACCAACGATTCGGTTTCTCCAAATTTCCTTATTTCACCATAAATTCTAATTTATTACAAGGGATCAATTAAAACTTTCCGTTCGTAAAACGAACTTAATTTGACATATTTACAAAAATACCATTATATAATGGAATTACAAAAATCCCATAAAACCGGGTGTTACAGCAAAGTTTGTGAATTCACCTTCTAAGAAAAGGTTAAAAAGACTCGAAAGAAGTCAGGTTCTCAGATGAAGTTCAGGTTGAGATCTGAGGGTACATCAGAGCCGGTGAGTCAGCCTATTACAGATGTTCAATCACCAGTTTCAGTTTCACGACAGAATGGTATCGTCAAAGGCAAAACCATGCGGAAAGTTAAAACTCCAGGATGATATGACGAAACTGTGGGTTATACATTGAATGTGTTCGAGGATAACGATTCCTGTGTTGACTCTTCAACATGTTCAGATGCAGTTCGTTGCGACAACCTTGATAGTTCAGTGATACCATGGAGGAGGAGATGCGATTTCTTCTCAAGTAAGTTTCTCAAGTTTAAGCGGGGCTTAAACTTGAATGGTATCGGATGCTGAGTTTGCCCATCTGGGGCCTTTGTGGTAGAGGAGCTTGTTTTTAATGGAGTTTTGCAGATTTGTTTCCTTGCACCAGAATTTCCTTGAAAGTGGAAATTGTCAGAGTTCAGTGTTCTGGATTTGCTTTGAGTTGGGCCGAGTAGCCCGTTAGATCTCTCATGTGGAATTCGTGTCAAGATGGAAATTATTAGAATTTTTTGTGATCCGAATTCTAGTTGGGCTGGGTCGGGCCGATATATTAATGTTAAGGTTTTACGTTTTCTTTATATATTAATGCTTCAGTCGCAAAACTCATTGCATCGAATTTGATATTAATGATTCTCTCCTCTGCCCGTGGTTTTTTCTCTTCTAGGGTTTCCACGTAAAATTTGGTATCCATTATTTTCTCGTTTTCTTTTTCGATTTTTCGATTATTTGTTACAGGTGGATTAGGGCGTTTAATCCTAACAAAACATTACTTCCCTTTCTTGAGGTACTATTAACTCTCCAAATACCATTGGTCCATGAAACCACAACAATTCAATCATTCATCCACCGAAACAATTTCTCGACTTCATCATCAACCAATTCGATTTGTATGTAAATCCTTATCTTGTTTCTCACATACATCATGAGATTCATCTATGAGCCTAATTCTCATTAAAAACTATATAACGGTAAACGTATACATGATGCAAATGTCATTACTTTACTTAAACATAAACATGATGTAACGTGTCAAATGTATTTTCTGAAAACATAACTTTTCATTTTCCATTTCCATTTGACCATTCGATTGCTGGGACAACCATTAGGAGGGGATAAGCACCATTTGGTCCATTTTTATAAAATTTAACTCAAGCTCCGAGAAATGAGCGGACACCATTTGGTCCACCTCTCAGGAAAGTCCAACTCAACCACAACGACCTGTTACGTGTTTTATTACTATTTCAATATTTCTTAATGAAAACATATGTATAAATTTTTTTTTCCTTTTTCAAAACATGATTAATTATGCATGACATGCTTATGTACATACCTAACTTGAATATAACATGTGATATAATAACGTGCGTAAAAACATTTCACAATTCACATTAAATATACAATACTATTACCATGTATCATAGGATTTTTAAATAAAGACTATCACAACATACACACACCATTTTTCAACAATCAAAATGGACATTTTTGGCAATAAACCAATCTATTCATCATTATTTTTTCATGCAATCATTTCAACCTAACATCCCTTGATGTATGCTTGAAAGCCATACACATGCAATATTACTTACCTTGAATTCTTAACGTAACGTTACTGCACTTAATGAGTGTATGTTCAGCTTGATCAACCTTGAAAAATAAACTCAATAATTAATTCCTATTATGCAGAAAATCCAATTTCACATTCACTATTTTCTCCAAATTCTGAAAATTCATAACTTAATATACACTTAACCATTTTCATCAATTCTAGAGTCTATAAATTCCTTATTAGGCCTATATCCCCTGTTAAAACAGTCTACCATTGGAAATCATGAAGATATACATATTCCAACAAAACCAAAACATGCACATATTCACATTTACAGTTTTTATCCAACTTCAAAAATTCTTAATTTTCACTATACTTATCCAATGCAATTAAATCAAAGGCAATAGTTCTTTTCAAGCGTCTAATATATCATAGGTCGACACCTTGCCCAATCTATCACATTTTTTAGTACATAGGTCGATCGATCACTGTTCATGGTCGACCCTTCAAGCTATCAAGTTGAAATTTCAGTGGATAGGTCAACCCTAGAGCTAAAATCCCAAATTCTTCAGTCAAACCTACTTAGCTCCTTAAAAATTCACTCATAATCAAACTAATAATTCCTTACTCATCCATATACAACGTGCCATTTTAACATAAAACCATGCGTTTAAATTTTTAGGTATTACAATTATAATCAAAACCAGAAGTTCAACATAAACAATAATGCCTACTCAAATACTCACAGCCTAGGTCGGCACAATCCAAATTTTAGTTGGAGCTCTCAAAGTCAAAACCAAGGTGGACTTTCAAACTTTCAAAACAAACTTAAAAATACACCTAGTTTCATGCAACATAATAGATATCAAAAATATTCATCTTTAGAAAAGCTGCTAAATAACTTCATGGAGAAAATTGAAGCTGCGATCCAAAGTTGAGCTGCATCATTAAGAAACTTGGACGACCAATTTGAACAGTTTGTAAGTTCAACAGATAAATAGACCTCAAGGTGCCCTCCCAAGTGACATGAAAAATTCAAGGAGAATAAAGAGCATAGCAAGGCTAGCACCTTAGGAAATAGGAATTTTATCGAGAGTATTGACAAACAGAATAGACCGCATAAAGATGCAACATCGGTTATAGAAAAGCATCCTGCTAAAGAGACAGTGGAAGAATAGCCAACACAAAAGTTTCCAAGATGAACTGCTTGCTACAATAACATCACAAAAACAACAACTAGAATTGCAAGTCATTTGACCACCACCTTCTTCTCCAAAAGGATTACAGATGTAGTACAAGATAAGAAGTTTAAAAGGCTTCTAGATATTTTAAAACAACTGCACATTAATGTTCTGCAAGTTGAGGTGATATGAACCGAGTAGCGATAAATCTCATTGTCAAAGACTATGATCTATTAGAAGATAGAGGAGGTTCAACAAACAAAGCTTCACATGGTTTAGTCGTGAAAATCCATGGAAAAGAGTCATCACAACAAAAGCAAAAGACTATAAAAATAAACAGCTTTGTAGCATGGAAGTGGGCCCCACGAAATTGGAAAAAGAAAACCCATAAGGCACAGAGTTGGGCTCCACAAATCCCAATAGATTGGAGAGAGAAGGGTAAAGATCCACGCAAACTACAAAGAGATAAAGATTCACGTGGGTTGGAAAGAGATAAAGATCCACATGACTTGATTTATGATGTGAACCAAGTTGAGACCAGATAAAAGCCCAAGAACAAAGATTCAATTGAAGATACGGGTGGCCCAATGAGCAGAGTAAGAAGCCCAAGATTATTGAAGGATCTTTTGAAGCAAGGGAAGCCAAAGATGCATGAAGATTTGGGAGGATGCGACTCACATACACATGTAAGAATTAAAACACATGTGCCATGCACATGCATATACGAGGAATTAAAAGGTCACATGCAAAGCACATGCAAATCATACAAATATCGTGGGAAAAGATCTTATCCAGCTGAATCTACTCAAATCAGTTCAAATCACGTTCAAATGGAGTTCAAACAAAAGATGACATCTGATCATGCCAAGGATCATTATCTAACTATTTTATTAGTTATTTTATTTTTATTTTCGTTTTTTTAATTATTTAATTTAATTTTAGTGTGTAGCCTATTTAATGGCAAAACTATTTTATTTAATGGAAGAACAAGTTTGAATTAAAAATTGAGAGTTTTTTTAGAGAGGATTTCTCTTTAGTTCTTTGCGAAGAGCAACGATCTTCTTCAAGTCACGCTTGAAGAATCTCGCTTGATAGCTTTGGTTCTTACCAACGAGTTTGGTCTGGGTCAAGCTCCTGTTTTGATAGCTTTGGTTCAACCAACAAGTGTGGCTCGAGTCAAGCTCCTGTTTTGATAACTAGGGTTCCATCGAATTCTTCGATTGGGGTCTTAGTTCCTTACTTTGTTCTTGAATCAAAAAGGCGTTCCTTTCAATTATTCTGTATTGTTGTCGGGTCCCGGGTCCTTTCGATCCGAGGTTCGCATCAGTTGGTATCAGAGCTTCGGCTCCTTGATTCAAGAAGCTATCTTTAATTTTTGTTATCAATATGTTCTTCATCTTATTCTATTCGTCCTAGTACTCAAAAAAAGCACAAAAAAATTATTATTTTTTTCCATCCTTATTATCAAGTCTCGATTTTTATCGTCAATTTTTTTCTTCTTGTGAATTTCTTCTCTTGAAATTCGAAGAGTACAAAAAAAAAAGAATTGTCAAAAGTCAAAAAAAAAAGAGTTGTTGTCAAAAGTCAAAAAAAAAAAGAGTTGTGAGAAGTAAAAAAAAAAAATTGAAATTTTGTTCTAGAGATTTTGAAATTTCTAGCCTTTTAAATTCAAAAATTCGTAGATAATTGTTCTTTGAAAATTCAAATTATTGAATCTTCATTCGAAATATTGTCTTTAGCCAAATTTATTCTTTGAAGGTTCAAATTGTTGAATCTTCATTTGAAAGATTGTCATCATCCAAACTTTTGTCTTATTTCACTTATACCCTTGATTTAGCCATCCTTACAAGTTTGAACCTTTTAAGCTTTAAAGTTTGATTTTTTATAGTTTGGCTTGTTGAATATTTATCATCGATCAAGTTCTTACGTAAAGAACTAAAAGGGAGATCTAGTGGTAAAAGGTAAGAGGGTGAGACTATTATAGAAAAAGCCTTAATTTTTGAGCGAAACACGAGTGGAGTGACATCCAACGAGAGTAAACACGTGAGGGAGAGGTAAGGTCCATTACTTGATTATTTTTCTTTTACTTCTAACTATTTTCTTTTATTTTCTTATTGTGTTCGGAAAAGAAAATCATGAGTGGAGAACAAAATGAGGTGGACTTTAAGTTGTTCATGAAAGCCATGCTAGAAAATTTCAAAGCTTTAAATACGAGGATGGACCGATTGGAATCTCCATCCCCTAGTCATATGCGGCGAAGGAAGGATTTTGATGTAGAATTCGAAGAGTATAATGGATATTATCAAAGGGAAAGAAATGATAGGTCGTACCGAGGAGATGGTGATCTAAGTAACATCAAGATAAATATTCCTTCTTTCCAAGGGAAAAGTGATCCCGAGGTGTATTTGGAATGGGAAAGAAAGGTGGACCTATTGTTTGAATACCAAAACTACACGGATGAGAAAAAACTTAAATTTGTGACAATGAAGTTCACAGACTACGCTAACAATTGGTGGGATGAACTAGTAAAGTACCGAAGAATGTATGGTGAGTCACAAGTTCAGACATGGAAGGACATAAAGGCACTCATGCGAAAAAGATTTGTTCCATCACAGTATTATAGAGATTTATGTCGAAAACTCCAAAATTTGACTCAAGGTTATAAAAGCGTGGAAGATTATTATAAAGAGATGAAAATAGTCATGAAAAGGGTTAATGTGGAGGAAGAGGACGAAGAAACAATGGCTAGATTTGTTGGAGGACTAAATAGAGAGATTGTGGATGTCGTAGATCTACAACATTATGTGAACTTAGAAGAATTGCTCCACAAATCAATCAAAATTGAGCGGCAACTAAAGACTAAGGGAAAAACCGTAATCAAGTGTTACCACAAAAAACTAAGGCTGAGACTTCAAATCCAATTAGAACCCGAGAGATTAAGTGCTTTCGATGCCAAGGGTTCGGACACATAGCTTCAAATTGTCCAAATAAAAGAGCTATGATTTTAAGGGACAATGGTGATGTGGAGAGTGTGAGTTTGAGTGATGGTGAGATGCCACCACTTGAGGATTGTAGTGACGTTGAGGTAGAGGAACTAGTAAAAGGAGATCTTTTAGTCACAAGGCGAGTATTGAATGAGCAAACTAAGGAAGATGGCGACAAAGTACTACGTGAGCATATATTCCATACAAGATGTCATGTGCAAAACAAAGTTTGTAGTTTGATCATCGATAGTGGGAGTTGCACCAATGTAGCAAGCACATTACTAGTCCAAAAGTTGAACTTGAAAATCGAGCAACATCCAAAACCATACAAGTTGCAATGGTTAAGCGATTGTGGAGAAATCAATGTGACTAAACAGGTGGAAGTTCCTTTATCATTGGAAGATACCAAGATAAAGTTTTATGTGATGTAGTGCCGATGCAAGCTACACACATACTTTTGGGGAGACCTTGGCAATATGACCGAAACGGCAAGTATAATGGTTACAAGAATGAGTATTCGTTGGTTTACAATGGAAAAACTGTTATCCTTACACCATTAAAGCCATGGGAGGCAATTGAAGATCAAGAGAGGATCGCGAAGGAATTTCAAATAATTAATGATGAAAGAGAGAAAGAAAGTGGTGAAAAGAAATTAGTTGAAGAAGAGGCCGAAAAAGAAAAAGAAAGTGGTGAAAAGAAATTAGTTGAAAAAGATGCAAAAATAGAGAAAGAAAGTGGAGAAAGAAAAATAGTTGAAAAGAGCATAAAGAGGGATGAAAATCCGAGGGAGCAAGAGAGAAAAATCGAGGAAAAAGAGATAAAAACCGAGGGAGAGAGTGAACAAAAGTCAAGTGAGAAGCAAATTGCGTTGATGAACAAAAGTGAGGATAAGCGTGAGATGATTTTGCTTTTATATAAAGATGTTTATTTATCATCTAACGACTCACCAAGTTTTCTTCCAAGTGTTATTTCTTTTCTTTTGCAGAAAAATAAATATGAAATTCCCGAGGAGTTTCGAAATCAAATTTCTCCTTTGAGAGAGATTGAGAAGCATAAAAATCTCGTACAAAGTACGTTAGTTCCAAGTCAACTGGAAACATCAAAGAGGTTTGAGTGGTTGTTTGTTCTTGTGCATGAAAGTAAAAAAGATGAATTTGCTAAGAAATTTCATTCAATGGTAAGTGTAACGCCCCGAGTTTTTTGAACCCGGTTTGTTACTCATGAACCCGGATATTACTAAGAAATCTTGGACCGAATCTAAAACTTCCTTCGGAATTTAAATTTTAACGTTTGATGAAACATGAAGACTTGCAGCGGAAAAATCTTCGAGCAAAAATAGAGTCGAGCAAAGCTATGCAACAGTGTTTGAATGATTGAATAAAATATTAAGAAAATAATTCAGCCAGAAGGGATAAAGGTTTAAGCGTAAATTACTTAAAATTTAAGAAAGTCAACACACATCATCCGAAGAACGAAGTCAACCGGAAGGAACTGGCTTAGAAAATAGAAGGCTTTTCCTAATAACAAAACGACAAAGTTTTGGCTACATCATCCGGTCACAAAACGACAAAATACATCCTTCATCTACCGGTGACATCAGCAGGATGATTTCTTCACCCGATAGACTTTACACTACATCCACCGGTGACGTCAGCCGGATGGTTTCCTCATCCGATCGACTTTACTCTACATCCACCGGTGACGTCAGCCGGATGATTTGTTCATCCGATCGACCTAACCATGCATCCACCAGTGAGGCAAACTACACATACCGATAGAGGACAGATTAACAACTCAACATCTGCCTATAGACTTCATCTACCGACGGAGAGCAGAACAACAATTCCAACTACGAAAAGGAAATTTTCTCACTTCACTTAAACATTTCAGTATGAACCAACATTTAAAATCCCACAGAAATACTAACATCAGAAATTCTCAAAACAGATTCAAAACATTAAAAGCCTTTCTATCATGAAAACTTAACATGTTCAGACTTAACCACTATCAAGTAAACCTCAACATCTGCTGACACCAGTTAACCCGCCTCATCAGCTTACCAAGCCGAGACATGGATGTACTCCTCCAACCACATCTAATCATCTGTGCACACGGGAATTTCACCTGCAGTAATCTCTTCACCTACATCACAAAACTCATCTATTAGCCTAATGCTAAGCAAGTAAAGCAAGAAATGAAATGTGTACTGAAATGTAAATCCTAAATATGCAGTTTCTACTTTCATTTCTCAGTTATGTTGCATTCGTTCACTGGTCTGATGATCCCTGATACAATGGGAGGTGGATCAGTTTTTCCAGGGTATGAATCCACATACTCAATTAAGGGGCGGATTAATTCCCTTAACAACTTATTTGGTCCCTGATACAATGGGAGGTGGATCAGTTTTCCCAAGGTATGAATCCGTATGTATGATTTAAGGGGCGTATTAATTCCCTTAAAAGTATACTGTCACAATCTGTTCGCATCTCACCATGCTGCTTCATGTAAATTCATTTTCGTTTTCTTTCAAAATATGATGCATGGCAACTGATAAGAAACACACATTCATGCACACACAAATCCTACTGTTTTGTGATGTAGGCCCGAAGGCACATGCAAACTCTACTTACCTGGGCTCCTTTGCAATACCGTGTCTTCACTTGAATCCTTCCTCACCTAAACATTTCATAAATAAATGTTTAATGCATCCTGAATAACCTAAACTCAAAGCTGGTAAAGTCCTAACTAAAGAAATCATTCATGGATATTAGTTCAAGCCTCTGAGTCATATAGTCAAGCACCTAGTGTGCGTAGCTTAATCCTCACTGGCACTGATGGCATTAGTATACTAAAACTACCAGACTCATACTAATGTCAGATTCTCAATCCTAACATTTAACAACACCTAGAATCCTATCACCAATGCCATAAATCAGAAAACTCAATAATATTACCATCATTTTAACATTTGTCCGATTCTAAATCTCCAAGCACCAACCAATAATCATTCAGAAATCTAAGGAAACTAGTTAGGAATCCTGTTCTTCGTGCATTCTCCGATTCAACACTAAACCCGAACTCCACTCACTCACAGCATTATCCAAAAACACACACATTGCACTCTCTCTGCTATCTAGCCACTAAAATCTTCAAGAAAACGAAGAGAAAACTTACCTAGTTTGAGGAATGAAGATCGGAGAGGGAGATCACCTGGAGCTCTGCTGTGCTTGAGCTGAATATCGAGAAGGAAAAATGAGGGGAAACAGTGGCGGCTAAACCTCATTAAACCCTCCCTTAAATACGTTATCCATTTATAAAATTGCTAATTACCCATTTGTCCTTGCATAGTTATTAACTTTCCTAATCACTTTCTCCCTCAATTTTTCCATAAAATTAACACATTATAATTGGCAATTAAATTTAGTTTAATAGAGCCGGGTGCTACAATCTACCCTCCTTAAAAGAATTTTGTCCTCAAAATTCAGTACCTGAATAGTTCCGGATATTGGTCCATCATGTCTTGCTGGCGCTCCCAAGTTGTCTCCTCTACATTCTGGTTGTGCCATAAAACTTTCACTAGCTGAACCTCTTTGTTGCGCAATACCTTCACTGCATAGTCTAGGATCCTTACAGGTTTCTCCTCATATGCAAGAGTAGGAAGAACTTCGATACTCTGTTGTTCCACAATCTGAGAAGGGTCTCGTACACATTTCTTAAGCATGGAGATATGAAACACATCATGGATTCCTTCCATAGAGGTTGGTAGCTGTAACTGGTAGGCTGTCTTCCCAATCCTTTTGAAGATCAAGAATGGTCCAATGTATCTGGGGTTCAACTTTCCTCTCTTCCCAAATCTCACAACTCCTTTGAATGGTGATACCTTGAGAAAAACTTCATCACCAATCATAAATTCCAATTTTCTACGCCTGCAATCCGCATAACTCTTCTGTCGACTCTGAGCTGCCAAACTTCTCTGTCGGATGAGGGCAACCTTCTCAACAATTTGTTGCACCAAGTCAGGACCAAGCAACCGTGCCTCTCCAACTTCGTCCCAGTACAAAGGTGATCTGCACTTTCGTCCATACAATGCTTCATATGGCGCCATACCTATTGTTGCTTGGAAACTGTTATTATAAGAGAATTCTACTAAGGGTAGGTACTTGCTCCAAGAACCTTGAAAATCCAATATGCATGCACGAAGCATATCCTCCATCGTTTGGATAGTTCTCTCGGATTGTCCATCAGTTTGAGGATGAAAGGCTGTGCTAAAGCTAAGCTGTGTCCCCATAGCCTTGTGCAAACTTTTCCAAAACTTAGATGTAAATCTGGCGTCTCGGTCTGAAACTATAGAACTTGGAACTCCATGCAACCTGACAATCTCTTGCATGTACAATTCAGCAAGCTGATCCATTGAGTAAGTTATCTTAATTGGCAGAAAATGAGCAGATTTGGTTAGACGGTCAACTATAACCCAAATTGCATCGTGACCCTTTATTGTTCTAGGTAAGCCTATAACAAAGTCCATAGTTATTTGTTCCCATTTCCATTCGGGAACTGGTAAGGGTTGCAATGTTCTTGAGGGTCTCTGATGCTCGGCTTTAATCTGCTGACAACACAAACACGATCCAACGTATTCTGCCACACTTCGTTTCATGCCTGGCCACCAGTAATGCTGTTTAAGATCCTTGTACATCTTTGTACTCCCAGGGTGGACAGAAAATCTGGAAGAATGCGCTTCGGAGAGAATCTCATCTCGAAGTTCCTTAATGGCAGGAACAAACCATCTACTTCTAAACTTAAGGATTCCATTAGCAGAATAGTTAAAATCCGACTTGTCTGTAGAATCCATGCTTGACTTGTACTTGTTACACTCATCATCATTCGCCTGAGCTTCCCTTATTTTCTCTAGAATGGTAAGTTTTAAGGTTATGGCTGAAAGTATAGCTGTTACACTGGATACCGCTTCAAGATTAAACTTTTGGAATTCAGCCTCCAAAGCTAATGGCATACTGAAATTCATAGTTGGGGTTGATGTTGTTACTCTACTCAAGGCATCTGCCACTACATTTGCCTTGCCGGGGTGATACTTAATCTCGAAATCATAGTCCTTAACAAATTCCAACCATCGTCGTTGCCTCATGTTTAGTTCCTTCTGTGTGAAAATTTACTTCAGGCTCTTATGATCTGAAAATATCTCACAAGATTGTCCATACAAGTAATGCCTCCAAATCTTAAGTGCAAATACAACTGCAGCTAATTCTAAGTCATGGGTAGGGTAGTTCTTCTCATGTGTTTTCAACTGTCTAGAGGCATAAGCTATAACCTTTCCATCTTGCATTAACACACATCCGAGACCAATCTTGGAAGCATCACAGTAAATGCTAAACTTTCCATTATCAGCAGGAAGGGTCAGAATCGGAGCATTGGTTAATTTCTGTTTCAAGGTCATGAAACTATGTTCACATTCCTCCGTCCATATATACTTCACATTTTTCTTTGCTAACTTAGTAAGGGGTGTAGCAATCTTTGAAAATCCTTCAATGAACATTCTGTAATATCCTGCTAGTCCAAGAAAACTTCGAATATCAGTAGCACTCTTCGGTTGGGGCCACTCCTTAACTGCTCAAACTTTTGCTGGATCAACAGATATGCCGTCCCCAGAGACGACATGTCCTAAAAAGTGAACTTGGTCCAACCAGAACTCACACTTAGAAAACTTGGCATAAAGTTGGTGCTGTCTAAGTACTCCTAACACCAAACTCAAATGTCTTGCATGCTCATCCTTAGTTCTAGAATAGATCAGAATGTCGTCTATGAATACAATGACAAACTTGTCCAAGTACTCGTGAAACACCCTATTCATGCGATCCATGAAGGCTGCTGGTGCATTTGTCAAGCCAAAAGACATAACTAGAAACTCATAATGTCCATACCTTGTGCGAAAGGCAGTCTTTGGGATATCTTCAGATTTAACCTTCAACTGGTAATAACCGGACCTAAGGTCAATCTTAGAGAAAACTCTTGCACCCCTAAGTTGGTCAAATAAGTCATCAATTCTCGGCAAAGGGTATTTGTTTTTGACAGTTAACTTGTTCAATTCCCTATAATCAATGCACATACGCATTGATCCATCTTTCTTTTTGACAAAAAGGACCGGCGCACCCCACGGTGAAAAGCTTGGGCGTATGAACCCTTTCTGCAATAGATCCTCCAATTGTTTCTTTAATTCCTTAAGTTCAGTTGGAGCTAACCTATATGGATTCTTAGACACAGGCTCGGCTCCAGGGTAAACATTCACGAAAAATTCAATTTCTCTATCTGGTGGTAAACCGGGAAGGTCATCTAAAAACAATTCGGGGAAGTCTTGGACGATTGAGACATTCAGAGGATTTGCTTTTTCCACAAGCTGTGTGTCTAAAACGCTAGCTAAGAAGCACAAATATTCTCCACTCAGGGAAAGTCTAGTGCTAATAGTAGTCATCACAGACATTTCCTTACTTTTCTTTGAAGCTTGGAAGGTATGTTTCAATTTACCAGGGGGTTGAAAACTAACTATTCCAGTTCTACAATCAATTGTGGCGTGATGCTTAAACAACCAGTCCATTCCTAGGATTACATCAAATCCTATTATATCCATGATTATAAGATCAGCTGGTAGACTTACATTCCCTACTAACACTTCACTGTCAAGCATCACTTGGTTAGAGTGCATGCGTTCACCAGAAGGTAATGCTACACTAAACATATGTTCAGAAGGAGCAAACCGTACATCTAGCTTATCAGCAAAATCAGAGGCTATGAAAGAGTGTGTTGCACCCGAATCTATCAAAGTAAAAGCAGGTACAGAGTTGATAAATATAGTACCTGACACCACAGCAGGCTGGTCCTCTTCTCCTGACTCTGTCATGGAAAATATTCTCGGCTTTATCCTAGCAGGACCACTCTTCGACATTGGGCAGTCTCTAACAGTGTGTCCCGGCTTGTTGCAGTTGAAGCATCGAAGGACTCTGGGCTTCGTGCAGTCTTTGAATGAGTGTCCAACCTCCTCACAGTTGAAACACCTTCTGGAAGTCCACCTACATTCCCCCGGGTGATTCTTCAAACATGTCGGACATTGGGGAAAATTCTTGACATTCTGCACTTTCCTTCCTGCTCCTTGACTACTTTGGCCTTCACTTGGCCTCTTCGTTCCCCTTTGCTGGTGTGGCTGGTTAAACCTTTGTGGGGCCTCCTTTGGCCCAGCACACTTCCTTTCAGCCTCTTCCACTTCCAGAGCAGTGGACACAACTCGCTGAACGTTAAACCTTTAATGCCACAGAATTTGACTCCTCGATAAATCTCCGGATTCAGTCCATGCACAAATTTGAACACCTTATCCTCGTCCTTATGAGCAAAATGTCCAGCAAACCTGGACAAGGATTCAAATTGCCTACTGTACTCTGCCACCGACCCTGTCTACTTCAAATTCAGAAACTCCAACTTCTTTGCGGTCTGGACCGTGCTGTTAAAATATTTCTCATAGAAGATGTCCTTAAACTGTGACCAAGTCATAGTCAGAATGTCAGTGGTGGTTTCAACTGTTTCCCACCAGAGTTGAGCTTCGCCAGCCAAGTGAAATGTTACTAACGTGACCTTATCTCCTTCTCCTATGCTGGCGCACCTAAACATGCTCTCTATCTTCCTAAGCCACCCTTCAGCCACAACAGGATCAGATGACTGACCATCAAACGTGGGTGGTCTTAGTCTCTGGAATCTATCCCCGGAATGCTCATTGCTAGAACCCAAGTTGGCACTTCCTTGCACCTCTCGGTTCAGCAGTACTCCTAGTTGATCGGATTGCTGACGCATTAATTCTGCCTACTGTCGCACTAGATCTGTCAACTGTCCGATTACACTAGAATCTTCTGCGCTTCCCGGAGTTGGTGTCTCTCTCTGCACTCTTGGCCTTCCTGGTCGTCGAGACATTTTGCTATATTCCTGCGCAGGGTTAACTATTCTTTTATAAACATCTAACTACTAAGGCTAACATAAACACTTACAGTTGTTGGAGTATTCCCATGCAACGATTGGTGCTGATGAGTGATCTTTTGAACGGTTTAACTGAGTGTCTCTGATACCATACTGTAACGCCCCGAGTTTTCTGAACCCGGTTTGTTACTCATGAACCCGGATATTACTAAGAAATCTTGGACCGAATCTAAAACTTCCTTCGGAATTTAAATTTTAACGTTTGATGAAACATGAAGACTTGCAGCGGAAAAATCTTCGAGCAAAAATAGAGTCGAGCAAAGCTATGCAACAGTGTTTGAATGATTGAATAAAATATTAAGAAAATAATTCAGCCGGAAGGGATAAAGGTTTAAGCATAAATTACTTAAAATTTAAGAAAGTCAAACACATCATCCGAAGAACGAAGTCAACCGGAAGGAACTGACTTAGAAAATAGAAGGCTTTTCCTAATAACAAAACGACAAAGTTTTGGCTACATCATCCGTTCACAAAACGACAAAATACATCCTTCATCTACCGGTGACGTCAGCCGGATGATTTCTTCACCCGATAGACTTTACACTACATCCACCGGTGACGTCAGCCGGATGGTTTCCTCATCCGATCGACTTTACTCTACATCCACCGGTGACGTCAGCCGGATGATTTGTTCATCCGATCGACCTAACCATGCATCCACCGGTGAGGCAAACTACACATACCGATAGAGGACAGATTAACAATTCAACATCTACCGATAGACTTCATCTACCGACGGAGAGCAGAACAACAATTCCAAATACGAAAAGGAAATTTTCTCACTTCACTTAAACATTTCAGTATGAACCAACATTTAAAATCCCACAGAAATACTAACATCAGAAATTCTCAAAACAGATTCAAAACATTAAAAACCTTTCTATCATGAAAACTTAACATGTTCAGACTTAACCACTATCAAGTAAACCTCAACATCTGCTGACACCAGTTAACCCGCCTCATCAGCTTACCAAGCCGAGACATGGATGTACTCCTCCAACCACATCTAATCATCTGTGCACACGGGAATTTCACCTGCAGTAATCTCTTCACCTACATCACAAAACTCATCTATTAGCCTAATGCTAAGCAAGTAAAGCAAGAAATGAAATGTGTACTGAAATGTAAATCCTAAATATGCAGTTTCTACTTTCATTTCTCAGTTATGTTGCATTCGTTCACTGGTCTGATGATCCCTCATACAATGGGAGGTGGATCAGTTTTCCCAGGGTATGAATCCACATACTCAATTAAGGGGCGGATTAATTCCCTTAACAACTGATTTGGTCCCTGATACAATGGGAGGTGGATCAGTTTTCTCAGGGTATGAATCCGTATGTACGATTTAAGGGGTGGATTAATTCCCTTAAAAGTATACTGTCACAATCTGTTCGCATCTCACCATACTGCTTCATGTAAATTCATTTTCGTTTTCTTTCAAAATATGATGCATGGCAACTGATAAGAAACACACATTCATGCACACACAAATCCTACTGTTTTGTGATGTAGGCCCGAAGGCACATGCAAACTCTACTTACCTGGGCTCCTTTGCAATACCGTGTCTTCACTTGAATCCTTCCTCACCTAAAAATTTCATAATTAAATGTTAAATGCATCCTGAATAACCTAAACTCAAAGCTGGTAAAGTCCTAACTAAAGAAATAATTCATGAATATTAGTTCAAGCCTCTGAGTCATATAGTCAAGCACCTAGTGTGCGTAGCTTAATCCTCACTGGCCCTGATGGCATTAGTATACTAAAACTACCAGACTCATACTAATGTCAGATTCTCAATCCTAACATTTAACAACACCTAGAATCCTATCACCAATGCCATAAATCAGAAAACTCAATAATATTACCATCATTTTAACATTTGTCCGATTCTAAATCTCCAAGCACCAACCAATAATCATTCAGAAATCTAAGGAAACTAGTTAGGAATCCTGTTCTTCGTGCATTCTCCGATTCAACACTAAACCCGAACTCCACTCACTCACAGCATTATCCAAAAACACACACATTGCACTCTCTGTGCTATCTAGCCACTAAAATCTTCAAGAAAACGAAGAGAAAACCTACCTAGTTTGAGGAATGAAGATCGGAGAGGGAGATCGCCTGGAGCTCTGCTGTGCTTGAGCTGAATATCGAGAAGGGAAAATGAGGGGAAACAGTGGCGGCTAAACCTCATTAAATCCTCCCTTAAATACGTTATCCATTTATAAAATTGCTAATTACCCATTTGTCCTTGCATAGTTATTAACTTTCCTAATCACTTTCTCCCTCAATTCTTCCATAAAATTAACACATTATAATTGGCAATTAAATTTAGTTTAATAGAACCGGGTGCTACAGTAAGACTTATTTTTGAACGCAAAGATTTGGTTTGGCTACGTCTACAAAAAGAATGGTTTCTGAACAAACGGAACAACAACCTACAACCTCAAGGAGATAGACATTTCCAAGTCCTAGAGCGCATCAACGACATCGCTTACAAAATCGACCTACCGAGTGAATATGGTAATGTAAGCATATCTTTCAATTTTACTAAATTTCTTTTATATGATGCAGGAGATTCGAGAACAAATCTTTTCGAAGGGGGAGGGAATGATATGAACCGAGTAGCGATAAATCTCATTGTCAAGGACTATGATCTATTAGAAGATAGAGGAGGTTCAACAAACAAAGCTTCACATGGTTTAGTCGTGAAAATCCACGGAAAAGAGTCATCACAACAGAAGCAAAAGACTATAAAAATAAACAGCTTTGTAGCATGGAAGTGGGCCCCACGAAATTGGCAAAAGAAGACCCATAAGGCATAGAGTTGGGCTCCACAAATCCCAATAGATTGGAGAGAGAAGGGTAAATATCCACGCAAACTACAAAGAAATAAAGATTCACGTGGGTTGGAAAGAGATAAAGATCCACATGACTTGATTTATGATGTGATCCAAGTTGAGACCAGATCAAAGACCAAGAACAAAGATTCAATTGAAGATACGGGCGGCCCAATGTGCAGAGTAAGAAGCCCAAGATTATTGAAGGATCTTTTGAAGCAAGAGAAGCCAAAGATGCATGAAGATTTGGGAGGATGCGACGAACATGCACATGTAAGAATTAAAACACATGTGCCATGCACATGCATATACGAGGAATTAAAAGGTCACATGCAAAGCACATGCAAATCATACAAATCTCGTGGGAAAAGATCTTATCCAGCTGAATCTACTCAAATCAGTTCAAATCACGTTCAAACGGAGTTCAAACAAGAGATGACATCTGATCATGCCAAGGATCATTATCTAACTATTTTATTAGTTATTTTATTTTTATTTTTGTTTTTTTAATTATTTAATTTAATTTTAGTGTGTAGCCTATTTAATGGCAAAACTATTTTATTTAATGGAAGAACAAGTTTGAATTAAAAATTGAGAGTTTTTTTAGAGAGGATTTCTCTTTAGTTCTTTGCGAAGAACAACGATCTTCTTCAAGTCACGCTTGAAGAATCTCGCTTGATAGCTTTGGTTCTCACCAACGAGTTTGGTCTGGGTCAAGCTCCTGTTTTGATAGGTTTGGTTCAGCCAACAAGTGTGGCTCGAGTCAAGCTCCTGTTTTGATAACTAGGGTTCCATCGAATTCTTCGATTGGGGTCTTAGTTTATTACTTTGTTCTTGAATCAAAAAGGCATTCCTTTCAATTATTCTGCATTGTTGTCGGGTCCCGGGTCCTTTCGATCCGAGGTTCGCATCATGAGGTGTTGGAAAAAATGTCAAGTTATGCAAAATTCATGAAGAACATTCTATCAAAAAGAGGGAGGTTTTGAACTTTGAAACTATTGCAATGACTGAGGAAAATACAAGTTGCCACCAAAATTAAATGCTCTAGGAAATTTTACAATACCTTGTGCTATTGGAAATAACTACTTTAGCAAATCTCTCTAATTTGCTTCCAAAATAACATCTTAAGATCATCAAGGAAATCATCACATCTAATAAGTCTTCCCTACTATCACCCATATTATCTCAGTCTCGAAAACTTTGACTATTGAACAGTCTTCAGGTTCATCTGCAAATTTCATTGCTTTTAGCATATTAAATGTGACTTGTTGATTATGGACACACATTATTAGCTCTCTTGTTTATACGTCAATGATTGTTCTTCTTGTAACGACCCCGGCCAGGAGCCGTCACGTGTTCATATTCTTTCATTAGTCGTTTGCTTGACTTTTACTATTATTACATTCACTTACTATCTCTCAACAGACTTTCACATTTTACATATATATATATATATTTTTTTTCTAAACTGGTAATAGAGACGCAGAACCATTAAGGAAGACGAACCCTCTCGTGCCCGACTTCCCACGCCTCGTCGGCTCAACTTTCACAGAGTCGAGTGACTGGATTCGGTCATCGGTTTCTTGACAATTTCGGGAAAAAAAGAAGTGCCCTCAATTCTCTTAACATAATACCACTCGGGTTTGCATGGGTTGCATGCGTTGACAACCCTCAGAAACTTAGTCGTCCGGTCATCACGTGCATTACGCGTGACTCGCTTAACATCACCTAAAAGGAGACATTTTCCGGTGGGCACGTGGGCCTCGCGTGCTAAATTAAAACATCATCCGGTCACTAAATGACAAAAACACATTTTATATCTTCCGGTCGCTAAACGACAAAACACATTTTACATCTTCCGGTCGCTAAACGACAAAACACATTTTACATCTTCCGGTCGCTAAACGACAAAACACATTTTACATCTTCCGGTCGCTAAACGACAAAACACATTTTACATCTTCCGGTCGCTAAACGACAAAACACATTTTACATCTTCCGGTCGCTAAACGACAAAACACATTTTACATCTTCCGGTGACGTCATCCGGAAGACTAAACCATCATACAACTATCCTTCGGCATCTGCCGATGACGTCAACCGGAAGACTAAACCATCAAACAATTCACCTTCGCCATCTGCCGATGACGTCAACCGGAAGACTAAACCATCAACAACTATTCTTTCGGCATCTGCCAATGACGTCAGCCGGAAGACTAAACTATCAAACAATTAACCTTCGGCATCTGCCGATGACGTCAACCGGACGATTGCCTCATCCAGCTTCCGTCTTACGGTAGAGAACACTAAATCATCAAATGACTCCTCCCAACAGATAGAAAACACAACTCATTCAAAATGCATATAGCGGAAGACTTAAGCAACAGATCATTTATAAATCTATATAATCATTCCCTGACTCAGTGATCCACTAGACAGTTTCAAAGCTCAACGTTTTAAAATAATCTCATCCTACTTAAGCTACCATATCTTTTAACATACTGTAACATAAGAGTCTTAACCAGGGGTCATAAATCGCCTCTCCAGTCCTACACTGTCACCTTGAGCATCCTCCAGCAACCAGCCTTAAGCATCCTCCTTGAACATAACATCCTCACCTGAACCTTCTTCACCTACACCATAAGGTTTAACTATAAGCCTAATGCTTAGTAAGGAATGCATGCTGACCGATATACATGAGTACACAATTTAAAGAGACATAAGTTCATAAACCATTCATCATTCGTGTTCATCTTTATCATTTACATAACATGTATTAAGGCAGGGAACGAGGGAGGAAGACAGGGGTACATAGTCATTTGCCTATCGCGGCAGTCGTACATAATCATTTGCCTATCGCGGCAATCATGATACATCACTCGGCCTCCCCAGTGGGAGAATTCGCGAGCCATACATATCATTAACTCGGCCTCCACCAGTGGGAGATTTCGCGAGTCGTACATATCATTAACTCGGCCTCCACCAGTGGGAGATTTCGCGAGTCATACATATCATTAACTCGGCCTCCACCAGTGGGAGAATTCGCGAGTCATACATAACATAGTCTTTCCCCGCTCTGCACTTAATCTTGGTTACATTTGCTTTTCATATTCTCAACTTAATCATAACAGGGACACAGTGCATAGACATAAAGTTCATAGAGAGAAGTCATATCATGAGGACAAGTAAAACATCCTGTAACTTTACATTTACTTACACAACTTCTTCATATCGTGGAAATAACAAATCATAGTCAATAAGCTAACATCTCAGTGATTTCCTAATACCCTTGCGGTGTAGGGCCCTAGTGGCCGGAAATCTTAATACATTCACTTACCTGGATTCCTTAGCAATCCGAGCTTCTTTCCTTTAAACTTCTTCACCTAAAACATGTACATTACAGTAGTTAAAACAAGTCCTAATAGTCCTAATCATAAACCATCCTAGGATCTAATAGCTAAAGTCATTCCGATTCCTCTGTTTGACACACTGCAGTCTGAAATCCGAAACTATGTGGACAGGTTTTACCATTGATTAAATCCGAGTTGGTTACTTAAAATGCTCAGAATCGATTCGGGATGACATTTCTACTCTCAGATTTTAAAAAGTCTTAAACTACTCGGCCACTGCTAAAAATCCGAACTCAGTGCCGAGCTGAAAACAGAGCTCTATTTACGAATGAATGACTACATTGTCCATTTCATACCTCGGGTGTGGATTTGCAGAGAAGAGCAAGCTCGAAACCAGCCGTCTGTAAAGGGAAGTTCTGGTAACCGAGAGCAAGAACTTGGGAAAGAAGGAATCGCCGAGAGGGAATGTCGGCTACAGTGGTAATAAATGAGGTTTAAGGTTTCCATTTCCTATTTATACTAAATCCATCGATTTTAATTACAAAGCTGCCACCCAACCTAGTTTCACACAACTTGTAATAAATTTGTCTTAACATTAAATTTTAAATCATAAAGGTTAAATAAGAGGGTGACAATGAAAATGGTCAGAAAATCACCTGGCCGAAATGTCGGGTGTTACATCCACCCCTCCTTAAACAAAATTTTCGTCCTCGAAAATTGTTCAAGCAAAAAACTCAGGATATTTGTCCAACATCTCCTGCTGTCCTTCCCATGTGGCTTCTTCAATGCCGTGATTTGTCCATAAAACTTTCACCAGTGGGATCTCTTTGTTCCTCAGAGTCTTGACTGCATATTCCAATATCTGTATCGGTTTCTCCTCATACTCCAGTGTCGGTTCTAAACCAATATCCGATGGCTGGATGACCTGCATCGGATCACGCATGCACTTCCTTAACATTGACACATGGAAGACATTATGAACTTTATCCAATGATGGGGGAAGTTGCAGTCTGTAAGCTGTACTCCCGATTTTTGCCAAGACAGGGAAGGGTCCAATAAATCTAGGATTAAGTTTTCCTTTCTTGCCAAATCTTAAGACTCCTTTAAATGGTGACACCTTTGAGAATACTTCATCTCCTACTGAAAACTCGAGTTCCCTTCTCCTTTGATCTGCATAACACTTCTGCCGGCTTTGTGCAGTCATCATTCTTTTCCGAATAGTGGCAATCTTATCTGACATTTGCTGCAGAATATCAGGTCCAAGAAGTTTTGTTTCACCAACCTCGTCCCAGTAAAGGGGTGACCTACATTTCCTACCATACAGTGCTTCATAAGGTGCCATACCAATGGTGGATTGATAACTGTTATTGTAGGAGAACTCAACCAGAGGTAATTGTCTGCTCCAAGTTGTCTGAAAGTCAAGTACACATGCTCTCAACATATCTTCGAGTATTTGAATCGTCCTTTTTGATTGGCCATCGGTCTGTGGGTGAAAAGCTGTGCTGAAAGATAACCTTGTACCTAATGTGCCTTGCAAACTTTTCCAGAATCGAGAGGTAAACCTGGGGTCACGGTCAGAGACAATGGATACTGGGATCCCATGCAACCTAATAATTTCCTGAACATAAAGATCAGCAAATTGGTCCATCGTATAGGTGGTCCTTACAGGTAAGAAATGGGCCGATTTCGTCAGTCTATCCACCACAACCCAAATACAATCATGCCCTTTTGTCGTCTTAGGTAGTCCTACAACAAAATCCATAGCTATATGTTCCCACTTCCATTCGGGAATAGGCAACGGTTGAAGAGTACCTCCTGGACGTTGGTGCTCGGCTTTGACTTGTTGGCATACTAAACAGGACTCTACATACTTAGCAACATCCCTTTTTAGGTTAGGCCACCAGTACTGTAACTTCAGGTCTCGGTACATCTTGGTGCAGCCAGGATGTACAGAAAAGGAAGAGGAGTGCGCCTCAGCCAAGATCAACTTACGCAATTCTACATCATTAGGAATGCACCACCGATTTCTAAACCTCAGGATCCCATCCTTGGAGAGACTGAACTCGGAGGTGGCGTCCTTCAACTTATCCATCATGCTGATATTTTCCACTGAATCCTTCTGTTGTGCATCCTTGATCTTTTCCAAAATTGTTGGTTGAATAGTTAACTCAGCGAGCAAGACTGATAACTCTGGAACTATCTCCAAGTCAAATTTCTGAACTTCTGTTCTTAAGGGTATAGACATGGTTGAAACCACGGGCTGCATTGTTGTTGACATCCTACTCAACGCATCAGCTACAGAGTTTGCCTTCCCGGGGTGATACTTGATCTCAAAATCGTAATCCTTGACAAATTCCAACCAACATCTCTGTCTCATGTTTAATTCCTTCTGTGTGAAGAGGTACTTTAGACTTTTATGGTCAGAAAACACCTCACATTGTTGTCCATATAAATAGTGTCTCCAAATCTTCAAGGCAAAAACAACAGCAGCTAATTCTAGATCATGAGTGGGGTAATTTTGCTCGTAACTCTTTAGCTGCCTGGACGCATACGCTATAACTTTACCCTCTTGCATCAAAACACAACCTAAACCAACTTTAGACGCATCACAGTAAACACTAAATTTTCCTTCTTCGGTTGGGAGGGTCAATACAGGGGCTGTTGTTAACTTCAGTTTTAACGTCTGGAAGCTGTCTTCACAGGCTTCAGTCCAAGAATACTTAATGTCCTTCTTTGTTAAACCTGTCAGGGGTTTAGCTATCATGGAAAATCCCTTGATGAACTTCCTGTAATAGCCTGCCAATCCAAGGAAGCTGCGGACTTCGCTGGCATTCTTAGGTTGAGGCCAATCCTTCTTTACTGCCTGAATTTTGGTCGGGTCCACAGATATGCCATTAGCAGAAACTACATGGCCAAGGAAATTAACCTTATCTAACCAAAACTCACACTTAGACAGCTTGGCGTAAAGTTGATGCTCCTTCAATGTCGTCAAAACTACTTTCAAATGTTCTTCATGGTCAGCCACAGTTCGGGAGTATATCAAGATATCATCTATGAATACAATCACAAACTTATCCAAATACTCACGAAACACACGGTTCATTAGATCCATAAAAGCGGCAGGGGCGTTTGTCAATCCAAACGACATGACTAAGAATTCATAATGTCCATAGCGGGTTCTGAAGGCTGTCTTTGGTATATCTCCTTCTTGAACCTTCAGTTGGTAATAACCCGAACGTAAATCTATCTTTGAAAATACCTTAGCTCCTTGCAATTGGTCAAACAAATCGTCAATCCTGGGTAAGGGGTACCTATTCTTGATTGTCAACTTATTTAGTTCCCTGTAGTCTATGCACATTCTAAGAGAACCATCCTTCTTCCTTACAAATAAGACTGGTGCACCCCAATGAGAACTGCTGGGGCGAATAAATCCCTTGTCAACCAATTCCTGCAGTTGAACCTTCAATTCTTTCAACTCAACAGGTGCCATACGGTAGGGATTCTTAGATACAGGTGATGCCTCGGGGTATGTATCAATTACAAACTCTATTTCTCTATCGGGTGGTATACCCGGTAAATCATCTAAGAATGCCTCGGGAAACTCTCGGACTATAGGAATATCCTGTAGCTCAATTTTATTCTTCACCCGGTCATCTATTACACTAGCCAGGTAGCTCTCACAACCACATCTCAGTATTCGGTATATTTCTAGTGAGGATATAATTGGTATCTTACTTATTTTAGGAATAGCTTGGAAGGAATAATGGTTATCATTTGGGGGTCTAAAATCAACTATTCCAGATCGACAACTTATCGTGGCATGATGTCTAAATAACCAATCCATCCCTAATATCACTTCATACCCTTTTATGTCAATGACAATTAATTCCGCATAGAGATTCTTATCCCCTAAGGACACGACGTCACCCTTAACAATCTGTTCTGAATGTAGGGACTTCCCTGATGGCAACACAACACTATATGACCTTTCAGCTGGTAAGGGTCCTATGTTATGTTTGCATACAAACAAGGTTGATATAAACGAGTGTGTGGCCCCTGTATCAATAAGTGTATAAGCAGCAAAACCGCAGATCATGATGGTACCTGATATGACTGTATGTTGATCAGCTCCCACATCTTCCATCAATGCATACACTCTGGGTACAACCCTTGCACGGTTCGGGTCTGGCGGCATGGGACAATCTCTGACCATGTGTCTGGTCTTATCACACCTGAAACACCGGCCAGAAAGCAGCTTGCACTCACCAGGGTGGTTCCTCTGACATGTAGGGCATAGTGGCGCCAGAGGTCTCTTTCCTTTTCCCTGGTCATCATTCTGGTTGAGGGGCCTCTTCATTCCATGCTGTTGTTGCTGTGGTCCCCTGTTCTGTCGTGGCTGCCAACCTTTGTTCTGACGTGGTGGTGGCTGAGTGTCCTTCATGAGTTTCTTTGGCTGTTCGCGCTGTGCATATGCTGTCATTTCTGCCTCTTCCAGCTCCAAGGCCTTAGCCGTCACTTCACCATAAGGTACATTATGTATCCCAGCAGTCTTCACTTTCATGTACAGACTTGGCTTCAGTCCTTGAACAAACTGGTAAATCTTATCTTCCTCATCCTCAATCATACGGGGAGCAAACCGTGATAAAGCATCAAATTCACATATATAATCCGTCACAGAGCCAGTTTGTCGTAGATTCATAAACTCCTTCTTCTTGTTGGCCCGAACAGTCCTATTGAAGTACTTGTCAAAGAAGGCGGTCTTGAACATCCCCCAGGTCATAGCTTCGGCATTAGCGGTGCTCTGGATCGAGTCCCACCAATGCCTTGCACTTAACTCCAAATGAAAGACAGCATAGGTGACCTTATCCCCTTCGTCAACCTTTGCATACTTAAACATGTCTTCAATCTTTCGGATCCACTCCTCAGCATGAATAGGATCTGAAACATACCCATTAAACACCGGGGGTCGAAGCCGGTGAAAGCGCTCACCCCCATGGTCATGAGTTGCGTTAGTACTGGAGTTGCCTTGTTCTTCTCTAGCTGTCATCAGTCGTTCTATCTGGTGAGATTGGCGCATGACCAACTCAGTCAACTGAGCGATAGCATTGCTATCCTCATTGCTCTCTCTCTGTTGACCTCTAACCATCTTGGGATTCCTAGACAAATCATTACAGGCATAACTTAACTTAATGACATACATGAAATCATAAACACTTACAGTTGCTGAGGTGTGCTCAAGTGACAGTCAGTGCTGGAAGGCAGTCTGCAGAATCGGTTTTAGAACCTGGTTTTGCTTTGATACCACAATTGTAACGACCCCGGCCAGGAGCCGTCACGTGTTCATATTCTTTCATTAGTCGTTTGCTTGACTTTTACTATTATTACATTCACTTACTATCTCTCAACAGACTTTCACATTTTACATATATTTTTTTTTTTTTCTAAACTGGTAATAGAGACGCAGAACCATTAAGGAAGACGAACCCTCTCGTGCCCGACTTCCCACGCCTCGTCGGCTCAACTTTCACAGAGTCGAGCGACTGGACTAGGTCATCGGTTTCTTGACAATTTCTGGAAAAGAGGAAGTGCCCTCAATTCTCTTAACATAATACCACTCGGGTTTGCATGGGTTGCATGCGTTGACAACCCTCAGAAACTTAGTCGTCCGGTCATCACGTGCATTACGCGTGACTCGCTTAACATCACCTAAAAGGAGACATTTTCCGGTGGGCACGTGGGCCTCGCGTGCTAAATTAAAACATCATCCAGTCACTAAATGACAAAAACACATTTTATATCTTCCGGTCGCTAAACGACAAAACACATTTTACATCTTCCGGTCGCTAAACGACAAAACACATTTTACATCTTCCGGTCGCTAAACGACAAAACACATTTTACATCTTCCGGTCGCTAAACGACAAAACACATTTTACATCTTCCGGTCGCTAAACGACAAAACACATTTTACATCTTCCGGTCGCTAAACGACAAAACACATTTTACATCTTCCGGTCGCTAAACGACAAAACACATTTTACATCTTCCGGTCGCTAAACGACAAAACACATTTTACATCTTCCGGTCGCTAAACGACAAAACACATTTTACATCTTCCGGTCGCTAAACGACAAAACACATTTTACATCTTCCGGTCGCTAAACGACAAAACACATTTTACATCTTCCGGTCGCTAAACGACAAAACACATTTTACATCTTCCGGTCGCTAAACGACAAAACACATTTTACATCTTCCGGTCGCTAAACGACAAAACACATTTTACATCTTCCGGTCGCTAAACGACAAAACACATTTTACATCTTCCGGTCGCTAAACGACAAAACACATTTTACATCTTCCGGTCGCTAAACGACAAAACACATTTTACATCTTCCGGTCGCTAAACGACAAAACACATTTTACATCTTCCGGTCGCTAAACGACAAAACACATTTTACATCTTCCGGTCGCTAAACGACAAAACACATTTTACATCTTCCGGTCGCTAAACGACAAAACACATTTTACATCTTCCGGTCGCTAAACGACAAAACACATTTTACATCTTCCGGTCGCTAAACGACAAAACACATTTTACATCTTCCGGTCGCTAAACGACAAAACACATTTTACATCTTCCGGTCGCTAAACGACAAAACACATTTTACATCTTCCGGTCGCTAAACGACAAAACACATTTTACATCTTCCGGTCGCTAAACGACAAAACACATTTTACATCTTCCGGTCGCTAAACGACAAAACACATTTTACATCTTCCGGTCGCTAAACGACAAAACACATTTTACATCTTCCGGTCGCTAAACGACAAAACACATTTTACATCTTCCGGTCGCTAAACGACAAAACACATTTTACATCTTCCGGTCGCTAAACGACAAAACACATTTTACATCTTCCGGTCGCTAAACGACAAAACACATTTTACATCTTCCGGTCGCTAAACGACAAAACACATTTTACATCTTCCGGTCGCTAAACGACAAAACACATTTTACATCTTCCGGTCGCTAAACGACAAAACACATTTTACATCTTCCGGTCGCTAAACGACAAAACACATTTTACATCTTCCGGTCGCTAAACGACAAAACACATTTTACATCTTCCGGTCGCTAAACGACAAAACACATTTTACATCTTCCGGTCGCTAAACGACAAAACACATTTTACATCTTCCGGTCGCTAAACGACAAAACACATTTTACATCTTCCGGTCGCTAAACGACAAAACACATTTTACATCTTCCGGTCGCTAAACGACAAAACACATTTTACATCTTCCGGTCGCTAAACGACAAAACACATTTTACATCTTCCGGTCGCTAAACGACAAAACACATTTTACATCTTCCGGTCGCTAAACGACAAAACACATTTTACATCTTCCGGTCGCTAAACGACAAAACACATTTTACATCTTCCGGTCGCTAAACGACAAAACACATTTTACATCTTCCGGTCGCTAAACGACAAAACACATTTTACATCTTCCGGTCGCTAAACGACAAAACACATTTTACATCTTCCGGTCGCTAAACGACAAAACACATTTTACATCTTCCGGTCGCTAAACGACAAAACACATTTTACATCTTCCGGTCGCTAAACGACAAAACACATTTTACATCTTCCGGTCGCTAAACGACAAAACACATTTTACATCTTCCGGTCGCTAAACGACAAAACACATTTTACATCTTCCGGTCGCTAAACGACAAAACACATTTTACATCTTCCGGTCGCTAAACGACAAAACACATTTTACATCTTCCGGTCGCTAAACGACAAAACACATTTTACATCTTCCGGTCGCTAAACGACAAAACACATTTTACATCTTCCGGTCGCTAAACGACAAAACACATTTTACATCTTCCGGTCGCTAAACGACAAAACACATTTTACATCTTCCGGTCGCTAAACGACAAAACACATTTTACATCTTCCGGTCGCTAAACGACAAAACACATTTTACATCTTCCGGTCGCTAAACGACAAAACACATTTTACATCTTCCGGTCGCTAAACGACAAAACACATTTTACATCTTCCGGTCGCTAAACGACAAAACACATTTTACATCTTCCGGTCGCTAAACGACAAAACACATTTTACATCTTCCGGTCGCTAAACGACAAAACACATTTTACATCTTCCGGTCGCTAAACGACAAAACACATTTTACATCTTCCGGTCGCTAAACGACAAAACACATTTTACATCTTCCGGTCGCTAAACGACAAAACACATTTTACATCTTCCGGTCGCTAAACGACAAAACACATTTTACATCTTCCGGTCGCTAAACGACAAAACACATTTTACATCTTCCGGTCGCTAAACGACAAAACACATTTTACATCTTCCGGTCGCTAAACGACAAAACACATTTTACATCTTCCGGTCGCTAAACGACAAAACACATTTTACATCTTCCGGTCGCTAAACGACAAAACACATTTTACATCTTCCGGTCGCTAAACGACAAAACACAGTATCCTTAACTCGGCCTCCACCAGTGGGAGATTTCGCGAGTCATACATATCATTAACTCGGCCTCCACCAGTGGGAGATTTCGCGAGTCATACATATCATTAACTCGGCCTCCACCAGTGGGAGATTTCGCGAGTCATACATATCATTAACTCGGCCTCCACCAGTGGGAGATTTCGCGAGTCATACATATCATTAACTCGGCCTCCACCAGTGGGAGATTTCGCGAGTCATACATATCATTAACTCGGCCTCCACCAGTGGGAGATTTCGCGAGTCATACATATCATTAACTCGGCCTCCACCAGTGGGAGATTTCGCGAGTCATACATATCATTAACTCGGCCTCCACCAGTGGGACATATAGCGGACAGACTTAAGCACAGATCATTTATAAATCTATATAATCATTCCCTGACTCAGTGATCCACTAGACAGTTTCAAAGCTCAACGTTTTAAAATAATCTCTCCTACTTAAGCTACCATATCTTTTAACATACTGTACATAAGAGTCTTAACCAGGGGTCATAAATCGCCTCTCCAGTCCTACACTGTCACCTGAGCATCCTCCAGCAAACCAACCTTAAGCATCCTCCTTGAACATAACATCCTCCCTGACCTTCTTCACCTACCCATCAAGGTTTAACTATAGCGTAATGCTTAGTAAGGAATGCATGCTGACCGATATACATGAGTACCAATTAAAGAGACATAAGTTCATAAACCATTCATCATATCGGCCTCCACCAGTGGGAGATTTCGCGAGTCATACATATCATTAACTCGGCCTCCACCAGTGGGAGATTTCGCGAGTCATACATATCATTAACTCGGCCTCCACCAGTGGGAGATTTCGCGAGTCATACATATCATTAACTCGGCCTCCACCAGTGGGAGATTTCGCGAGTCATACATATCATTAACTCGGCCTCCACCAGTGGGAGATTTCGCGAGTCATACATATCATTAACTCGGCCTCCACCAGTGGGAGATTTCGCGAGTCATACATATCATTAACTCGGCCTCCACCAGTGGGAGATTTCGCGAGTCATACATATCATTAACTCGGCCTCCACCAGTGGGAGATTTCGCGAGTCATACATATCATTAACTCGGCCTCCACCAGTGGGAGATTTCGCGAGTCATACATATCATTAACTCGGCCTCCACCAGTGGGAGATTTCGCGAGTCATACATATCATTAACTCGGCCTCCACCAGTGGGAGATTTCGCGAGTCATACATATCATTAACTCGGCCTCCACCAGTGGGAGATTTCGCGAGTCATACATATCATTAACTCGGCCTCCACCAGTGGGAGATTTCGCGAGTCATACATATCATTAACTCGGCCTCCACCAGTGGGAGATTTCGCGAGTCATACATATCATTAACTCGGCCTCCACCAGTGGGAGATTTCGCGAGTCATACATATCATTAACTCGGCCTCCACCAGTGGGAGATTTCGCGAGTCATACATATCATTAACTCGGCCTCCACCAGTGGGAGATTTCGCGAGTCATACATATCATTAACTCGGCCTCCACCAGTGGGAGATTTCGCGAGTCATACATATCATTAACTCGGCCTCCACCAGTGGGAGATTTCGCGAGTCATACATATCATTAACTCGGCCTCCACCAGTGGGAGATTTCGCGAGTCATACATATCATTAACTCGGCCTCCACCAGTGGGAGATTTCGCGAGTCATACATATCATTAACTCGGCCTCCACCAGTGGGAGATTTCGCGAGTCATACATATCATTAACTCGGCCTCCACCAGTGGGAGATTTCGCGAGTCATACATATCATTAACTCGGCCTCCACCAGTGGGAGATTTCGCGAGTCATACATATCATTAACTCGGCCTCCACCAGTGGGAGATTTCGCGAGTCATACATATCATTAACTCGGCCTCCACCAGTGGGAGATTTCGCGAGTCATACATATCATTAACTCGGCCTCCACCAGTGGGAGATTTCGCGAGTCATACATATCATTAACTCGGCCTCCACCAGTGGGAGATTTCGCGAGTCATACATATCATTAACTCGGCCTCCACCAGTGGGAGATTTCGCGAGTCATACATATCATTAACTCGGCCTCCACCAGTGGGAGATTTCGCGAGTCATACATATCATTAACTCGGCCTCCACCAGTGGGAGATTTCGCGAGTCATACATATCATTAACTCGGCCTCCACCAGTGGGAGATTTCGCGAGTCATACATATCATTAACTGCCACCCAACCTAGTTCACACAACTTGTAATAAATTTGTCTTAACATTAAATTTTAAATCATAAAGGTTAAATAAGAAGGTGACAATGAAAATGGTCAGAAAATCACCTGGCCGAAATGTCGGGTGTTACACTTCTAGTACCTAACGGGTCATCCCAAAATTATAGAAATGTCAAGATTAACCTCATAATCCAACACTACAAAAATTGGCAGGGAATATGAAATTATCTATTTGACTAACAAATCTTCTATCTTTCCCTCACGATATGCTAATGATCTTACTGCTAACTGGAGTATGATTGTCGTTGGCCTTGCTTCCCCAATACCTAGTGGTTTGAAAATCGACATGGGCTTTAAATATATTCTAGCTTCTAAATCACAGAGAGATTTTCTAAAGTAGTAGTTTCCAATAGCACAAGGTATTGTAAAATTTCATAGAGCATTTAATTTTGGTGGCAACTTGTATTTTTCTCAGTCATTGCTATAGTTTCAAAGTTCAAATTAGAATTGTAGGAGGTCTCAAAGACAGTTTGAAGTCCTAGAAATATTGGGCAGAGAAAAGAAACAAGTCAAGTATTCCATCGAGGAACAATTTGAGTTGCTTGCACACTTCAAATATGCGTATCTTAGGTAGAACAATACTATACTTGTAATTATTGTTGCCAATTGAAAAAGCAGGAACATGATCTATTAGAAATTCTAAAGAAGCACAAGAAACCAATAAGGTGCACCATAACCAACATAAAAGGAATTAGCCTTTTAATATGCATGAAAAAAATAACTACGGGAAGATTTCTACATCAATTTGATACAGCAACAAATAAGTTTGAATCCAATTATGAAGGAGGTTGTGAAGAAAGAAATAATCAAATGGCTAGACGTGGGCATAATCTTCCAATCAACAACAGCTTCTGGGGGAGTCCATTCTAATGCATACCCAAGAAAGGAGTCATCATGGTGCAAAATAGCAACAATGAATTGATCCCACCATGCACTGTTACAGGTTTGACAACAGAAAATGGAACAAAGTCACAAGAAAGAATTACTTTTCACTACCTTTTATCAATCAAATGTTTATTACATTGGCTGGGAAGGAGTTCTACTACTTTTTAGATGGTTATTCAAGTTACAATCAAAATGCTATAGCGCTTGAAGATCAAGAGAATATTATATTCACTTGTCTTTAAAAAACCTTTGCATTTCGACTAATGACATTCAACTTATGCAACGCACCAGGGACCTTTCAAAGGTTCATGATGGCTATATTTTTTGACATAGTAGAGAAATTAATGGAAATTTTTATGTATGATTTTTCTATCATTGGAGATTCTTTCACAAATTGCCTACAAAACCTAGAAAAAAGTTATGCATAGATGTGAAGAAACAAATTTCACTCTAAACTAAGAAAAATGCCATTTCATGTTGCTTGAAAAGAACTTTTCTTGGTCTTAAAGTTTTGAAGAAAGCAATAGAGGTTGATAAAGCAATGATTAAAGTAATGGAGAAGCTGCCACCCCCAACATAAGTGAAAGGGATCATAAGCTTCTTGGAACATGCAGACTTTGATAGAAGATTCATTAAAAAAGATTCGACAATGCAAAGGCTCTGTGCTCATTGCTAGATGGAAATGTGAAATTTCAGTTTACATAAGCATGTCATTTTGCCTTTAGAGGATTTGAAAGAAAGACTACTGAAATCTATTGAAAATATAACTTAATTCAAATAATATGTTTAGTTAATGTATGTTTTTAATATGGTCTTGGTTGAAGTCAATGTATTTGTGAAAGAGCATCTGGGGAGTTGTGATTCATGTATGTATAAGTACATTAGTTCATGTGCTTAGATGTCTCATTAAGTGTTAGAACATTAAATAGGTGGTTCATGTATTGCTTTATACATGTACCAAATAGTCCTATAAATAGGATGTGAGTTTAAACTTTTGTAAAAGAAGCCAATAACCAAAATCATTTCAATACAAATAGTTTCTCTCAAGTTCTCTCCTCTTTACTTATATTTTTCCTTTCTCTAAAAAATCCCTCTTCCTCATTCCAACAAACTGGTATCAGAGCTATGGCTATTTGGAACAACCGACAGACATCACCCACTCATGGCGACAATTGTGCAAGATCAGATGGACATGATCCTTGCAACACTCTCGAGGCTTGAGAGTTTCATGGTTGTATCAACGGCAATGACCGGGGACAACCTATTTGTTGCGAAACCCCGGTTGATCAGGAGGAAGTTGGACAAACTCCAAGCATCATTGGGGACGGATGGCCTCACCATCGAACAATGCATTGTGGGCACTGTTATGGGAATAGGCAAGGTGCTTGTCGGTGTCAGCAAGGTGCCAAAGGAAATCGTTATAATCTCATCGAGTAGGGTAAAAGGTGACCGAGGGTGCAAAGTACAAGGAAGGTGATGAGATCGTGGAAACCTCAAGGGCAAGGGATGACTCATGTAGTAGGGCGGGAACTGGAAGTAATTCAAAAGGCAAGAACGCCACATCACATAAGAGGCACGAAACCCAAGTGGATTAAAGAATTCAAGCGAGGAGATAAGGTTCTCCTTGAGCTCAATCCACTACTTTGGAGTAAGGATGAGGACCCGGGATTCCCCAAAGGATTCCTTCCAAGATATGATAGACCATTCGTTGGATCAGTTGCCTATCGATTGCAACTTCCCTAGCGGCTCAAGCTCCATCCCATTTTTCATGTAAGTTTTCTTAAACCGTATTTTGAAGGAGATCAGAGTTATGTGCAAAGAGCACAACCTGGGATGCGAGTGGAATTCACCAAGAGGCTGGTAAAAATACTCAACCACCGAATAATAAAAAAATAAAAAGCGGTAGGAATTTCTTGTGCAATGGGAATATGAAGACCAAGCCACGTGGGAGCAAGATGTCAATCTTTGCAATTCGAGAAGCAAGTCATAGACTACCTAGCTTGGGTATTGACAAGGTCATCAATTTCATTTAGCGGGGGTGGTTTGTCACACCCCATTACTCATGGAGCATGAAGGCGCAGGCCAAAGGCCTAATGAAGGAGAAGCTGGGTTTCTCTTAAGGCACGCAAAAATCAGCTAAGTGTGATGTACACTTGGTGGGGCGTGCTGGGCTGCGTGGGTGGCGCAGTCCATAAGTTATCTTCAAAAGAGTGAACCTAGCCGAGGGTAGGCTGGCTAGCATGATGAATCTGGGATGCAAGCAGAGTATCGCAATAGCTTGGGCAAAGTATTGCGACCCAGACAGATACAATGTGGGCACAACAAGGAGGAGCACACCGCATAGGTAAAGCATTGTGAACAAAGGCATAAACTTGGATCGCCACAATCGAGGAAGGAGGACCTGGGCTTTCTCCTGCGGCATGCCAAAAACAGCTAAGTGTTGAAGGACTCTTAGTAGGCACGCTAGGTGGCATTGTCCATGAAGTTTCAGCAAGCTAAGGATAATGCTCGGAGTTATAAGGAATTAAGCTTAAGGGTGGATATTGAAAATATAGCTTAATTCAAATAATATGTTTAGTTAATGTATGTTTTTAATATGGTCTTGGTTGAAGTCAATGTATTTGTGAAAGAGCATCTGGGGAGTTGTGATTCATGTATGTATAAGTACATTAGTTCATGTGCTTAGATGTCTCATTAAGTGTTTAGAACATTAAATAGGTGGTTCATGTATTGCTTTATACATGTACCAAATAGTCCTATAAATAGGATGTGAGTTTAAACTTTTGTAAAAGAAGCCAATAACCAAAATCATTTCAATACAAATAGTTCTCTCAAGTTCTCTCCTCTTACTTATATTTTCCTTTCTCTAAAAATCCCTCTTCCTCATTCCAACAAACTGGTATCAGAGCTATGGCTATTTGGAAACAACCGACAGACATCACCCACTCATGGCGACAATTGTGCAAGATCAGATGGACATGATCCTTGCAACACTCTCGAGGCTTGAGAGTTTCATGGTTGTATCAACGGCAATGACCGGGGACAACCTATTGTTGGCGAAACCCGGTGATCAGGAGGAAGTGGACAAACTCCAAGCATCATTGGGGACGGATGGCCCTCACCATCGAACAATGCATTGGGGCACTGTTATGGGAATAGGCAAGGTGCTTGTCGGTGTCAGCAAGGTGCCAAAGGAAATCGTTATAATCTCATCGAGTAGGGTAAAAGGTGACCGAGGGTGCAAAGTACAAGGAAGGTGATGAGATCGTGGAAACCTCAAGGGCAAGGGATGACTCATGTAGTAGGGCGGGAACTGGAAGTAATTCAAAAGGCAAGAACGCCACATCACATAAGAGGCACGAAACCCAAGTGGATTAAAGAATTCAAGCGAGGAGATAAGGTTCTCCTTGAGCTCAATCCACTACTTTGGAGTAAGGATGAGGACCCGGGATTCCCCAAAGGATTCCTTCCAAGATATGATAGACCATTCGTTGGATCAGTTGCCTATCGATTGCAACTTCCCTAGCGGCTCAAGCTCCATCCCATTTTTCATGTAAGTTTTCTTAAACCGTATTTTGAAGGAGATCAGAGTTATGTGCAAAGAGCACAACCTGGGATGCGAGTGGAATTCACCAAGAGGCTGGTAAAAATACTCAACCACCGAATAATAAAAAAATAAAAAGCGGTAGGAATTTCTTGTGCAATGGGAATATGAAGACCAAGCCACGTGGGAGCAAGATGTCAATCTTTGCAATTCGAGAAGCAAGTCATAGACTACCTAGCTTGGGTATTGACAAGGTCATCAATTTCATTTAGCGGGGGTGGTTTGTCACACCCCATTACTCATGGAGCATGAAGGCGCAGGCCAAAGGCCTAATGAAGGAGAAGCTGGGTTTCTCTTAAGGCACGCAAAAATCAGCTAAGTGTGATGTACACTTGGTGGGGCGTGCTGGGCTGCGTGGGTGGCGCAGTCCATAAGTTATCTTCAAAAGAGTGAACCTAGCCGAGGGTAGGCTGGCTAGCATGATGAATCTGGGATGCAAGCAGAGTATCGCAATAGCTTGGGCAAAGTATTGCGACCCAGACAGATACAATGTGGGCACAACAAGGAGGAGCACACCGCATAGGTAAAGCATTGTGAACAAAGGCATAAACTTGGATCGCCACAATCGAGGAAGGAGGACCTGGGCTTTCTCCTGCGGCATGCCAAAAACAGCTAAGTGTTGAAGGACTCTTAGTAGGCACGCTAGGTGGCATTGTCCATGAAGTTTCAGCAAGCTAAGGATAATGCTCGGAGTTATAAGGAATTAAGCTTAAGGGTGGATATTGAAAATATAGCTTAATTCAAATAATATGTTTTAGTTAATGTATGTTTTTAATATGGTCTTGGTTGAAGTCAATGTATTTGTGAAAGATCATCTAGGGAGTTGTGATTCATGTATGTATAAGTACATTAGTTCATGTACTTAGATGTCTCATTAAATGTTAGAACATTAAATAGGTGATTCATGTATTGCTTTATATATGTACCAAATAGTCCTATAAATAGGATGTAAGTTTAGACTTTTGTAAGAGAAGCCAATAACCAAAATTATTTCAATACAAATAGTTTCTCTCAAGTTCTCTCCTCTCTACTTATATTTTTCCTTTCTCTAAAAATCATTCTTCCTCATTCCAACAAAATCTCAATAATCATGGCCCCCGGCTGCAATTTTTCTTTTGAATTGTTGTGTGATGTCAATGATTACATTGTTCGAGCATTGCTTGGAAAAAGTTTTTCATTCAATATACTATGCTAGAGAAACCCAAACAGATGCACGAGTAAATTATACAATCACATAGAAAGAGTTGCTTGCTGTGGTATTTGCATTTGAAAAGTTTAGAGCTTATTTGGTGGGAAGCAAAGTCATAGTGCATAATGATCATTTAGCAAAAAAATATCTTATAGATAAGAAAGATGGAAAACCTAGGCTCAATAAATGGTCTGCAGCAAGAATTTGATATGGAGATTAGAACCAAGAAGGGCACTGAGAATAAAATTGTTGACCACCTAACCAGATTAAAAGATGGAGCTCAAAAACAAAGACGAGATTCTGATATCTAATAGTATTCGAGATGACCAAGCTCCCTTTGTATGCAAACATTGGAGTTATTTAGTCAGTGGCATCAGTCCAGCTAATTTGTTGAGCCAACTAAAAAAGAGTTTTGTGCATGGGGCAAAGTTCTACTAGAGGATGAATCTTCCTTACTTTGATAGTGTGCTGACCAAAGCTTGCGTAGATGTGTGCCAGATGAAGAAAGGGTAAGCATCATGCAACACTGTAACTCATTACTAATGGAGGATACTTTGGAGGCACAATTACGATTTCATTGGTCAAGCTTGTTTAAAGACGCACAAGAATTTACAAAGAATTGTGATGTCAGAGGTTGGGAAACATCTCAGAAAGGCATAAAATGCTTCTAAACAATACTTTTGATTTTGGGGTATGGACTTCATGAGATCTTTTCCAACTTCATTCAAGAATCACTACATTCTTGCGATTTGTAGATTATGTTTCAAAATGGACTGAGGTTGAAAAACTGCCAAAAACATGATGCTAAAGTGGTGATTAGATTTTTGCACCAGAATATATGTACAAGATTTGGCTCGCCGAAAGCCATTATCAGTGATGGAGGAGCTCAATTTTGAAAGGAAAATTACCGATATAAACCTCAAAGTATACGATTTTTTTATTTTAAACCTTAAAGTATCAAATTTAACAATACAAACCTTAAACTATCAAAAACATAACAAAACAAACCCTACCGTCCGTCCAATCTGCATCTGGATTCCATTTTGGCCGTATATTGGATGGACGGACAATTTTAGTGTCCGTCTGTGTCAATTATTTTGCTGTATACCAGACAGACTTCGCAAAATAGCGACCGTCCGATACATATGATAGACGGACACATGAAACGTTTGTCCGTCCGTACGTATGTTTTGCCGTTAATGTCGATACGTGGCTTGGACTAACATTGTATTTACGTGTCCGTCCGTTAATCAGTATGTCCGTCCATTAGTTTTAAGGCATTTTATAAATGGACAGAAATTCTAAATTAGGGCGACAATGGACGGATGCTTAAATACAGCGTCCGTCCGATCTCGCGATTTATATCGATCCAGTGCCTGATATCCGACATTTTCACCATGGAAAAATTGATTTTCTCTCAACCTCTTGCAATTTTTTTTACAGATTTTTGACCGAAAAATACTTCAGGTAATACTTTTCTCCATTCTTATTCATTTAGTACAATATTTTTTTTAATTACTCGGATTTTTGAAATTGGGCTATCTTCCAGCCTATATAACGGACGGACACACTAAAATAGTGTCCATCCATTCTCTGTTTTTTTTTTACCGATTTCAGTCTTTATTTGTTATGATTTTTATTGTTGTATTGTTCAATTGATAGGCTAAAATTGAGCTTCAATTTGTATTGTTCAATTGATAGGCTATTGTTTATCTTGAATAAAATTTTCGATTTTTTTTCCAGATAATCGTCGTAAATGGCAAAAAGATTGGTTGATGCAGATGAGCATGCGAACATAAAGTGGTATATGGAGGAGCACATTTGATCACTTAGAGGGTGAAGGAGAAATATAGGTGCATTCAATATCGCAAACCTTAGACAATGAGCTTCGTGAACCGTTTAATTTGGATGATGACGAGGAACAAAGCATACAAGTAAGGGCAGAAAATTCGGGAGATTTTGTTGTGGGTAGACAGTATGGTTCTTTAAAGGCCATTAGAGAAGAAGTGTGACGACCCCGATCCTGTGTCGGTGCCGCCACGACCTGTGTCATGCGTGTTTACATGCATACGTGCATACTACCCTCGCCCGTTCTCACTTAAGCCTTTATCGGATTTCTTTCATTTCATTTTTCATTCGTTCATTATTTGACTATTTGTTTTCTTTCGTTTCGCTCGTTAGAGAACGGACTCAGGCGTTCAATCCATTTCTATCGACATTCAGGATCCAACTTAAACGTACCCAAAATGACTCGTCTAAGGTTTCAATCCTTTAATCTCACTTGTTTAGAGATAATTAACCTTATTCGGTGGAAGACTACTGTGCGTGGAAGACTCGTTACAAGATAAAATTAACCAAAATCCCAAGTATAACACTATAAAAAGCACTCTGGTTGACCCCTAGAGCTTTCGGTCGACACTTCATATTAGTGGTCGACCCCTAAAAAGGTTCTGGTTTTTGTTTGTACTGAAACCGGTCGACACCTTGCAATAGCGGTCGACCCCTAGTCTAAGTGGTCGACACTTCAAAAACAGTTTTGCTCTCGGGTTGCATTCCTTTGTAAGTTCGGTCGACACCTTGCAATAGCGGTCGACCCCTAGTCTAAGTAGTTGACACTTCAAAAACAGTTTTGCTCTCGGGTTGCATTCCTTTGTAAGTTCGGTCGACACCTTGCAATAGCGGTCGACCCCTTGCCTGGCAAGGTGTCTACCCCTACAGGCACAGGTCAACCCCTACAAAGGCAATTTTTACATTTTGTACATAATCAACACCTCCAATCACTTCCAAATTTAACCAACTCTACCTATTCAATATCAATTCCATCACCATCCATAAACCGAACATTCAATCTCATCAAATCCCGACACGAAACTTCAATTTCCACTCGAAACCATAAACCTACTTTCAAAACATCAAAACTCATCCAAAATCCATTCTATTTCATCAAAATATCTTCAATCATCAATATTCATCCAAATACACATCAAACATCAATATCCTATCGATTTCATCAACAACCGTCCATACATAGCGGAGACTATCAAAATCATCAAAACCATGGTTTATAATCTATCCGGATACCAAGCACCCTAATATGAATTTCTATACATTTCATCATATATTATCATCCATCCGCCCATTTCAACCCAAAATAACTCAAAATACATAACCTACAGCTCCCACGGGTCGTGTACGCATCTACTACGCCAGCCGCTCCCGCGAACATCCTCCTTCAATGCTGTAGGCTCGTCGGGTGGAGGGACATCGTCCTCACCTTGCTCGTAGTCACCTACACCATAAGGACACCTATGAGATAAATATCTCAGTAAGTTCTACGTAAATGTATATGCATGATCATGTATGCAATGAAAGCCGTCCATGTCATTTCATTTCAATACGTGTCAGTCTTGGTTACCGGGTCCTTTCTCAGTCAGATGGATAGGGAACATCAAGCGGGTAGATAGCCCACACAATCTGAAAGGAGGGAGACCCGCTCACCATGGAACGCCAGGTCTGAACCTCTCTCCGAATAACCACCATGCGTTGTTTACTATGATACTTTACTTGCCACATGCATGCAATTCTTTTTCTTTGAAATCAATGCGTAAATTCGTTTTCCATGGCATTTTAAAAATTATGATGCATGAACAGTTCAATATATAATATAAACATACCTAATGAGTATACCATCAAAACCTCTCAATACATCAAAACATCATAACACGTATCCTATAAAACAATCAAACCTAATCTACCCAACCGAGGCAAAGCAATTAAACAAGCAAGCTCCAACAATCCTCAACAACAAAACTCAACATATGGTGTAGGCCAATCGGCCACAGTAAGTCACGAGAACTTACCTGTCGTCCTTAGCAATCCGGGTGCCGTCCGTGAGCCTCGTCCACCTAGCACATTTCACCGTGCTCTTTGTTAAAACCGAGCCTAAACAAGGAATTCTCGTAAACTAACGAAACTCCTAACTAAAGGAAATTTCCTAAAATTCTAGTAAACTTCTATCGGGCATTTTGTCGAACAACTTACGCTCACAATTCATAATCCTCCATTAATGGAGTTCTCCAAGCTCTCCAAAACCGATTTTTCTAACCTATCACCAAACACATCCATTATTTCCACCAATAACGCTCAATAATCGTAAATAGGGTGTTATCAAATCTTTTCTAACAAAGTCCAACCATTTCCAAGGAAACCCAACGAAAACCTAATTGTTGAACAACCTACAAATCGAGAACTAACGCCGAAAAACTATGGAATCGTGCCTAGAACGTTGCTTGGAGAAGGAAATGTAAAGAAACGTTGAACTTCGGAGGAGGAATTGCTAGCGTTGAAGGAGAATGCCGTGGAGAAGGAGAAGTCGCCGTTGGAGAGGAGAGGGAGAGATCTGCGTAAGTGTGGGGGAGGAATGAGGGTTTTTGGCATTTATAAACTTGACTTGTAAAATGACAAATTTGCCCTTTGGTTCAATCTTCCGTTTATCCTATTGTTCGGCTATCGGTTCGGTTTCTTCAAAAATTTTTTATTTCACCAATAATTCTAAATTATTTCTAGGGTTCTAATAAAACTTCTCGTTCGTCAAACGGATTTATTTTGCTATTTCTACGAATTAAGTATCCATAGGGTCAAAACCGAAAATTCGAGCATTATACTTTCGGCTTTGATTTCCAAATCTCCATATTTCTCCTAAAATTCATATAAATCATAAGCATTCCATTAAAACTCTCGATTCGCAAAACGGACATATTTCGATTATTTACAAAAATAATGCCCTTGCGCGCAAAATCCAAAAAACCGGAGAAAACGGGTGTTACACGAAGTACGAGATTATGATTTGAAAATAGGATTTGATATCAAATTTGTCAAAAGTGAGAAGAAGAGACTCACGACAAAATGTCACGGAGTATATTGTAATTGGCATCTGCATGCTTCGGTCATACAAAATGAGGTCACCTTCCAAATAAAGTCCTATCATAATTATCACAACTGTTTAAAGACACTTGATAATAGACATGCTTCGACAAAGTGGTTGGCAATGTATTATTCAGATAGGTTCAAAAGTCAACCTGACTGGCCAATTCATGATATTAACGAGACAGTGAGAAAGGAACATAAGGTGAACATTAAGCCAAATCTTGCGAGAAGAGAAAGAAGTGAAGCTAAATAACTTAATTACGAGAGGGGCAAAGAACAATTCAAACTACTGCATTCGTATTCAGAAGAAATATTCAGATCAAATCTAGGCAGTATAGTGAAAATAAATGGTTACGTGGTGGGTGAGGGGCGAGATGAGAAGAAGATATTTGAAAGAATGTACATATGTCTGACTGCTTGTGTGGCAGGTTTGCTGGAACAGGGCAGACCGATTATATATTTAGATGGATGTTATCTGGAGGGCTTCTGCCCCCAACAAATTACTCACGGCCATAAGTATTGATGGCAACAATGGCGTATATCTCATTGTCGTTGCTAACATGGAGACAGAATGCAAGGACTCGTGGATGTGGTTTTTGGAGTTATTGCAAGACGATTTAGGCATTGACCGTGGACAAGGATGGACATTTGTGTCGGATCGACAAAAGGTATATATTATTATTCGGGCGTTGTAGTTATATTGTTTTATAATGAGTCTATTTTTTCTTTAAAATTTCGGGAGTTGTTGGTTACTGTGGACGACACAGTTGGTTTGGCCGAACATCGTTTCTGCAAAAGATATATATGCATGCAAACTTCAAAGGACGATTTCGAGACATAACATATAGAGATGCGATGTGAAATGCAAAAAGGGCAACCACAAGAGAATATTTTGAGATAGCAATGAGGAAAGTGTATGAGCCCAACAAGGATTCCCACGCATGGCTTCGACGAACACCACCTAGTTGTTAGGCTACTCATGCGTTTTCGCTAATTCCCAAGTGCAACTTGGGCTTGAACAATTTATGCGAGTCTTTCAATTCAGTTATATTGTCGACCAGGGAAAAACTGATCCTGACCATGTTCGAGATGATTCGAAAGACCATGATGACTCGAATTGTAAAAAAAATACGAAGAGATGCTCAAGTCAGACGATGTCCTGTGTCCTAAAATTAGGAAAAAGCTAGAGAATCTCAAAGAGGCAGCTCACAGTTGGAGTGCTGAGTTAGCGGGAGATGCACAGATTGAGGTCAGCAACGACAACGAACAATATGTCATTTACTTGAATGAAGACATGTGCGCATGTCGAAGGTGGGAGCTTACTGGAATATCATGTGTTCATGTCATTCCATGCATTTATTTCATGAGAGAGCCGGTGGAAAATTTCGTTCATATATACTATCATCGGGATACATATTTGGAGATGTACTCACACTTCATTTGTCCCGTTAATGGCCAACAAATGTGGCTGGAACTAGAGAATCGGACCTCAATCGTTCCACCCGAGAGAAGGCCCCAACCTAGTAGGCCGAAAAAGAAAATAGTACGCGATGTCGATGAGCCTTTTACGTCAATAATTTCTAAGAAGAAGTCTACGATGTCGTGTGGTAAATGTCGGCGTCAAGAGCATAACAGTCGAACATGTCCTGAGAGGGGATCCAGTTTAGGTGCTACTACTTCGCATGACACATTTATGGGTTTCCAGACATTTGACGGGACTCAGGTATATTTTTCCCATTATTCTCTAAACAAACTAAGATTATTGTGTTCTAATATAACTATCATTACGTGTAGGAATCTACTACACGTGGACATGGAATAGGATTATGGTTCTCAGGCGATGACGAGGACATTCTAGAGCAGCTTTATTTTATGCATTTTTTCTGTTGTAATTTAATTTGATGTACAATCCATTTCAACTTCAAGTTATTTTGTAACGAGAGCTAACAATTAATATGTAAGTTTTATATGATAATTAATTTTCTTAATTTGATGTTTAATACTGGACAGAGTTTCCTTTGTTTTTCACAAGTGAGAAAAAATTAAAAATTTGAGCAGAGTTTCCGTTGTTTTTTGGCTCCTCCATAGCTAATATCATCCTGCATATTCGACTACACAAACAGGTTCAGTATTTTGCACCAAGCATCAAGTGTATCCAACAAAAATTTATGTAATTATAAGTTTACATCATCCAACATAAAGTACATCAGATCTAAAGATATACATCATCCAACTAAGTGCCTCAAACTAAATTAAAGTACATCAAACTACACTGCATCCAACTATTGTTCATCAAAATAATATACATCAACATATACTACGGTAAAGGTCGTCGTCATCGCTCTCCATTGATTGGCCGTCAACAATGCCCCATCATCCCGGTAGTCCATCATCTCCTATCTGCACGCAGTAAAAGTTATATTAGAAAATAATAATTATAATGAGAAAAATGGGTTTGAATGTACCTACGATTGGGCATGGTCGTTATCGTTATCTCCCACCGATTGGACTTCCTCCTCATTGCCCACCATCGGTTCGGCATAGTCGTCATCATCGCCTGACATCGGACGGGCATCGTCGTCATTGGCCTCCACCAGGTACTAGATGATCTGCCTAGTACCTCTGTGGTACTCCATCATTCCTCTGAGGTATTTCATGACCTCTCTGTGATGCTCTGTCATAGTCACTTTGATCTGTGAGACTCTATTTGAGAGAGACTCTATATCCTCCTAACAGACTCCATATCCACCCTATTTGACTCTGGAGGTTGCCCTATGTGAGTGGGTTGCCGTACATGAGTGGGTTGCCCTACATCATCCCCCTCATCTCCCTTCAACATCCACAGCCCATATGTTTCAACAAGCCCCATCCGAACCAAATGAAACTAGCCAAATGTCTCTCCGACGCGCTGTGATCTGAGCTGCTCTCTAGGGGTTAACTCAATCTCAAAATACTCAACAATTTTCTGAATCAAGACACTATAGGAGAGATTCTTGTTCTGCGTACGCCCAATCTTGCAAATGTGACTTAAAATCACAAAGCCGGGGTCGAATATTATACCATTGTACAGTTTCTCCATGATATATAGACATATGTAGTTAACGTGATTCTCAATGTCCCACACGCGGTAGAATGGTGTGTGACAATAGGTTGTGGACTACGCGAGCTTTTACATTCAAGTCTTTCGCTCTTGGCTTAATGAACTGCACAATGTCAAAATTCTGAAGAATTTGTCTAATAAACTCTGTTCCCTCGGCTGTTCCGAGGAAGGGATACTTCCGTTGGGCATGGTAGTATCTCTTCGCCCCTTCTGCGACAAACCCAATCAACCGATTCATCGTCTCCGGAGTAATGAGAATCTCCTTACCCAATATGTAAGTCTTGATAATTCCGGACCTCCCGGTCCAGCTCATGTTCTCATAGAATAGGCAAACAATTCTGTCACAGCTTCTGCCCCGCAGACTATACACCCCTTGGAGGCCAATTCTGTTAAACATCTCCTTGATCTGCAAGGACTCTCATCCTGTAAAGTCCACAATCTTCGACAAAGTAACCTGGCGATGTAACAAATCTAAGTCGAACTGCTCTCGACAATGCTGATTACGAAATTCAGTCGATAAAAATTTCGACTGCGGTGGAGGTGGCGTCGGCCTCTCTGGCCGGTTTGAAGGTCCGGCTTGTGAAGTTGAAGGTGCACGACTCGGGCAAACTTTCGTCTAACAGTCAATCTATCTCTGTCTGCCATTTTAGTATATTCTACAATTTGAGAATTTTCAAAAAAAAAATTTGCCTAAATCAGAATGGAGAAAAATTAGCCTCCAAAGTTCTGTTTGTTTTTATCGAACTAATGCTCTTTTCAGTGAGTCCATCCGGTAAAAATAAACCCAGACGGACACTCAAAAGAGCGTCCATCCGATAAACTACCCGAACGTAGGGTTTCAAATAGCGATCAAAAATCTAAGTTATTTACGATGAAAATTGAACTAAATGAATCAGAATGGAGAAAGTTATTACCTGAAGCGTTTTTCGGTCGAAAATCTGCAAAACAATTGCGAGAGATTGAGAGAAAATCGATTTTTCCGCAGTGAAAATATCAGATATTAGGCGCTGGATCGATATAAATTCCGAGATCGGATGGACGCTGTATTTAAGCGTCTTTCCGTTTATAAAATGCCTTAAAACTAATGGACGGACATACTGATTAACGGACGAACACGTAAATACAGCATCCGTTCGGGCCACGCGTCAACATCCACGGCAAAACATACGTACGGACGGACAAACGTTTCATGTGTCCGTCCGTCATATGTATCGAACGGTTTCTATTTTGCAACGTTCGTCCAGTAGACGGCAAAATAATTGACACGGACGGACATTAAAATTGTCCGTACGTCCGTCCGATATACGGCTAAAATGGAATCCGGACGCAGATCGAACGGACGGTAGGGTTTGTTTTGTTATATTTTTTATAGTTTAAGATTTGAATCGTTAAATTTGATACTTTCAGATCTAAAATAAAAAAACTGTATACTTTGAAATTTATATTGATAATTTTTCATTTTGAAACAAACAAATGGAGTAACTTATAGCAAAATATAGTCTGACACAAAGTTGATACGACATATCACCGGAAATGGAGTTATAAAAATGCGAAACTTTGCCAAGACATGGTTAAAAATGACACGACAACAGAATTTTGAAAGGCAATTACAAATTTGGTCAACTGGTGCCATTATTCAACTATAGGTTAGAGTTGTTTCTAGGCAGGTTGAAATCATGCTAATCCAGTCCATTCCAAGTAATTGATGCTTACACTAATGAAGCAACGGAGGTACTTGATTGCTACAACAATTGTAATTCCACCGCCACTTTCAACTACCCTCCAGCAAGCAATCAATTTTCAGATATCAGCAATGACAAACAAGCTATACAAGCAGCGCATCAACATGAAATCTTACGAACCTAAGTTCATGTTAGATGAGGCGAACGCCACACATGACACTATCCTCGCCAAAATGACATTTACGCCAAAGAAAGGAATTGAAATCATCAGCCACCATGGGCTATCCAGTGATGGTCCACTTCGTCGTCAAACCCCACGGCTGGAGAAATTTTTGTGTGCATACTGAAGACCATATTTTTGTACAAACAGTTCTTGATGTCATCTACCACCCAGGCACAGAATGGAAGCTATCGGCTCAAGGTAAACATATCATCCAGCGCAACACCCCTCCGCCTAAGGCCAGTATAAAAAGACGCGCCTGCAACCTTCTGCACACGACCAGAGGTCTCAAAGGAAAGAGCAATCATGTTCTACTGTATTGTCTAAGCATACATATGCATATGCATGCACTATCCATTTCTAATATAATGAGAAACGTAATATATTATTTGACATTAGACAGAGGTTAAATGTATATAGGGTATTATGTTACACATAACTTGGGAAATGTGTACTTAAGCCAATAATACATCTTAATATAAGAACTAATCATGTCGGGAATTAGTAATTGAATAAATTTGATATATACTTAGTGTAGCTCATCCTTTGATTTACTAGCTTGTAAAGTTCATTGTGCAATTATTCAAATCTTTCAGGCGGAAGTGGCCACTTAAATCATAGAAGTAAGGAAAAGTTGGTATGAAGATCTGAGCAAAACATATAACTAATATATTTTATTGTCTTTTTCTTGTATTTTCTTGATAGCAAAACTCATATACGTAAATTAATTTGGTTAAATCTTTTATTATAGAAAACCTTGTATATTAATGTGGATGGTTTATACATCATGGAATGACCCAATATTATTAATTGTTTCCTTAGAATTTTCACTTCTTTAATCTTTTATAAGTCAATGTGTATTGTGAAATGCATGTTTTGTTTTGGGAGCGTTAGTGCTACTTCAGGATTTCAAGTGAATTTAAATTTTATGCACTCCAGCACACAATGGTCGCTCTCCACTTCAATGATTTAGAAATCAGGACTCGAGACTCAAATGGTGTGTGGACGAGCCCGATAGAATTGGTTGTATGCCGGTGTTGGTTTTGTTTCGGTGTGTATTAGAAATAGAAGTCCTAACAGAATTATAATTGTGTTATAATTGTGTTATACCAACCTCAAGTATATTGATAATTTTTTATCTCTACTACAACGTACTTGATGTTTTTAATACTTGGGTGAATTTTTTTTTCAATTAAGGTGACAGATCAGCATGCTTTAAAAATTGCAAGTAGGCACTACAAGTTGGGTTTTCACACAATTTCCGTACCAATGAACAAAAACCAAAACAAGGTTGCTTTGGAATACTTGAAAAGTGTACAAGAGTTTGTTTTAAGATTTGAGCTTGTTGATAAATTTTTATAAATTTCTCTTTGTTGTGGCAAGTAAATTAAATATTTGTAGAATTATGGAGGCAATGTTAGAAAAAGAATTGTATTGAAAAATGTAAGTTTGGGGGAAAAATAAAAAACTTTGTGATTCTCTTAATTCATTTTCAACTTGAATGAACGATTTGGATATTCAATGTGTGGAAATTGAATTTAAGTAGAAGGACAAAGAGAGGAATTCCGTCGCATAGTTAAAAGAAAAAGATTGTACTATGTTATTTTCAGGCTAAATTTTCCTTGAAAATATAAGTATTTGAATGTGGCGCTATTTAGTAATCGGATCTTCATTACCCGTGTTGACACTAGCATAAAAATAATTTGGGACCAGAAATGGCAATCTAAACGAAGGTGATATAAAAAAAACAGAGAGAATAAACGCCCCTTGTGTTTGAAAATGTTTTCCCAAATAGTTTCTCTAGTTTTATTCCTTTGGTTGACTTGTTGCGGTTTATAAAATTTCATAAAGTGGTTCATTAAATTTGATTTTAAAGCTTGACCGTTCGATTTTGTTTGAGTGGGCTACCATAATAGTTGTTTTGAGTGGGTTATTTTAAGGAATGATGGAGAAACTAGAAAAAGTCTTACTTTTTTTGGTGGCATTACTTGGAGATTAAGCAGTGAGTTAAGTTTGTTGATGTAATAACTCTATATTCTTTGAGTTATTATACTATGATTTTACATAGAATTTTGATTTAAAAAATGTATATTATAACCGTTTTTATCCAAAATAGTTGTGTTTATTATAACAATGAAAAATTCTGAGTTTAGAAGTATATTTTGTGAAAATAGTTAACTTTCTATATTTTTCTGATTATTTAGAGTTGATTAAATTAAAGACAACCTAATGGGCATTAAAAAAAATTAAAGATTAAAGTTCAAAAAAACCTTTAAACTATTAGGGTAATCACAAGTTGACTTTTAAACTAATTTCGTTGACAAAATCCTTAAATTATTATGTGTAAACAAACTAACAGTGCTAGTTTTTTTTTTTTTTTTTAAATTGACATATGCATGATACATGTCAAAAAAATCAAATTTCTAATTTTAAAATCGATTCTTAAGTTTTGGTCACCCGTTCTTCAACTGCAGTTGTGCACTTCAGTTCTTTCTTAAAAAAAAAGTTTATTTCAAGGCGTCTGCCTTGAATCCTACAAGTCTACTTCCAAGACACTTTTCTCACTCGTCCATTTTTTAGCATTCGTTTTTAACCCCAAAACATTTTTCTCACTCATCCATTTTCGGGCTTTCACCTTGAACCCCGAAAGCACACTCTCAAAATATTTTTTCCACATTTACATTTTTGAACACTTGTCTTTAATTTTGGACACCCAGACTCGAGAGCTTTTTACAACCTAGTTGTCCGCTCTTTGCACTAAGAAGCCAGCACCCGTGCTCACCACTCTATTTTTTCGTGTCAAGCAAGAGATAAGCTCATATTTAATTATATAAAAGCCAGAGTGGAACACTTCGATAGAAGCATTATGAAACTGAGAAGATAGAAAATTATATTTTTGTTCAATTTAATTACAGTATTTGTATTAAAAAGTTATGCATATCTTGGAATGTAAACTTTCGTGAAAATGTAAAGTTTCATTACAAGTAGAATTACCTCTCCTTTATTGTTTTCGGGCAACAAATTGAAGTGTACAATAGATAATATATACATCTCAAAGGCACCTTTTGGATTTTGAATTTTTTAAGAAAAACATTTTGGATTAATTGATAATTTAATCTGGCTAGCTAGGCCTAGACAAAAATAGGTCATTTGAAAGCCTGCACCAAGACTTTGTATTAAACTAGAGCCAGGATGCATCATTACAAAGGGAAAGACTCTTAGAAAATATAATATTTACCAAAAAAGGGATATATCACATCTCAACACACGTAAATGAAATGAGAGGGGCTTCATAGAGGGCTAGGGTAAAGTAAAGTTCAGAGGGTCGAGAGAGCTTCATAGGGTCTAGATTACCCTAGCGTTCGAAGATGGCTAGGGTAAAGTAAAGTTTTAGTTCTAAGAAAGAACTAAAGCAGGAGACCGTGGGCAACGTGGTTGAAGAGGGGACAACCGAGAATCGAAAGCTGGTTTTAAAATAGAAAACCAATTTTTTATAGAAGTCTTGCGCGTGTCAATTTTATCAAAAAATTAAAATGCAAAAGAAAATTTGTTAATGGATAATAATTTTAAAGCTTAATTTATTAACCAAATTAATTTAAGGATCAATTTGTTACTATCTTCGTAACAATTTTTTTTTTTAACTTTAGCCAAAATTAAATGAAAGAATTTTGAAAAGCTACCTAAAGCTGGGCGTTACAAATCTATATACTTGGAGTCTAAAAAGCTAGAAAAACTGGGAAGTCGAACAAAAAGGCATGTGCTAGAAACTTTGGAAAGGTACTAATTTTGGAGCACTCTGATTTAAAATTTAATAATTGGAAATCTTTGCAAATCTAGAAAATCACGCCTAGAGCTTCGATCTCACTCCTCATTAACGCATGCAATTCGGAATTGAATTCTGTTTTCAGTTCAACATTCATAAGCCTAGATTTTATTTCCCCAGTAGAAGTAGAAGCCGGAGAAAGAGGACTTTGGATGCTACGACAAGCTGGTATTCAACTAGTGATAACTAAGGAGGATTAGTTTAGTGTTTTATTTATTTGCATTGTTTGACATGTTTTTTATTATATACTAACTTTCTTTAGATTGAGAGCATAAAGTATCAAAATTTGTGATTGTTAATGTCAATATGTGTTCGCATAAGATTTTTTGACAAATTAATTAAAATGTTTGTTTTGTTTATCTTGGAATTAAATAAAGATTGCAGTAATATTATCATGTAAGGTAGACAGATTTTATGGAAATTATAGTATCAAATATATGCAGAATATTCACTTTTAGTAAGCTTGAAAAAATAAAGAAAGATAGTTGCTTGGAAATCAAGTTATCTTTTGAATTTATCTATGGAAGGCCGATTTGAAGATTATGAATTCTGTGTACCATAACAGATAGCAAGATTCGTGATCCAACTATTCTGGAATTCAAATCTGCTTTATTCTGGTACTTTTCATAAGTATCGCAAAGAGTGTCACAACTCCGGATTATGTGATTGTGGTTTCCTTATATTGTGCATTCTGTTTTGGAACGAAAATCTGTTGCAGATATACTTAAGCATCTACCTTTCACAGAAGAGGTGCGTGGATTATTAATTATTCTCTCACAATTACTTGTGCCGCAAGCCGCCGTTATTTCCTCCCTTTCGCTTGGGTTGTTGTTATTGTTTCAGTCCCTGTGTGACTGTCTCCACACTCTACCTCTGTTGGATTTCATTGTTCTACGAGTGTGGTGGTTGGTACATCCTAAAACAACGGTTGGTGTCACAAGTGGTGTCATATGTGCATTCCTCTTTATTCTTCATTGAAGCTCAGTCTCGGGAGGAGGCTGCATTTGAACTCATGAGGAGTTCTGTTTATTGACAATGGGAGCTTATCTTTTTCAATCGTGGGCAATGAGATCTTGTCATACACGGATTCCGAGAAAAAGTCATTATCGACAAGAGGAGCTTGTCGCATTTAGATCTCGGGAGGGATCGTCTCAAAGTCGAGGGGAGCTTGCAAAAACAGTTTCATTGAAGAAGTTAGTGAGAGACGGTGACAAAGATAAGAGAGAGTCTTTATTTGTATAAGTCCGGTTGTCTTGTAACTTTATGAACTCTGTGAAATGTTTTTAAATCTGGGCGTGGCCCCGCAGACGTAGACAATTTGCCGAACTGCGTTACCAACCTTGTGTCTCCTTACTTTACGCATTTCATTACTGTCCATTACTGCTGTTCACTGTTGGTGTTATAAGTAGTGTTACGACACCACATAACTAATTACGATCTTTCAATTGGTATTAGAGCGGGACATTTTTGTTTCTTAAGCAGGATCCGCGGGATTTGATCGTGTTTTATTCTGTGCAATGGACTCTATGAAAGAAGGTGGCTCAACAATACGTCCACCCCTATTGGACGGAAGCAACTATGCTTATTGGAAGGCCAGAATGAGGGCTTTTATCAAAGCTATTGATGAGAAGGCTTGGAAATCTATTTTGACAGAATGGGATCCTCCGACGATTACTGACAACGAAGGTGTTACGACTCTCAAGGATGAAGAAAGTTGGTCTATTTTTGAAGATGCTATGGCCAACAGTAATTCAAAGGCTCTGAATGCTATTTTCAATAGTGTTGATCCTACTCAGTTTAGATTTATTTTCACTTGTTAGTCCGCCAAAAGGGCATGACAAATTCTTCAGATCACATATGAGGGGACATCGGCTGTGAAATTAACCAAAATGCAGATGATAACTACAAGATTCAAGAATCTGAAGATGCATGAAGATGAAAGTATTGCGGAATTCAATGCTAAACTTTAAGACATAGCCAATAAGATATTTGCTCTTGGTGAGACGTTTTCTGAAGAAAGACTAGTAAGGAAGACTCTAGGATCTCTGCCTCAACGTTTTGCATATAAAGTCACAGCTATTGAAGAAGCCAATAATGTCTAAAAAAATGAAGCTAGAAGAATTAATGGGATCCCTTAGAACTTTCGAAATGAATCTCGGAGTTGACACCGAAACGAATAAGGTAAAAGGAGTTGCTTTAAAAGCCGATACATAGATTTTGAGTGATCATAGTGAAGATGACCTTGAAGAATCTCTAGCAATGTTATCAAAAAATTTTAGCAGGGTTATGAAGAGATTTGGAAGAAATAATAGAGGTATCAAGTCCAGTGTCAAGAACACCAAGAATGATTCTTCAAGCAATGTAAAGTACAAAGAGGAAAAATATATTTCTGATCAACCTATCAAGAGCAGAGGAATTCAGTGCAGAGAATGTGATGGTTTTGAGCATATTCAGGCAGAATATGCTAATACTCTGAAGAAAAAGAAGAATTCCTTCAACACGACGTGGAGTGAGGACGAGTCAGAAAAAGAAGATGAATTCCATAACAACCATGTGGCTCTGGTTGCTAATTCTAAACGCACAGATGATGATAGTGCCTCACATGATGCTACAGAGGATATATCAGATTATGGTGATGAAGATACGAAAGAAGATCTCATTGTGGAGTACAAATTTCTTTATGAAAACTAGACTGAGCTTGCTAGAATAAATGTGACGACCCTTTCACTATTCCTATTTTTCCGTAGTATTTTTTTTATATATACTTAAAACTTTAAACCTAACGTTTGAGCGGAAATAAAACTTTTAAAGTCGAAATCGAAATCGGAATTAAAATCGGTGAAATCTATGTTTATAAACCATTTAAACAAAAACTTAAAACAAATAGAAAACAAATTTAAAACAAATAAAAACTAAATAACCATCGGCCAGGGACAATAAGGACATTTGTCCCGAAATTGGCAAGGGCGATCGATCGCCTAAAACTGGTGATCGATCGCCGGTGCCAAAAATTGGAAGGGCGAACAATCGCCCCTCCTTGTGACCATCGATCGCCTCGCGATCGATGGTCAGGCGATTCGATCGCCCCTTTGTGGGCGATCGATCGCCACGCACTCTGGATTTTTCCAAAGTGTGGCGACCAAAAGGGGCGATCGATCCTCACCTTAGGAGATCGATCGCCACTCTCCCTTTCCTTTTTCCTTCCTCTTTCTTTCTTTCATTCCTTTTTCCTTGCATTCATATACACATAATCTACTTTAAAACTTCAACATACTCTACTCCATAAACACGTAATATACAATCGCTCAAATCTCACCCATTTCACACTTCACCAATCACCCGAAATAAACGACTCAAAACGCAATTAAAACGCAATTAAAACCAAGTACATTTTCATGAAAATGAACTGCGTGGTTCCGTTTGAAAACCAAACATTTCCTCCTGCTAAAATAACCAAGCAGTTCATAAAAATCTAGATAAAATCTTAATAAAACGTTTTATAAATTCAATTTACCAAAACGTTTAAAAACATCAAAACGTAACCTTTCAACTAATCAGATCCAAGCATCCTAATATGTTCAACTATACAATTATTCATTTCAGTCTATCATCAGCCCAAAACATCCCAATACCCTCAAAACACATACATATATCCCCACAGGTAAGGTTTAAGCATCGACTGCGCAGCACACCCCCGCGAGCCATCCTCCGTCAACTACATCACTCCTCGGGTGAAGGGATCTCGTCCTCACCTATGTCAAGATCACCTAGACCATAAAGACACCTATGAGATAAAAATCTCAACAAGTCCTACGTAAATGCTAATGCATGATCATGTATGCTCAATGCTATGAAAACCGTCCATGTCATTTCATATATCAGTACGTGTCATTCTATGGTTATTGGAAACGCTCGACAGATGGATAGGGCACGTCCAGCGGTTAGACAGCCCGCACCATCTGAAGGGAGGAAAACCCGCTCACCATGGAACGTCAGGTCTGAATCTCATCCCCAATAACCCTATGTCATGGTTGTTTACTGTGATACTTTACTTGTCTTTACATGCATGTTCTTTTCATGAAATCCGTGCATAAATTCATTTTCATGACATTTTTAAAACCATGATGCATGAACAGTTCAATATAAACATAAACATACATAAGGAGCATACCATCAAAACACTACAAACACCATCAAAACACTATAGCAAACAACCAATAGAACAACCGAACCTAAACTACCCAACCAAAGCAATTTAAACAAACACGTCATGAAAACTCCTCGAGAGGACTTCGACATACGGTGTAGGCCTATCGGCCAGAGTAAGTCACGAGAACTTACCTCGTGCGCGTTGAACTTCGAGCTTCGTTCACGAGCGTTGTTTACCTAAGGCAAATTCACAATTTGTCGTTACAACGAGTTTAAACTATTAAACGTCCAAATTTAACGAAACCTTAACTAAGGAAATTCCTTAAAGCCCTAATTTGATTCATTGAAGCATTTTATCGAGCATTCCACGCTTGATACCTCAAAATTTCCATTAACGAGTTTTTCCGAAAACCCCTAAAATTCTCAAACTTTAACATTTCTCACAAATCGACTTAACTTCGTTCAATAACGTTCAATACGTCCATTATATTCACAACTAAGGTAAACCTATCGATTTCTAGCCCTAAACCATGTTTTTCACAAAACCCTAACCGTAGAACTTCGTAAAAACCGAACAATAACCTTCCAAAACCAAAGAACCTTACCTAGAGCGTCGATTGGAGGAGAAAACACGAAGAACGGACGTGAATCGGAGGAAGAATCAGCGTCGGAAGGGAGAATCGCCGTGAGTCGCCGGAGGAGGGAGAGAGTTCGCAGGGGAGAGAGAGAGGGAAATTGTGAATGAGGGAGAAGAGAGAAAAATTTTTCTTTTAATTAACATTTTTGACTTTGTAAATTACCATTTTATCCTTCCTTTGATTTTCTATTTGTTTCGTCGCTTGTTTCATTAATTGTCTAACGATTCGGCTTCTCCAAATTTTCTTAATTCACCAATAACTCCTACTCATTACTAGGGTTCAATTAAAACTGTCCGTTTGTAATTCGAATCTCGTTTACTATTTTTACCAAAGTATCCTTTATATTACGATAAACGTAATTCTCGTAAAATTAGCGTTAAACTCCTAAAATTTCCAAAATTTTCTTAAAATTCTTATTAATTATTAGGATCATAATAACGCCTTCTTTTTACAAAATGGACTTGATTTGACATATTAACCAAAAATATTATTTACATTAAAATATTTATATTCCGTACAGCTGGGTATTACAATAAATCAGGGTCTTCGCATTCAGAATCGAGACTTGAAAGCTGAGAAGATCACCCTGCAAAATTATGTTGCTGAATTGGAAGCCAAATTGAGAACGAGTCGGGATGAAGCAACGAAACTATTTAACGAGCTGAATCACATGAAGAAAAATTTCAAGATGCTAAATACAGGTTCCTCTAAGCTGGATGATATTCTAAAAATCAACAAATTAAGTGGTGATCGCTCTGGACTCGGGTTCAAAGGAGAAAGCTCGGTCTCACAGATAGTGTCGCATACAGTGTCATCACCAGTATCAAACTTTATATCACCAAAATTGTCAGAAAAAGTTTTTGAGTACAAAGGGAAGCAAGTTGTAATAAGCACTACTATAACTGAGTAGAAAGAAAAGTCTCATCCTGTTCCCATAAATAAAGGTAACAGACTTACTTCTATTTGTCACTATTGCAATCGATGTGGTCATATTCGCCCTAGATGTTTTACATATCTAGCTGACTTAAGACAAGGTATCGCTAGAAATTTCTCTTCTCTCAGATTTCCTCAACAAAGATGAGTGATTAAATCAAACTTGACAAGCAATGCTACGCAAATCTCTCTAAAGGCCACTACAACCAATGCGTGGTACTTTGACAGTGGCTGCTCTAGACACATGACCGGTGAAAAGAAGTTCTTGAAGGACATCGTATCTGAAAGTGTGGGAAAAGTGACATTTGGCAACGGTGTCAGGTCTAGTGTCATGGGAAGAGGGACACTAAATGTTCCAGGACTACCAAAATTGAAGAATGTTCTTTTGGTTGATGGTTTAAAGGCTAATTTAATTAGCATTAGTCAACCGTGTGATCAAGATCTAAATGTTCAATTCACACGTGGAAAGTGCGTGGTGTCCGATCATGATAGAAATTTCAACATGGAGGGAGTAAGATCTTCTGACAGCTGTTGTCTTATTTACTCATCTTCTACTTGTTTTCGTTCAAGCATGGAAGATCCTATTTTATGGCATAGAAAGTTGGGACATGTCAATGATCGAATGCTAAAGATGATTATATCAAAGAGAGCTGTCTGTAAGGTTCCCAAGATGAATTTTGATGAAGGAAGAATATGTGGACCATGTCAGATTAGGAAGCAAATCAAGGTGTCACATCTAGTGTCATCAACACCAGCAACAACTCGTGTACTTGAGGTGCTTCACATGGATCTAATGGGTCCAATGGCTGTAGAAAGTGTTGGAGGTAAACGATATGTTTATGTTACTGTTGATGATTTCTCTCGATATACATGGGTGGAATTTCTTAGAGAAAAATTTGACACTTTCAAAACCTTCAAATCTTTGTGTATTCGTCTCCAACATGAAAAAGATTGTATCATCATGAAGATTATTCGCATCCGCAGTGATCATGGGAGAGAATTTGAAAACTCTGAATTCTCAAACTACTGTAATCAACTTGGAATATTTCATGAGTTCTCAGCACCTAAAACTCCTCAACAAAATGGAGTGGTAGAGAAGAAAAATCGAACTATATCGGAAATGTCTCGAGTAATGTTACATGAGAAGAATATTCCACAAAAATTCTGAGCTGAAGCTATGAACACTGCATGTTATATAAATCGGGTGTACCTTCGTAGAGGAACTTCAATGACATCCTACGAGATATGGAAAGGTAAAATTCCAAATCTTAACTACTTTCATCCTTTCGGTAGTACTTGCTATGTATTGAATGACAGAGAACATAGAGGAAAACTAGACCCCAAGAGTGATGAAGCTATTTTCTTGGGTTATGCCACATATAGGCCTGCTTATCGAGTCTACAATAAAAGGACTTGAAATATCATAGAATCTGTAAATGTTCAAGTGGTCGATTCTCTAGAAACTACTGATACTCTCATAGAAAACGCAACTAATATCTCAAACGATGCACAATTCGGTGTTTCAACCAGTATTACAGGTGATGTCACGAGTAGTGTCACAGACCAGGTTGAACAAATTGATGAAGTAACTACCTCGGATCAAAGACAACCATCCACACGTGTCCAAAAAAATCATTCTGCAAATAAAATTATTGGAGGTCTAAATGATGGTATTCTGACCAGAGACAAACCAAGAGTAAATTATCATGAAATGATTCAATTTGCATGCTTTACATCATCAATTGAGCCCAAAAATGTGAAAGAAACCTTGTTAGATGAACATTATATTGGTGCTATGCAAGAAGAAATTGATCAATTCAAACAGAATCAAGTTTGGGACATGGTATCATGCCCCCCCGATGTGAACGTCATTGGTACCAAGTGGATATATAAGAATAAAAGCGATAAGGATGGTAATATTACTCGGAACAAGTCTCGGCTAGTTGCTCAAGGATATTCTCAGATTGAAGGTGTTTATTTTGATGAAACATTTGTTCCGGTTGCTCGTCTTGAGTCTATTCGCCTACTATTAGCCACGGCATGCGTGATGCGATTCAAATTATATCAAATAGACGTGAAGAGTGCCTTCCTCAATGGTATTCTTAATGAAGAAGTATATGTTGCTCAACCAAAGGGTTTTGAAGATTCTCATCATCCTGAGTATGTCTACAAATTGAAAAAGATATTATACGGGCTGAAACAAGCCTCTCGAACATGGTATGAAAGACTCATAGTATATTTGTTGTCAAAAGTGTAACACTCGGTAAATTTCCTACAGCGTACGGGAAGGTTGTGAGAGTTTGACGTTAGTCTTAGATATTTTTTTTTAAGTTCTTGAGTGTAAGTGAAATGGTAAGGGAAAGTTAAGGGGAAAATTTTAAAGTTTGAAAGCAAAACTAAAGTATTGTATTTTGACTTTTGTTTTGACTTAATGTAAATGAAGTAAAAAGAGAAAGAGAGGGTTTGAAGGGGAGATTCACGTTGAATTGAGGATGAGAAAGAGGTGTGGCTAATGTGTAAAATTAGAAAATTTGGTGGAGAAAAGAAAAAGTGAATAGTGCTAAGTGTATAAAATTGATTGGTTAAGTGATTTAAAGGCAAAAATCACTTTCTTCTTCCTCTTCCTCTCCATGCCAAGTTCAGCCACCATTTGAGGGTTTCTCTCCTCCATTTCTTCAATATTTTTCAAGGTTCTAAGGTAAGAATTGGATGGGTTTTGTTGGAAGTGCAATTAGGTGTAGATTTTTGTTGTTTTGGAGGTGTTTTGGTTGGAATTGATTAGGGTTTGGAAAACCCTAAATGGGGATTTCGAAAATTTCATTTCCTTGGCTAGTTTTCTTCCTCTTTTGACAATTTAATCCTTAGACATGATAGTGTAGCTTGTTTGGGTTGTTAGATTATGGAATTGGTAAGTGATTGTCATAAACCGGTTTGTGAATACTTGGTAGCCGATTCTGTTTTTGGGATTTCGAGTTGGCCATGTTGTTTGGATAGTTAAATTGTTTGTTTCAATAGAAATTAGACGTGTAGAGGTTTCTAGAATGGGGTGGCACGTCCAAATCCGTTGAGAAACGAATAAGTTATGGCTGTTTGAAGTTGGATACTAAAATTTATTGAAAAATCGGGTTTAGAGTTTCAATTGTAGATTTGTTAAGTGTTGCTAGTTTTGGATGTTAGTTTTGGTTAGGTAATTTCTTAGAATGTCCTTAGAATGCTTCTAAGTTGTTTCCTTATATTTGTTAGGTCGGTGAGCGAGTAGTTTAACCGGACGAAGTGAACAAGCACGTGCCGAGCAATCAGGTAAGTAGAGGAACGTGTGTTTTGTTGCTTTCGGGCCTACACCATGGAACGGTAGGGATTGTTTGGTTGTTTGCTTGTTTGTGTTTTGTTTCTTTTGTGTGACATGCATCATTGTTTTGGAACCACGAAAAATGAGTTTTGAGCACGGTTGTGAAGTGTAAGCACTAAACATAAAGAGATAATAAGAAATGCAACGTGATCTCGAGTAGAGCTGCCTCGCTGGGGAGTAGTGCTCGTGGAGCACCTCGGAAGGGTCTCTACGAGAGATGCATTGCAATAATAAGAGACTGAACAGTGATATCGAGTAGAGCTGCCTCACCGGGGAGTAGTGCTCGTGGAGCACCTCGGGAGGGCCTTTACGAGAGATGCATTGTGATAAGAAGAGATTGAACTGTGATATCGAGTAGAGCTGCCTCACCGGGGAGTAGTGCTCGTGGAGCACCCCAGGAGGGTCTCTACAAGAGATGCACTGGTAAAAGATTAATGAAAGGATAATTGAATCGAAACTAATAGAGCGTGTAAAGACTGCATGTGTAGGGGCTGAGTAGAGGTTGAGTATGCATTATGTTTTACATTGCATTATTCTCTACTTACTAAGCATTAGGCTTACATTTTGTGTTCTATGGTGTAGGTGATGATATATACACAGGTGAGCTAGATGATGGAGCCCAGGATTAGGGCAGTTGGTGATTCACGAGGCACGCCGGTGCAGGCAGTTGTCGGGGCATCTCAGCCACGTTCTTCAGCTAGTTTTGTGGGGATTTTTGGTAGTTTGCCTTGTAGATAGTTTTCTAGCTAATTTGGATGATTGTGGTTAGTGGTTGTTTTGTTGGATGGTTGGTATGTAAATAATGGTGTTTTAAAACTATTTGATTTCAGGTTTTGGTTTATAGAATTTCAGTCGTTACTCTGCTCGTTTTTTTAGTATAACAAACAATGTTGTATTCACTTTTCTCACTGTTTTCACTAACCGTTTTAAGTCGGTTTTCCAAGATTTTTACAAGACACGGATTCGGGGATGTTGGGAATGTGTGAGATAAATTTTGGATAATTTGGAAGTGTTTGGTTTGAAGAAAAATTGAGGAAAAGTGAAAAGGTGCGCTGGTGGCCGAAGTAGGCGCGCGCTGGGCTGAGAGAGCGCCCAGTGCCGATCGATCAGCAATTGTTACTATTCATAAGGGCGCGACCTGAGAGGTCGCCGATCAATCGGCTCGTGCGCTGCCTTAACCGGACAAGCCAGGTTTTTTTTTTAAATTTTCAGTTTTCCAAATTGTTTTAACCCGACATTTTCTAACGTATTTTAAACATATTTTAGGCACGTTTTCCAACTGTTTTCGAGGGTTCGAAAAACCCAAAAATAGAGTAAAAAATTTATTGAAAATTATTTTAAATTTCGTTACAAAAAGTAATGCACCGAGCCGGGGTGGGTTTGGGGGTGTTACAAAAAGGATATGAGCGAGGGGAGTAGACAAAACCATTTTCATTCGTCTTGGAAAAGGTCAGTTCCTACTTTCCCAAATTTATGTTGATGATATAGTGTTTGGTTCGGTGTCACAAGAAATGGTGAATGAATTTATTGCTAAAATGACCGGGGAATTTGAAATGAGCATGGTAGGCGAACTCAATTACTTTCTTGGACTTCAAATTCATCAAGGTAATAATGGTATCTTCATCTCTCAAAGCAAGTATGCTAAAAAATTGTTGAAACGATTCAAGTGGGAGAATGCTCGTCCGAATAGAACATTGCTCGGGACACATGAGAAAATTTCCAAAGACAAGAAAGGAATTTCTGCTGATGCTAGATTATATAGAAGCATAATTGGCAGTTTGCTATATTTAACTTCTAGTCGACCGGATATTTGCTATAGTGTTGGAGTGTGTACTTGTTTTCAAGCGAATCCTCGAGAATCACATTTAATATCTATCAAGCGGATACTTAAATATATTTGCGTGATGGCTAACTATGGGATATGGTATTCATTTGATACTAATGCAAATCTTGTTGGTTATTGTGATGCTGACTGGGCTGGGAGTTCGGATGATCGAAAAAGTATTTCCGGTGGATGTTTTTGTTTGGGACATAACTTGGTGTCTTGGTTTAGCAAGAAGCAAAACTCAATCTCTCTGTCTACTGCCGAGACAGAATATATTGCAACTGGTAGTAGCTGCACTCAGCTTCTCTGGATGAAACAAATATTGAAAGATTACGGTGTCACACAGGATGTCATGACACTCTATTGTGACAATATGAGTGCCATCAATATTTCCAAGAATCCAGTTCAGCATTCTCGGATCAAACATATAGATATTCGACATCATTTTATTAGATCGCTTGTGGAAGAAAAAATTATTACTTTGGAGCATATGGTGACGGAAAAATAAATTGCGCATATCTTCACCAAAGCTTGGGATGGTATAAGATTTGAAGAATTAAGGTCTGCCCTAGGCCTCTGTGTTATGTGAAGAAATACTTCTGGTTGTAAGTTTTTATTTGCTTTCTTAAATATATATATATATAGTATTATTTTCGCTACTTGTTTTATGTGACTTCCTTTATTAGCTAATATTTTTTTCAAATATAGTCTACAACTCCTTGCATGACACATGATCTCTTATGAAGATTTCGGCTGATTCTGTGAAAATTGGGTTTATTTCCCAATTTGAGAGAGTATTTATGGTTTATTTTCATAAAATTTTTTGATAGATTTTATGGGATTTTGGCGATAATTTCTTCCATATTTAGAGAGATATTGGTGGAATTTGATTACGGTTGCCTCTTGAGTTTATTTTCCAACTTATTTGAAGATTTTGGATTTATTTTCCAAATTTTATAAAAATTAGAAGATTTTTCTGGAATTATTATGATTTTTTTAATATGGTTTATGGTTTATTTCCATAAATCCTTCAAACGGTCTTCTCTCTCTCGATCACTATTCTCAGTTTCTCTCTCACAAAAAGTTAGGGATTTTAGAACTCTTCTATGGAAAATTCTCGAAGATGTCACAAGAAGAGTCTTCAACTCCTGCTCCCATTATTGAGTCTCCTAATTCTGAAGCTGACTTCTCAAGATTCGTTGTGGAAGTGGTTCTCCTTCAGCAAGTGGATCCTTTTGGTGTAAGAACTCGCTTCAATCTCATAACTGGAACTAAATCAAATGCCAGTGTTGGCCCTCCTAAAGCACCATATTCTTTCAAAATCTCTCAAGCCTCAAAGAGAAAAAGGCCTAAACTTGAGAAGAAAGATGAATCCTCTTATAAGGATTGGGAAGAAGAAAAAGTAGAAGTTGTTTCCTCTTAAGATGATGATGTTCTTGAAGTTTCGAACCCTGAACTTGCAGAAAAGAGCATACCCAAACACAGGAAAGGAAAATCAACTCTTGTGTCTAGTCGACTTACTCACTCTCGCACAATGTCAACAGTGAAGTTAGGTCCCAAAATAACAATACTCATGTTTGCTCACAAACAAGCTCCAAAAGAAGAAAGTCTGTTGTTCCCTCTCGCACAAGCACCAGAACAAGTAAGTCACCCGATCATTCTGCTACATGTGATGATTTTAATTCTGAATATTGTGTTGGACTTTGGAATAGAGTCTCAAAAAGGAATGTGTGGTCTGAAAGAAATATTCACAAAGGGGACTTTAAAAATTGTCATGGTATTGTGGATTTTCTCACCAGCCAAGTTTGGGAAAAACCATTAGAGGTTTAAAACCTTTTGTTTTAAAAGTTGTCCAAGAATTTTATTGTAACTTAGACACACACGTGAATGATCTTGACCATTCCAATTATGGTCGTGTGTTTGTAAGGGGACACCTGTTTGAGTTCTCTCCCACAGCAATCAACACTTATTTATGCAGTTATGGAGATGATTCTGTGGAGTTTTCTCCTGATTTTGACAAAATTATATCCGATGTCACGGGTGGTGTCACATGTGTATGGCCCCGTGGAAAGGATTTTCCAGCATCTCATCTCACTGTAAAGTATGCTATTTTGCACAAGATAGCCATGAGAAACTGACTTCCTACCTCTCATGGGACTGGGGTCAACAAATCAATGGCAGTCTTGTTATTTAAAATTGGGAACTACATTTCCTTTGATGTTGGACAACTTATGTTTAAGCAAATTATGAAGCATGCAGACTGTAAGCTTGAAAGGACTGCCCTTCCATTCCCTCGGTTAATCTATGACTTGATATCATCTAAAAAATCGGTAATCAGGGGCAAAGAAGTTGTTGATTTAGATAAAGAGGAGATAAGGATTCGCCCCAATCTTTTTGAAGGTGGTCACATTAATGATTTGAAAGGTGCTGCTACCCATGTTTCAACTCCAGTTCATGCTGCATTATCTTCTCAGAACATGAAGGTACTTAAAGATGAGTTAAATTTTTTAAGTGATCAGCAAGTGTTGATTGAAAGGAGAAGAAAAGAAGTTATAGATCTGATTGATGACCTTGAAGGAAAAGTATCTGAAGATGATTTTGTTGGTGATATTTTTGAGAAACAAAGGTCTGCTAATAATGCTTAAGCAACTGCTGACACAACCAAAGATGTTGCTGAATCAAATGAAGAAGTTGATGATTCGATTGAAGAATTTGCTGATGCTAAAACTAAGGTTCCTTCTACAACTTCTGATAATAATCTACCTGGTGTCACTCCGGGTGTCACGACTGCAGCAAAAACGGAAACACCTGTTCCTCAAAATAAGCAGTTACCAGCATCCAGGTTTGTCACTGATTGAATGATGTGTTTAAATATTTTTCATTTGTTGCTTGATATTTTCCTTTGTTGCTGGATATTTTCATTTACTGCTGGATATTTTCTTTTTTGCTGATGGATTCTTTATATGCTATGCTAGATATTTTGTCTTTTTTACTCTTTTTGTCCTTTTATGGCAAAAAGGGGGAGTAATTTAGAGGTTTGTGCTTAAACTAATTGCTGGGATATAGATATTTTGTGTGTATGTCATGAATAGTATTTTGTGCATTGATCTACTATTGTAAGTATTAAGGGAGAGCTTCGATGACCCTACATCCATCATTCAGAGGGAGTTATTGATTTTGCCAAACAATGCCAAAGGAGGAGATTGTTAATGTCAATATGTGTTGGCATAAGATTTTTTGGCAAATTAATTAAAGTGTTTGTTTTGTTTATCTTGGAAATTAAATAAAGATTGCAGTAATATTATCATGCAAGGGAGGCAGATTTTGTGGAGATTATAGTATCAAATATATGCAGAATATTCGATTTTGGTTAGCTTGAAAAATAAGAAAAGGTAGTTGCTTAGAAATCAAGTTATCTTTTGAATTTATCTATGGAAGGCTGATTTGAAGATTATGAATTCTGTGTACCATAACAGATAGCAAGATTCGTGATCCAACTATTCTGGGATCCAAATCTGTTTTATTCTGGTACTTTCCATAAGTATCGCAAAGAGTGTCACAACTCCGGATCATGTGATTGCAGTTTCCTTATATTGTGCATTCTGTTTTTGAACAAAAATCTATTGCAGATATACTTAAGCATTTACAGTTTACAGAAAAGGTGCGCAGATTATTGATTATTCTCTCACAATTACTTATGCCGCAAGCCGCCGTTATTTCCTCCCTTTCAGTCCCTGTGTGACTGTCTCCACACTCTACCTTTGTTGGATTTCATTTTTCTACGAGTGTGGTGGTTGGTGCATCCTAAGACAACGGTTGGTGTCACAAGCAGTGTCATAGATGCATTCCTCTTTATTCTTCATTGAAGCTCAGTCTCGGGAGGAGGCTGCATTTGAACTCGGGAGGACTTTTGTTTATTGACAAGGGAAGCTTGTCTTTTTTATCGTGGGCAAGGGGATCTTGCCATACTCGGATTTTGAGAGGAGTCATTATCGACAAGGGGAGCTTGTCGTATTTAGATCTTGGGAGGGATCGTCTCAAAGTCGACGGGAGCTCACAAAAATAGTTTTATTTGGGAAGTTAGTGAGAGACGGCGATAAAGATAAGAGGGAGTCTTTATTTGTATAAGTCCGGTTGTCTTGTAACTTTGTGAACTCTGTGAAATATTTTTAAATCTGGGCGTGGCCCCGCAGATGTAGGCAATTTTCTGAACTGTGTTACCAACCTTGTGTCTCCTTACTTTACGCATTTCATTACTGTCTATTACTGTTGTTCACTATTGGTGTTATAAGTAGTGTTACAACACCACATAACTAATTACAATTTTTTAGTAATTAATGTTCATGTATCGCTAATTATATTTCTATTAGTTAATTTATTCAATATTATGTTTCATTATTGTTATGGTAAATGAGCGATTGTCTGAATCATAAACTGTTTTTCATATATGCTGAACGATAAGAACTTATTAAATAACGCGCGTAGTGCTTTAGACATAAAATTAGTGTTTCATGGATTCATTATAGACGTATAGTTTTTTTATCATGTAAGTCTTTTCAAACTCATCTTCATCTTTTATTGTATCTTGGCATAGACATACAAAAAAATGAATAAAAGATATAATATACTATATCAATGTATTGTAAAATTAAAATTTTAGGGTAGCTAATTAATGTGGCTATAACATAATTGTGACATATGAACTGAAAATTACAAAATGTGACAAAGTGATTCTCATTCATCTTTCATATCAATTTATCATCACTTTTCTTACAATATTTTGTTATCCATCTTCACTAAAAGTCATCAACTTTTGGTTACTTTTGACCTGGAAGTTTTTGTTGATTTTAGAAAAAAACAAAAACTTTTATAAGTTGTTCTCTGTGAGTTGAAACTCGATCTTAATCATTATATTACTTGTTATGTAACGCCCCGAGTTTTCTGAATCCGGTTCGCTACTCATAACCCGAATATAACTAAGAAACTTTGGACCAAATTTAAAATTTCACTCGAAAGTTAAAATTTGACATTTTCTAAAACCTCGAAATATTTTAAATTAAAAAAGCTAGCAACGGAAATCGTTTAAGCACAATAGAGTTAAACAAAACTATATAAAAAGAAATGTTTGAATAATCGGTTGGAATGTTAAGAAACAATCGGCCAAAGGAAGTAAGGGTTTAAATCGTGTAATACTTAAAAAGTTACAGAAGTCAAACATATCTACCGCCGAGCAAAGTCAACGGAAGAGGCCGAAACAGGAACCAGAAGGCTTCCCTGGTGACAAAGCGACAAAACTTTGGCTACATCATCTGGTCACTAAACGACAAACACTTCCTACATCCACCGGTGACGTCAGCCATCAACCGGTCACAAAACTACAAAACACTTCCTACATCCACCGGTGACGTCAGCCATCATCCGATCGACTTTAACATACATCCACCGGTGACGTCAGCCATCATCCGATCGACTTTAACATACATCCACCGGTGACGTCAGCCGGATGATTCATTCATCCGATCGACTTTAACTTACATCCACCGGTTAACTTCATTCGCCGATGGTTGAACTTACAGATTTCACTCAAAACATCCGAAATAACCTGACCCTAAATAACATCTGAATTCCAACAAGTGACCATTTAAAACCAACATTTGTATTCTGAACCTATAAAATCCCAAACAAACAGATTGTAATAAAATCAAGTCGGATTTTTCATATCAGGGGACAACTCAGACATTCTAGACCCTTCAGAAAGGTTAGACACTGACAACATTAAAATCACGTTTCCCTTGACAGTGAAGAAAATCCCAAGGATATAAAACATCAAATAGCTACTATCATTAAATCCTGAATACTCATCAAATAACCACTTAACCACTGAAACTTCACCTACAGACAAATGTTAAACCGCCTCATCAGGACACCAAAGCGCGGCATGAATGTGCTTCAACAGCTTCACCTATTCTTTAGTAAATTCAGAGAACTCTCCAGTGGTTACCTCAGCACCTACATCACAAAACTCATCAATTAGCCTAATGCTAAATAAGTGAAGCATTATGAAATGAAATGTTGAAACGCTAAAACATAAATTCCTAAACATGCAGTTTCTACTTTCTCGTCTCAGTTGCATTCACGTTCATCATAACTGATCTGATCCCTTGTTTCTCTTGGGAGTGGGATCAATCCTCCCAATGTTATACATCCTCTACTCGATTAAGGGGCGGATGAATTCACTTAATAGCTGATCTGATCCCTCAGTTCCTTTGGGAGTGGGATCAATTCTCCCAATGTAATAAATCCACTACATCAGTTAAGGGGCGGATTAATTCCCTTAATAGCTATCACAACACGTTCTGTTCATGCCTTGCCATAACATTTCGCGTAAATTCATTTTCGTATTTCTTCAAAAACATGATGCATGACATAAAGAAAACACTCAAATATGCATAAATCTACTGTTTTGTGATGTAGGCCCGAAGGCACACATATTACTTCACTTACCTGGATTCCCCGAGAGTTCCTAGTTATGAGCTACTTTGGGATTCTGTTCACATAAATCACAAACAAAGCATTAAACTTCATTCCCAAACTATCTAGAAATCTAAGGAGCTAGTTTGGCATTTTTGTTTATCTAGCATTCCCGATTCCATACTATACCCCAAACGAAATCCCGCATTCACAGCATTTCCAAAAATGCATACATTGAAATCCTTTAGCTACCTAGGCACTAAAATAGCAAGCGGTTGAATAAAAACTCACCTTGGTTGGATGAAATCGGAGGGAAAATCGACGAGAGGGAGTCTGCTGAAGAGCTGTTGGCCGAGAGAAAAAGATAATCAGAATGGTGGCGGCTATAGTGCATTTAACCCCAAATTTTCTTTCCTTAAATACGTTATCCACTTTTAATTTCTATTTACCCTTTTGCCCTTGAATAGACTTTAACTAACCTAATCACCTTTTTCTCCTAATTCTTCATAAAATTAGCACACCATAGATTGATAAATTAAATTTGGCTTAATGGGACCGAGTGCTACATGTTACGATAGTATACACTTGTTTTTTATACATATATTGCCCAATTTATATTATGAGCATTTTTACTTAGATTTATTGTCACCTATTTTACTTTAATTGTAGGTGAATTCTTGAATGAGGAATAGTTGATTTTGATTGAGACTCTTCTAATTTTAGATGTTCACTATGATGATGGGGTGTGAGACCTCAGATCGAGTTGTTGAGTAAAGGCTTGATAGATTAATCTATTTATTTTGTGTGATTATTATAAGAAGGATTATGACATGCAGTAGATATGATACGTGTGTATTTTACATCTTATTTGTGCTCTTTTATATTTGATTTCGATAAGTTTTTCTCAAGTGTTTAAGAGGATTTGACATTTTTTGTATAAGTGCGTAGATAAATGAAATATAGCAGGTTTGAAGTTTCACCAAAGGCAATTAGAGCTCAAGAGTTGATTTTAACGATTTTTTCAAACATAATTCGAAGAGGTCAAAGATATAAACCAGACGATTGATGTCCACATTAGAGGAGAACAATCTTCTGTTTGAGCAAACTAATCTCCTGCACAAGCAGATCAATCGACTGTTATGTTAAAAAAAGAAACGATTTGGGTGGCTTTAATCCGAAAATCTTAGTCGTTGATCAGATGGATGCCGAATAATTATGCAATGGATAGTTCGCTATGAGAAGGATCTTATACTAGGGATATCTAATGTAACGCCCCGAACCCTCCCCGGCTCGGTGTGTCACATTCCAAACCAATCCCGTGTTTAAAATGATGTTTAAAATCTTTTTTGTAAATTTTTCGACTCGGTTTTCGGGTTTTTCGAACCCTCAATTTTTGTTGGAAAACGTGCCAAAATACGTTTAAAATATGTCGGAAAAAGTTGGGTTAAAACAAAGTAGAAATAGTATTTTTTTCAAATTTTTTTTTAAAAACACTGCTGGGCGCGCCCCGTGCGTGCCAACCGCGATCGGTCGTGTTTTGGGCCCGATCGATCGGGCCCGCTCAGGCTATTTTCACCAAATTTGACCCCGGCCGTGATCGATCGTGATCCATGCCCGATCGATCGGGCCGGCTCGGGTATTATCGGCAAAAAACGTCCCAAAACACCCCGGTTTGACTTTTCTTAAGTTTCACAACCTTTCTACACTTTTCTACAAGCCCGACACCTCCAAAAATCCCGAAATTTTTACCATACCCTCCCGACACATAAATCTTTAAATCCCGTAAATTTTGTGAAAAACCGACTTCAAACAGATATTAATAAAAATAGCTAACTTAAACCCAACGTTGTTTGTTTTAAAATCAAAACGGACGGCATAACGCCTAAAATCCGATAAACCAAAACCTGCGATTTAAAACCGGAAAATATACATCTTCAATTCCAAACATTTGTAACTCACTACTTATCAACACAATAAATTCATAAAACCATCAAAGTGAGTACGAAAACATTTACGAAACCAAGTACTAAAACCTTCCACCATTCTAATCTATTTCAAAAAAAAACCTTTACAAAACAAAACTATCCACAACATTCCAACAAAATACCCGAAGAAGGATAGTGATCCAGACGCCCCGACAAATAGCCTGCACCGGCGAGCTCCGTACTCCTCCGACTGCGGCCTAATCCTCGGCGGTCTCGTCAACCTCACCTGTCAAATACTCGTCACCTACACCACAGAACACACACACACACGTAAGCTTACGCTTAGCAAGTAGGGAAAAGAAATACAACATGCACGATACACCCTAAATGCTCAACTCAACCCTCACATGCAGTTTCTACACACTCCGTTGTTTTCTTTTCGTTCTGATAGCATTTTCTCTAGTAAAATCCCTCTCGGGGTGCTCAACGAGCCACGTGCCCGACGAGGCTATTCTACTTTAGACCATTTCTAGTAAAATCCTTCTCGGGGTGCTCAACGAGCCACGTGCCCGACGAGGCTATTCTACGGTAAAGTCCCTTGCGGGGTGCTCAGCGAGCCATGTGCCCGACAAGGCGATCCTACCCTAGGCCATCTCTAGTAAAATCCCTCTCGGGGTGCTCAACGAGCCCGTGCCCGACGAGGCGATTCTATAGTAAAATCCCTTGCGGGGTGCTCAGCAATCCACGTGCCCGACAAGGCGATCCTACTTTAGTGCTCACTCATCAAACCCATGCTCACAACTCATGCTCACTCATTATCAAACCCGTGCTCACAATCTCATGCTCACTCATCATCAAACCCGTGCTCACAATCTCATGCTCACTCAATGCACAACATAAAATAACCACAACAACCAAACTAACACCAACAACAACAACAAACAAACACCAAACAACAATAACCAAGCAATTCATTCCCACACAACTCAATATAAACAACACAACTATCAAACAATAAATCCTACCGTTCCGTGATGTAGGCCCTAAGGCAAAACAAACATCCTCTACTTACCTGGTGTCTCGGTAATTGCTTTATCACTTCCACCAGTCAAATCACACGTTCGATCACCTAACAAATACAAAAAACTTACTTAATAACAAACTAAAAGATTCTATGGAAATCAACTAACCAAACTAAAGAAATTATTAACCTAAACTAACTAAAATTATGACACATATCATTTCCAACACACCAAACCCACTTTTTATGAAATGTACCGACGTCCAACTTTAAACGGCCATAACTTTCTCGTTTTTCAACGGATTTCGACGTGCCACCCCAATTCGGAAACCTCTACACGTCTACTATCTATTGAAACACTCAATTTAACCAAATAACCAACTTGGCCGAACCAAAAAGCCAGAAAACAGAATCGCCCATCTATGGTGAAAAACCAATTTTTCCAAACTTACTTCCAATCTTTAATCTAACTCAAAAATCAACCTAAACCAACCCATTCAACAACTAAATCATCAAAATAGGAAAGAAATCTAACATTTAAACTCCATTTTCGGAGGTCACACTTAGGGTTTTCCAAACCCTAAGCAAATGCACCCAAAACACTCTAAAACCCCTAAAAACCACCACCTAAATGTATAAAGTTAAAAAAACCACTCCAATTTACCTCAAAAACTCTTGAAACCCATGAAGGATTGGAGGAGAGAATGGCTCCAATGGTGGCTGGAAATGGCGTGAGAGAAAGGGGAGGAAGAAGGAGAAATTTATTCCAAAAACCCTAATTTTTCTCCTTTTTATAAAATCACTTTTCTTCTTTTTATTTTCCCCCACTAATTCTTTAAAATTCTCATTTAACCCTCACTCTTCTCTTCCAACGTGATGGCTTCTTCTTTCACTCATTTTCCTCCATTGCTTTATTATTTATTTCATTAAATGATAAATTTCTATTGGTTATTAAAAACTTTTGACTTTTCAAAAAGTTTTGGTTTGAATTTTCAACCCATTTCTCTTCTTTTGATTACTTGACTAAATTTCAAAAATAAACCCTCCTAACCGTATATTCTAGGACATACGTGCGTTACAGGAAATTCACGGGTGTTACAATTCACCCTCCTTACAAAAATTTTGTCCTCAAAATTTGCATACCTTAGTGATTCTTCCACTTTATCATTCCAACTCTATCCTCTTGCTATGTGGGTTTTCATGACGAATCTTAACTATGCTACGATTCGACACATAGATCGATTGTCCTTAACACTTCTCCAATAATGATCAGTCCTACATCTCCAAGTTTTAAATTTCACCAAATGTTCATTCTAATCTAATCTAATATTCAACGACTACTTATCGTAACTACCTCAAAAAAAAACTGTAACTCCAAGAACCCAATAAATAACCTTCTTACCCTAAATCCTCAAAAACCATTAAATTTCACTTAAGCGTCTATCATTTATACCCGCAAACTTTTCTGCATCTCCAAGAGTTTAACTAGGACTCTTCAATCCCTTTAACTTAGTTCTTAACTCAAATTGTTCCCTGAGCTCAATGCACATAGTCCCTCAATTCGCACATTACCATATACTTAAGGTCCAAAAATCTAATTTCCTCAATATTCTTTTAAAATGTCATAACTGATCTAATTTGAACGAACCTTACTTCTAAGTGCACTCCCATAATCATTCCTGTGCAATTATAATTTCTGCACTTCACTCAAGATGTTCAATTCTTACTGAACCCTCTTCATAATTTAATTCCTTACCTTACTTGCTCTCTAAATTTTGAATTGATTTGTCACGCTAAGTCCAACTACACCACTGCCCAAATTATCTACCGAGTACTCCTAAGAACCTAACGAGCAATGAAAATTTCCTACAACTTAAATTTTTAATTTTCTTAGCTATGATCTTTATAGTTCCATCCTCTTACGTTCATACGTTCTTATGTTACAGTTGCATACTTAAACACTCATCACTACACTCTCATGCTCGTCTATTTAAGTTTCAACTCCACCGTTTCCTCAAGCTGATTTCTCACTTATCCCTCCTCTTTTTTACACTCATTTCTTTCAAATAGTCATGACATTTTATTACTTATCCCTACGCACTCAAACACTTTTCGAAGCTAATTTTTGTCCCTTTCATTCGAACTCTATAAGTCCGCAAATCTTATCCACTTAGGGTATAGAACCCAGATTCTAACCTTCCACTGAGTTTACTTATAAAATCTATGTGTGAGACCTTTCTTTCCTTCTTATCCATATCCATTCATCTCGTATCCTCTATTTTCTCGACACAAGGCTAAGCTAGTTACCACCTCAACGGTTTGAAACTTTTTGACTTAGGTTTATGTCTACTGTACTTACCGCCTCTCGTTCAATATTCCTGTCAAGTCACATTCTACCGAACACTCATAGTATAAACCTAAATTTATAACTTCCTTTCCACAGTTCTTACAAATTTCAAAATTCACTCGGAATTCTCTCCAAATTTCCAAAGTTTACTTACTATTTGATTTTTGTTTGCTCTTCAACTTAGGTTCTAATATCTATCCCGAACCTTTCACAACTAGTCCAGTCCTCCATAGCTCACCTACTCATACATTCTTAGACCAGTACTCACTAATTTCAAAATTTTCCTAAAATGGAATAACGACTCACTCTCTCTTACCCTTCAACTCGATTTTAAACATCCCACTTAATTTCATTACTCTAACCTCAAAACAACACCCTAAATAAAAGGGCTAGGCTTTTCTATTGAATACACTCCTAAAACGGTGCCTATGCCTAAGGATCAACTCTTGTTAAAAAAAATGAGTATCATTGTGCATTAACTAATGGCTTTCTAATCCTCGATACTAATTAATATGAACATTTCTATATGATCACTCAGCCAGACTCACATTCACATTCACCACAAATGCACTTGCCGCAAAGGAATGAGAAACACCTGAGATGACAGCAGGATGGTCTTCGCCGTCAGGCTCGATCATAGCAAAAATTCTAGGCATAGCTTTAACTTGTTCTTTCTTCGCTACCAAGCAATCCTTCTCCATGTGACCTGGTTTGTTGCAATTAAAACATCGAAGAACTTTCGGCTTCAGGTAGTCTCGTAACATATGGCCAGTCTCCAAGCAATTGTAACACTTTCCGTCATACTGTCCACATTCTCCCGAGTGATGTTTTAAACACTTTGGACACTGCTGAAAAAACTTCTTCTGTTGTGGTTGATGCTGAGGCTTCTTACCACTTCTTTGATCTTTCAAATTTTCGCCCGGTCGTTTAGTACCTTGGAACTGAGAAGATGATCCGCTTATGCTAAACTGAGCTGTAATATCCTTGAACATTCTCTTAGGAGCATCAGCAGGTTTAAGAATCTTCCCAGCAGTTACCTCCACTTCTAAAGCCTTGGCCGTCACACGAGTAAAGGGTATCCCATCGATCCCAAAGGTCTTCACCAGCATTTCAATCTCTGGCTTCAAACCTTGTACAAACTGAAAAATTTTGTCTTCCTCCCTATTGACCATATGGCCGGCAAACTTGGATAATGTTTCGAACTGCTGAAGATAGTCTCCAATGGATCCAGTCTGCTTCAAAGCCATGAACTCTAATCGCTTTTCTGCTTGGACTGTTCGGTTATAGTATTTCTCATAAAATATTTCCTTGAAGTCTTCCCAATTCATACTCTGAGTATCGGTCATAGCTTTCACTGACCCCCATCAGCTTCTCGCACTATTCGACAAATGGAAGGTAGCACATTTAACCTTGTTTTGTTCTTCCACTTCTGCAACATTAAACATCTCTTCCATTGTACAAATCCAATTTTCAGCCACTGTCGGATCCGTCAAACTTCTTTCGAATGCCGGAGGCTTTAACCTTCAAAATCTATCGCCACTAGAGCCAGCTCCAGAGCTGGACCCCGCTCCAAGGTTTCCCGGTAGTCCTTGATTCATAAAAATACCGAGCAGCTGAGATTGCATGTTCAACAGATCCCGGAGTTGCTTATTCGGGTCCTCGGGCGGTTCTGGTTCATTCCGAGGTCGTCCAGGTCGTCTTGGTGGTCCTTGGTTTCTAGGCATTTTCTAATGCTAGTCCTGTAAAAGGTTAGAAAATCTAATCTTAGAAAAAGAACTAACTAAAGTTTAAAGAAATACTTACAGTCGGTGAAGCACGTTGCACAGCGGCCGGCATTGTCGGGTAATCCTTTGAACGTCTCGACCACTTTTTCTCTGATACCATCTTTGTAACGCCCCGAACCCTCCCCGGCTCGGTGTGTCACATTCCAAACCAATCCCGTGTTTAAAACGATGTTTAAAATATTTTTCGTAAATTTTTCGACTCGGTTTTTGGGTTTTTCGAACCCTCGATTTTTGTTGGAAAACGTGCCAAAATACGTTTAAAATATGTCGAAAAAAGTTAGGTTAAAACAAAGTAGAAATAGTATTTTTTTCAAATTTTTTTTTTTAAAAAAACACTGCTGGGCGCTCGCGCTGGGCGTGCCCCGTGCGTGCCAACCGCGATCGGTCGCGTTTTGGGCCCGATCGATCCGGCCCGCTCGGGCTATTTTCACCAAATTTGACCCCGGCCGCGATCGATCGTGACCCATGCCCGATCGATCGGGGCGGCTCGGGTATTATCGGCAAAAAACGTCCCAAAACACCCCGGTTTGACTTTTCTTAACTTTCACAACCTTTCTACACTTTTCTACGAGCCCGACACCTCCAAAAATCCCGAAATTTTTACCATACCCTCCCGACACATAAATCTTTAAATCCCGTAAATTTTGTGGAAAACCGACTTTAAACGGATATTAATAAAAATAGCTAACTTAAACCCGACGTTGTTTGTTTTAAAATCAAAACGGACGGCATAACGCCTAAAATTCGATAAACCAAAACCTGCGATTTAAAACCGGAAAGTATACATCTTCAATTCCAAACATTTGTACTCACTACTTATCAACACAATAAATTCATAAAACCATCAAAGTGAGTACGAAAACATTTACGAAACCAAGTACTAAAACCTTCCACCATTCTAATCTATTTCAAAACAAAACCTTTACAAACAAAACTATCCACAACATTCCCACAAAATACCCGAAGAAGGATAGTGATCCAGACGCCCCGACAAATAGCCTGCACTGGCGAGCTCCGTACTCCTCCGACTGCGGCCTAATCCTCGGCGGTCTCGTCAACCTCATCTGTCAAATACTCGTCACCTACACCACAGAACACACACACACACACGTAAGCTTACGCTTAGCAAGTAGGGAAAAAAAATACAACATGCACGATACACCCTAAATGCTCAACTCAACTCTCACATGCAGTTTCTACACACTCCGTTGTTTTCTTTTCGTTCTGATAGCATTTGTCTCTAGTAAAATCCCTCTCGGGGTGCTCAACGAGCCACGTGCCCGACGAGGCTATTCTACTTTAGACCATTTCTAGTAAAATCCCTCTCGGGGTGCTCAACGAGCCCGTGCCCGACGAGGCAATTCTACAGTAAAATCCTTTGCGGGGTGCTCAGCGAGCCACATGCCCGACAAGGCGATCCTACTTTAGTGCTCACTCATCAAACCCGTGCTCACAACTCATGCTCACTCATCATCAAACCCGTGCTCACAATCTCATGCTCACTCATCATCAAACCCGTGCTCACAATCTCATGCTCACTCAATGCACAACATAAAATAACCACAACAACCAAACTAACACCAACAACAACAACAAACAAACACCAAACAACAATAACCAAGCAATTCATTCCCACACAACTCAATATAAACAACACAACTATCAAACAATAAATCCTACCGTTCCGTGATGTAGGCCCTAAGGCAAAACAAACGTCCTCTACTTACCTGGTGTCTCGGTAATTGCTTTCTCACTTCCACCAGTCAAATTACACGTTCGATCACCTAACAAATACGAAAAACTTACTTAATAACAAACTAAAAGATTCTATGGAAATCAACTAACCAAACTAAAGAAATTCTTAACCTAAACTAACTAAAATTATGACACATATCATTTCCAACACACCAAACCCACTCTTTATGAAATGTACCGACGTCCAACTTTAAACGGCCATAACTTCCTCGTTTTTCAACGGATTTCGACGTGCCACCCCAATTCGGAAACCTCTACACGTCTACTATCTATTGAAACACTCAATTTAACCAAATAACCAACTTGGCCGAACCAAAAAGCTAGAAAACAGAATCGCCCATCTATGGTGAAAAACCGATTTTTCCAAACTTACTTCCAATCTTTAATCTAACTCAAAAATCAACCTAAACCAACCCATTCAACAACTAAATCATCAAAATAGGAAAGAAATCTAACATTTAAACTCCATTTTTGGAGGTCACACTTAGGGTTTTCCAAACCCTAAGCAAATGCACCCAAAACACTCTAAAACCCCTAAAAACCACCACCTAAATGTATAAAGTTAAAAAAACCACTCCAATTTACCTCAAAAACTCTTGAAACCCATGAAGGATTGGAGGAGAGAATGGCTCCAATGGTGGCTGGAAATGGCGTGAGAGAAAGGGGAGGAAGAAGGAGAAATTTATTCCAAAAACCCTAATTTTTCTCCTTTTTATAAAATCACTTTTCTTCTTTTTATTTTCCCCCACTAATTCTTTAAAATTCTCATTTAACCCTCACTCTTCTCTTCCAACGTGATGGCTTCTTCTTTCACTCATTTTCCTCCATTGCTTTATTATTTATTTCATTAAATGATAAATTTCTATTGGTTGTTAAAAACTTTTGACTTTTCAAAAAGTTTTGGTTTGAATTTTCAACCCATTTCTCTTCTTTTGATTACATGACTAAATTCCAAAAATAAACCCTCCTAACCGTATATTCTAGGACATACGTGCGTTACAGGAAATTCTCGGGTGTTACATCTAAGGCATTCATAAGGTAGTTTGATTTTTCGTTCGTAATGTATTCAATTAATTGCTAGGATTAGAGACGGGGAGATAATAACCCGTTAGTTGGATAAGTTTGTCACTACTTGGGAGGGATTGATAAATATATTTGTGAAATCGCCATCAACACATGAGAATAGGTTAATAAATTGAGTTAGGAGTAATAAACATGATTAATTAAGGTGAAATGAAAAGTTTTAGATTTCTTCTCTCATTAGATTCTTCAACTATATTCAATTTTAGTTTATTTAATTAAGTTCTCTTGCTCTCTTTTAATCAAAATTATTAAAGTTTTGTTGTTCATCTATAAATAGAATTAAAGTAATTTAATAATTAGTGGAAATAGTCCTCGTGAATTCGACTCGTATTTATTCACTTTACTATTTTTGCGACGTGTGCACTTGCGTTCGTATTTTTTGCAACAAGATGCCGACTAGTTTATTAACTTCTAGTAAGCAAAATTTAAGGGTTTATGGTTTTAACATATTTCTTTTCATAGTAATTTTTTTGCATGCAGTTCCTTGTTGATACACACACATATTAGTTGATTTTACTGAGAGGTTTGGGTTATGATAAATAGTATGTATGACAAAAATTCTATCAAGATCTATGTTCTAATATAAATGAGTAAGTGGTTTTCTTTCAACGTTAGTTTTGTCCTTCCACAATTTTTTAACAATAATTACGTAGTCTTGAATAGAACTTAATGTGGTAAGAACATATATTAGGAGGATCATTAGGTTCGTCATCTTAATGCGGCAAATATCAAATATAAAATCTAAAATTAGGAGATCTATAAACTAATGTCTTATAGTTTAAATTTTTGTCAAAAAATCTCATAGTAAAAGGTATTAACAACATATATACCCTTACCATTAAGGGTCTATTTATTTCCATTTGCGATTTACCGTAGATAGGCAAGACAAAGATTGCTTTCCCAATCCCCTTCAACCTTTTCCATCTGCGATTTTACCAAAGACTGGCAGCTTTTCCATATGCTTCGGCAGCCCCCTCAAATTTCTACACTTACTTATTTGAAGATGTTCTAGTCTTTTGAAGGTCGAAAAATTTTGGACGTGCCTAGACAAAAAAGTCAAGTCGAGCGACACAATGCTTAGAGAAGATCAGATCACCAAGTCCAAGACTAGGTTTATAGTAAAAGACTTGATATAGATTGAGGCCTAGCCCATACGAGATGTGTTAAAGCCAATATAACAATCACAAAATTATAAGATAGTGCAACCAATATAATCCAAATAGTATTGTACAAAAAAATAAAATGCGTAACACCCAAATATAAAATTACAAACCAACCTGAGAGAAGAAAATAAATAAAGTGGACCTCACCAAGGAGAGAAATAAACCACTCAAGATGGAAAAAAGAAAAGAGAGAAAATTTCTTTCTATGAACAACTACCTCCCGCCTATACAAATCTTACCTCAAAAAAGGGAAAGTCCTTTGTGATGAGCGACTAACTCAATAACGGTAAAGTTTTACATTCAACAATGAATTTAAATGTGAAAACATGATAAATATAAAACATTTTCATAAAAATTATTTTGATAAACCAACAGTAGGACAAACATTATATCTTGAAAAATCTCAGCAAAATATGAATCCACTCACGGACTCCGAGCACACAATGTCATAGGCATATGCATTTATAACAGCCATACTCGGTGATCGCTAAAGTCACAAAAATAAAGACCCTAATAAGGTTTTGTGACGACCCAGAGGCAGGCCTAACAAAATGTTTAGTCGGATGACCCGATCCTCAAAAAGAACTTGATCGCTCAGCCCAAGGCTTGGTTTGCAACGGAAAATATGAACATAAATAAAAGTCTAGATATACATAGTGATCACATATATAATAGTACAATAATTAAATAACAGTTCAATAAAGTTTAAATACCTAAGTTCAAATCCGGATATCTTATACAAGTCCAAATACACAAAGAAATAAATAGAAAACTGCCACTGAACCCCAACTTCTAGTTACTCTTATTCTTGCCTAGAAAGGAAGGGCGTCGTTTGGGATCAGTGACTAGCTTAGTAGAAATGTTGTACTAAATGCAATGCATGTAAAACTTATTTTATCTTTCATTTCAAAACATGATAAGACAATGAATGATTTTCAAACATCTTTCAAAGAAAGTCAATTTCCATCATCTTATGAAAACATGCTCTACCAGCAATTGATGTGTCATTATTTAAAACGTTATTATATACATAGACAACTATAATAAACTATGTCATCATCGTACTTTTCACTTTAAAATCATTTCAGTGGAACAGAATGGTCATATAAGGACCCCTTTGGCATACTAACATAGAAAGGAGGGAACCCGAAGGTCCAACAGCACCTCATGAGCCAAGAGGAAGGTGGAAAGTAACGGCGATTCGAAGATCCATCAATGTTACCTAGGTAGCTGGCAAACTCAGCACAACACTACTCGTAATATGAAATAATAAATATACTTTGATCAGGTTTAGGGATTCAAAACTCACAGAGCGCGTCAACACTACCCTATTAAAAATTTTCATAATCGTGGAGACAAGACAACCTTCACGCAATAGAAGGTGTATTGGGATAACCTCGTGATGCTTTGACACTGAAACTGTTCAAAGCATCAAGAGGATTCATCCCTCATACTATAAATCACAACTATATGAAAATGCCATGCATTAATGGTAAACATGTAAAACTGAGTACATATATGTAAAAAGCTAATATACTGACGACCAGACCCTGTCAGGTTTTTCATAGGTGATAACTCACAAAGATAAAGTTTTTATAAAACAATGATGCAATGTAGACAAAAAGTATAAAACCCCTACCTCGATGATTTTCGTTTCTCTTACTAGCAGGAGCGACAACCTCATGCACTGACTTGAAATCCACGAACTGGTCTGAGCATAAAACAAAGTCAATGCATAAATGTCCCACTCAACATTAAGGAAAAATATTAGATGAGTCCTATGCCGGGACTAGAAACCCAAACCGAAAACACTATAAATGGTCGCAAACTTCACCTTGGCGAAAAAATTTTCTATTAAGTATAACGCTATGCGGTATACAGACTTGCTGTGGTTGACACTTCACGGCATGGGTCGAGCCTTATTTACTTATATTTGAACATGGGTCGACCACCCAGTAAACACTTGTAGGCGGGTTGCGTCTTACTGGTTGACACTTATAGGCGGGGTTGACACCTTTAAGCAAGGGTCGAGTGACCTCTCAAAAGGGTTGACACTTTGACGACTCTATTTCTAACCATAGGGTTTGAAGTATCGACCAGTCATCCACAGTAGTCGACACTTTAGTGATTTCCAATGATGAAAAGTTGCAAAAACCTCCCCCCTCCCTTTGTTTCTCACCACCAATCACTCAAACAACTTACATAAAACTTAAAACCTACTCCAATTAACCCACGTATTCGAGTTTCCAAGCTCGAATTCGATTCCAACAAAACCAAAAATTTCAAATCTAAAATCAAAATGAAAAACTTACCAACTTTCAAAACTCATTTACAAGAATTGTTGATCGAAGCCCTGTGAACACGTCCTTAGCCTTAGAACGTGACGATTGCACAATCAGAATGAACCTCTCTCTACCCCTTTCCTTTTCTCCTTGCGGCACACAAAAGAAAAAGAGGAGGAAAACCTTTTTCCACCCCTTGTAGGAAAAAAACAAATTCCTTTTAAGAAAAAATTATTTAATTTAAATAAAATAAAATCAATTCAATTCTTACCTTTAAAACTCCAATCATTATCCAAATTCTACTTGAAAAATTCCTCAAATTTCTCCTTACGGCACACAAAAGAAAAAAAGGGAGGAAATAGGGTTTTCTCCTGTAACGACCCGCTGGGCTCCCCCGACAGGTTGTGCAGTCCGGCCCACTAGCCAACTGACACTGCCACGTGGTTTCCCTTAGGTTGTCTCATGTGTACTCACGATCTTCCCCCACCACCTGGTAAATGGGGGTTTTTGCCTTCTCTGGAATTAGAACCCTGGCCCCCAGGTCTACATAACCAAGAGTTCACCATCCCAGGTACCATTTGAGCTACAAGCTTGGGCGTTGGATAAAAGCAAAAGGAGGGCACATCATGACCGTATGACCAATCGACAGTGAGCGCGCATCCATTCTCCATCCGCGCACGCACACAGATCCTCACCCTCGGTCATAGATCAAATCTTCATCAAGGGCTCACATTACATCCTACCATCAACCAAACCCTAGCTAACCACCATTAGGGTTATTTATATGCATCGCTTATTCGCATTGAGAAACCTTTTGCCAATTTCTTAATACAGGAGTCACCTTTGTCTTCCAAATAGAGAGACATTGTTACCTTCAAGGGAAGTTAGCCACGGATTTTTTAATCCGTGAAAGGAGTAGGTCACCCTTGCTTACTAGCTCAAGGTTGCTAAAGTAAGCTTGTATCGCCATTCCTCATCATTCTTCCTTGGAATTTTGATCTACGAGGGGGCCGAACTGGTGCCCGATAGTAGTTGTTTTCCTACGGGAAAACATGCACCCGTGAGCATAACATAAGATAGCTCTCAGGTCCGCTTAAGGTTTTCATCTCTTTCTTCCATCTTTACCTTATTGTTCTGTTCTACACGTTACACATTCATCCGCACACATTCTTCATCTTTTTTTTGTGGGTTTAACATGGGTCCTTTCTAAGTTTGCCAGTGTCAATTTTCCTCATTGAGATCATCCAGAATTATCGACGACGAGCATTTAAGTTTTCAATCGAAACTTTTTTGGCAAAATTTTTGAAGACTCTTGTTTCCCAAACGACTATGTAAAAATTGACAAATAAGATACCAAATCCAAGTTTGGAACAACATTTATCTATATATGGCAACCTGACCCAACTCAGATGAGCTTTGAAAGGAGAAAAGAGAAACAAAATGATTGTAACGGAGAGAGGGAGTGATACTGATGGAGAAAGAAAAAAGAGAAATGGAAAGAGGGAGATGATTGAGAGACAAGGGAGGAGAGAGAAAAAATACATTTTTTGTAAAATAAATTGAGGATTTTTACACCAATACCATAAATTTGAAGTTACTCGAGCGATGAGAAATGATGTTGAACTTGCACGAACTCTAAAAAAAAGAGTAATGTTCTGTTTATTTTCTATTCTTGATTTATCTTCTACTTTTATCTTCTAATTTTTATTTATTTGTATGACACTCATTGATTCATGCAATTAACATGATAAGTCATTGCATCAATTAATGAGTCATATCCTAAGGAAAAAATTAGATGGTAAGAAAAGAGAATAAACATAGTATTACTTTTTAGAAAATAAACACAATGTTTTCAATCGCAATACTTCCCATCGTCGTAATCTTCGTCTTCTTCTACACAAACCATGGCACGATCGTGAAATTGATCGTCCCCTCTTTTCTACCTCGCAGTTCTTCACACACGCATTGATCACGTGTGTGAATTAATGCACGCCTAATATTGATGGTATTCGTTGGTAGCACCTATAATTGTGAGACTTTTTTGACCAAAACTTAAACTATAAGGTTTAATTAAAGGGACCCCTTAATTTTAGAATCTATATTGATAATTACTCTCACTTAAAATCTAAAATGGAAGGTTATAAAATTTAGACTTTATAATGGTAAGTTTGCCGAAGTTATCTGCAATACTCTTTGTGTCACAACCCTTACCCGTATTCTAATAAATTTTTTTTTTGTCAACTCTAACTTTAACTATACTTAAGCGAAAATCTCAATCAAAATCGAAATCGGAATTGAAATCGAAGCTCGTTTGGTAAAACGTTTAAAACAATTACTAAAACAATAAACTATAAACAGTAAACAATTAATTAATAAAAGAAAATCATTTAATAAAACCCCCTTTTTTTTTTTTTTTATAAAGGCCAGAACTGGTGGCGAGCAATCGCCAGAAACCTGGCGATTACTCGCCAGCCAGCGATTGCTCCTGGCGAGCAATCGCTGGCAGGCGATTGCTCCTAGTGAGCAATCGCCCCCTGGCGATTTGCCTCGCCTGGCAATTGCCTGCCAGGCAGAGGAGGAGGCGATTGCTCGCCTCCCAGAGGCGAGCAATCGCCACACTCTCTGGAATTCCTCCAGAGAGTGCAGTTCTTCCCCCTCCCCTTTTTCCTCTTCTTTCTTCTTTCACACACTCCCTGCATTTCACGGCCTTTAACACAAACCAACAACACTATAACACTCTAAAAAAACATAACACTTATCAATTCTTCCTCCTTTCTCACACTTTCTTCACACCTTTCTTTACATACATCAATAAAACATACTTCAAACTTAACCTTTATCCAAACCCCAAACACAACACTAATCATTTTAAAAATATAACTGATTTCCATAAAAAAAACGAACCGCATGGTTCCGTTTAAAAGTTTAACAATCCTACCTGTTTTAAAACATCAAAAACATCACAAAACATCTTGCATTTTCTATACAATCACCCAAACACCGTAAAAAATATCTAAACGTATTAAAAATTCATCTAATTCATTTTTTGTCCCAACAATACCCAAAACTCTCAAAACACTTAACCTTGAGTCCACTCGCCTAGCCAAAACACAAGTCGCCGCCACGAGCTCCGCCCATCGACCGCTACACTTGATCATCATAAAGTGGTTCCTCACCTTCGTTCTCGTCACCTACATCATACAATAACTACATTAAGCCTAATGCTTAGTAAGGAGCGTACTAAACATAACTTTACATATATGCATGACATTTATAAAATATTTTTCGTTTCGTAAAACCTTTTTCTTGTCCCGTGAAAACATTCATTTAGTCCCGTGAGAAACATTCATTTAGTCCCGTGAGAAACATTCAGTCAGACCCGTGAGGAACATTCAGTCAGGCCCGTGAGAAGCATACATTGTTCACCTGATCGTTCTTTCATTTAACTTTTCATAAAAACATGTTCATAAATAGTTCGTATGCATTTTACTAAAACATGATGCATGAGGAGACATACACGTAAGGAAATCCTATCACATGAGCACTACTATATAACTAAGGCACTACTTAACTATCAATCTTTCCTTAACTACCCGTCTTCCACCAACCTCTATAACCACTTTCTTCACAACAGTCAACCTTATCAACATTGTATGAAGTAGGGCCTTAGTGGCCGGAAAGCCTAGCGCTCACTTACCTGGCGTCCTAAATATGCCGAGCACCGTCCTTTGAGCTTGGGTCACCTAGGGCATTTAACAACAAACCATTAATATCGACTCACGAACATCAAATCTAACAAATTGTCTTCTCGAGCTAGGACAAATTCTTCTAAAAACTCTAATTCACTTCGTTTAGGCATTTTATCGAGCACTTGGTGCTCACAAACTTCAAAAACTCCATTAATGTCTTTCAACCACATTTCCAACAACCTAACTTGACATTAAACCTCTACCAACACCATTAATCAACTCCAACAACTTCAAAAATCATTATTATATCATCAATGAGTAATAATTAAACAACCCTAACTATTTCTAACAAAACCCCTAATTTTCTTTACAAACCCTAACTCAAAAATAGCTCCAAAACGACCAACCAACTTAACTAAAGCATATAGCTTACTTGGAGGGTTGATTTGATGAAGAACTTTGAAGGAGGAACACGCCGGAAAAAGAGGATCGTCGGCGTCGGAAGATTTGCGATGAAGAGAAGGAGAAATCGCCAAGGGGGAGGGAGCTCGCGTGAGGGAGAGAAAGTGAGGGGAAAAAGGAGAAAGAAACCCTTTTTAATTAAAACTTGAATTCCAAATTTACCAAAATGCCCTTAGCTAATTCCTTTACTTAAACCATTGTTTCATCTATCGGTTTAACTTCTCCGAAATTCCCTTATTCCTCCAAATATCTCTATTTATTCTTAGGGTTCTAACGAAACTTTCCGTTGGCCATTTGGACTTAATTTAATATTTCTACGAATTTAACACTCTATAATGCTTAAAATATTAAAATTCGAAACTTAAGGCTCGAAATTCCTAGAACGAATTTCTCGGGTGTTACACTTTGTCATACAAAGCTTCGTTTTAGGGACACATAAAATTATGACTGAAATAATCTCCATAAATATGCTATTGATTTTTTCATGCTCTATGAATTGTTATATACAATAAGATATATGGAGATTGAGATTCAAGCATAATAAGACACTTTTATCTTTGCATATTTCTAAGATTTGTCGTAACATTCAACTTAGCTAAAATTAGTTTTTACAAAAAAATTAGGGTTAAAATCAATTTAAACCCCAAGGTATGAGGTTAATTTGAAACACCGCCTAAACTAAAAACCCTAAAATTAAAACTTTAAACTATCCAAAATGTAACAAATCAAATCCTGACGGCGGCCAATCACCCTTTATTCTGAATTTACGCCGAGAATGAGGGGCTGATCACCATCTGTTCTGTCCACTACTTACGTGGCGCTGGACATATTGCATCAGGAGGGTGATGTGTGGGGTGGAGACCCCGTTCAATGTGCACCGCACATGATTTGAGAACGGGGTGTCCCTGTCCTAGGACCCGATTCTACCAACCCCCCGATGGCTAGAGGATTCTCAAAGTAGAAAGGAGTCGAACTTTGAAGGGATACTCTTATTGGCACTTAGCTCTTACATGCACAGATCGTTATGAATTAATAGAACATATTTCTTTAACTTGGTATCCTAAATTAGGATACTTCGTTTAAAATTATTTTTTTTTATAAAAGCATTTCAAACATAAAACATATAAAATGTGTATCATTGTATGATGAAAATCAATATACATTTTATTTATTAAAAATTTATATGAAAATAAAATACTAACACAGAATGAACTATAAAAGTAAGTCACTATATGTGATCTTTTAAAAAGATTTATGCAAATGAAAACCAAACATCTCACCTAAACAAAAAGACCATCTACCTTGATAGTTCATCTATGCCTCTTTACAAAATTTTGTGTTGCCTTATGTTTTTCCATATCGGTGAACATTCTCGATATCTAAAAAATATAAATTATTCAAATAATGAGTTTTTAGCCTAGTAAATAAATCTAACACATAGAATAACTAATCAAAACTCTATTAACACCATATAGGATCAATTATCATCATCCACTATAATGATTCTTTGAAAATCATATAAATCATGTTCTTTTGAAAGTCATGCAATTGCTATAAAAATATGCATACTCAAAATAAATCTTTTGAAATCACTCAACCATTGTTTAAAATCATTTTCATCAAATAAATCCAATGCAAATCAAATGAACTTTGTATGATTAAAACCATTTTTTTAAGAAAACTCCAATGCATCTTTTAACAACCAAATGTATATGTTAAAAATGCAATACACTTTAATTCCAACACGTATAACCATCACACAATCCTACATGTTCTTGGGCTTTCTCCAACAGAGCTGTAGGACCCTATACATTGCTTCTTCTCGAGATTTAGGGATTTTCAACCCAATGAACACATTAAGTTGATCTCCTTCTCATTTTCACAGTCATACACATCGCACAAGAATAGACAATTTCAACCATTGGGTTCATGTGTTACCAAGATTGTCAACTTCTTCTTTTTCTCAAATGCATGTTTTAACTCATTTTATAAAGTCAATGTCATGCACATTTAAAACCATGCAACTCACCCATGCAATTTATTTTGAAAATCAACATATCACATTGATTTAAAACAATGTTTTCCAAACATTTCTTTTTAACATCACAATACAATTTGAAAACATATTTTCTTTTTATAAAACACCATTCATTTCACATCAAAACAACATCCATTTAATCACTTCAATCCACAATCGAAATTCTAAGTCTAACCAGAACCAATGACATAATTTAAATCTATCACCACCTAAATAATGCAATAAAGGTTAAATTAACTATTCTAAATGTAGGATTTACTTACCTATTGAAAGTTCCTCCTCTCCCACGAAATTTCCATCTAATGAATTGATTTTTAGTCCTATAAAATCGTCTTCCCAAGCTGAGTAATTTTCCTTTGAGGAGCAAGTCCAAAATCTCATTTTTTTTTCTCCCTCTTTTTCTCTCTTCTTTCTCATTTTTCTCTCTTCTCAATCTGAATCCCATGAAAATGACTGTCTTTTCAACCTTTGTCCCTAATTTCTAGATGGTTCTTGGATAAACTTCCTTTTCTAATCCAACCTCTTCATGTCTTTGTACAAAATTGTCATTCCTTCTATGGATATTCTAAAAAATACCATGATTATTTATGTTTAAGTATACTTAGTTTAAAATAATTAATTTTGATTAGTCTTAAATTAATCAACATGATTAACATAATTAATCATGATTAATTAGCCTTGATCATACTTAATTAACTACTTAAGCAAACAGGTTACTAAACATATGTTGATTGTCACATGTCCTAATTCCATTGGTTTTCCAAACCTATTGCATGGATACATGTTACAAAGTGTTGGAAACATTTTCGTTTCTTTAACTTTCTCCAAACTCTCACTCTAAGATATAGTTTAATGTCATTTACCAAAATAGTGTAGTTGAAAACATAAATTGCATTCATCAGATTAAAAAGTAAATAACTTTTGCTACAACATCCAACTTCTTTCATTTCAAAGTCATTCTTTTCCTCTACATGTCTAGTTTAAGACTGTTAAATTTCATAGAAGTCAAATTATCACAGCAAAAGTTATTACACTTACTATCAAGTCTTTTCCTACAAAACAATTTCATTCTTGGCATTCACAAAGACTTTGTACCATTTCTTCAATACAACTTTTATAACTTATATTCATATACCATCCATAATAAATATCCACAATACATTATTGACAATACAATATTGAAAGTTCAAACCATTACTCCCTGCCCCGGAACAGCCCCTCGTTCCTTGCACCTCAATTTCAAAGGTGCTTGAACACAGGGGGTCCCCTTCACAGAACGGCCCCCCGTTCCTTGCCTCTCTGATTTTCTCCCATTTCAGGGGGTTCTCAAGAATGGGGGGTCCCTGCACCAGAACGATCCACTATTTCCTCCCTCTCCATTTTAGAGCGTGGTTGGGAACGAGGGGTCCCCGCCTCTGATCAAGGCCCAATTCTTAAGTGTAATGTTTAAGAACGAGCTCAGGCCTAATTTTGAGAACGGGTGGTTGTTGCCCGAGAACGAGGGGTCGATCTCTAACAATATATAAGAAATCAATCCCCCGTTCTGCCCCTTACTTTCAGAAAAACTAATTTTCTCTCGGACCCCTCAATTTCAACCCAAAATCATACCATTTCACACCATCGTCGTATTGATTTCTCCATCCCTAATCATTTCCTTCAAATATCATTAAAAAAAATCCAACAAATAAAAGTCATAAATCGTTTAAATCCTTAATTCAATTTAAATAGCCAAATTCTCTTCAAATGACTCTCAAATTAATGATTAAACAAAAGGTTGCCCCTTCATAAGAAGGTCTATCATAAGGTGTCCCGACCCAACGTGCTCCGCCAAATCGCCTATCGTTGTCACAAGGAGAACCATCTCAAGGGGGTTTGACAAATCGGACACTGTCATCACAAGATGCTCATGCTCAAGCACGACGACTGCAAACTAGGTAATTTTTTTATTGAATTTTGAAATTAGATGTGTCAAGAGCAGTTTGAGCGGGATATGTCAAACCGTTCATTTATTCATTCAAAGACTGTCAACTTTAGAGATTAAGAGTCATTGGAGATCAAGGAGATGTTTGACAGAATCGCTCTACATAAGGTGTACGGATTGATGGGCGATAGCTGCGATAAAATTGTTCACTTGTTTAATGCAAATAATAAGAATCATTGAAACTTTTTATTTGAAACATAAGAAACTCGGAAGTTAACTTTTGAACCTATCCAAATGATGATTTGCCAATCATTTTGCAGTAGCATGTCGATTCTCAATTTTCCTTGAACAGTTGTGAGAATTGTTGAAATTCTTTATTTAAAACGTAGGCTCATTTTGCATCTTCGAACCAGGTAGATGCCAATCACTGCCGTCAGTCACCGAGATTCACTTTTAGTGAATATTATCTCATCGTCATTATTCAAAGCATATTCTACTATTTCTTCTCAAATTGCCATTAAAGAACTATATTTTTTTCCCAATTAAAATCTCATCGAAATTTCTTTCATTACCAATATGTTTTCCACCATATCATCCTCCAAGTCAACCGGTGTTCAAAGCTTATCGTCTAGAGTTTTCGAAGTCGATTGCATTTTTATTTCTTCATTACCTTCTATTTGATTGAATGTCCGAAGATTACCATATATGGTCGTGAAGTATAAATATCAGTCTATATTGGCATCACAAGGTGTTGTCTCGTTTAAATTAACTGAACTACTCGAATCAGAATCAATCAACATCATTAATATAGAGAAAATTTGCCGGAGAGTAGAGAAAATAGTATAGAGTAGAGGTTTTAGGGTTTTTGCGAGTTGGTGTGGAAAATAACTGGTTATTTTTTTTTTATATATTGGATTGCCCCCTCGTTCTCAAAATTGTGGCTGAGAACGGGAGGTCATCATCCCTATTCAGGGCGCCATTATCAAGCATAATGTTAACTAGTGTCGTTTCTGGGCAGGGACCCTCTGTTCTCATCCCCCAAAAATTAAGGCATAAAATGGGGGTCCCTGCCCCGAAACGAACTTTATTCTTAAACTTTACGCTTGAAAACGAGACCTCAATTCCGTGGCAAGGTCCCCCCATTCCCGATCATCCTCTAAAATGAGAAGACAGAAAACAGAAGGTCGTTCCGAGACAGAGACACCCTGTTCTCGAATCACATGCGATACACGTTGAACAAGAGGGTCTCCACCCCCCATCAATCCCCAACTCAATATGTCTAGTGCCACGTAAGCATTGGATAGAAAGAGGGGTGATCTGCTCCCTGTTCTCAGCATAAATTCAGAACGGGCGATGATCAGCCCTGACCAAGGTTTAGTTTGTTACATTTTGTAAAGTATAAGGTATTAGTTGTTAAGATTTTTAGTTTAGGAGGTGTTTCAAATTAACCCCATACTTAAGTTTCATTTTGATTTTAACCTAAAAATTTCTGCAAAGTAGCTCCAACAAAAGATACTAATTCTATTCCAAGATAGCATTAATTCAACTAATTTTAGATTTTCATGAAATGAATAAACAACTTGAAAAAAAAAAAAAAAGATGAAAAATTTCATAAAAGCCTCCGACAATTTAAGAGAAAATATTAGACCCCATTCCGTCGTAATCGAAATGGCACATTAATTGCTCAAAGACAGGAAAAGAATGCAAATCCAAGGCCGGCGAGTACAGATCCAAGGGACTCGGAGATGGCCGAAGAACTAGAACTTGCCGGGGCTGGGGCCGGAGCTAAAGCTACTTCGTTTTCTCCAGTCACCGTCTCAGGCATCGCTGCTGTCGCCGATGATTGGGATGATCTTGGCGAAATGGCTTACAATGAAAAGAAAGCAAGATATATCAAACATCTAAATGTAGTGCGACAGTTCATAATAGAGTAATTTAAATGGGTAAACGAAGAACATCTTAGCTTTGCAATCAGAAAAGATCGTACCAGGAGAAGTTATTGGGGTAATAGACACTGCAAAACCACAAAGAAAAAGGAGAATTAGGAGAAACACTTTCTCGATAAAAAAAAAAAATGGTTTTACCCAGAAGGAAAATGAGAACTAACGTCCACATTTGGCAGCAGCAGGAGCAGAAACTTGACAAGCAGCAGGAAGAGACAACGCCTTGGTTACATTCAAGATGACGCCCAGCTGAGCGCTGCTCCTGAACGCTTGACAGAGGCAGTCGGCGTCGGCTTTAAGCACCGTCTTCAGCCCCGAACAGCACGTCCCTTCTGGTTTCGTCGTGGTGCTATCATTGGACACGAACGACAAGCAATCAGCCATGTTTAGTATGAGGCTAGAGCAGTCCACCGCCGGTGCTGGGGCATCGTGGGACGACCCTCCCTCGGTAAATTGGACGGCCAACAGTATCCCTATGCACAAAGGCAAAGGAAACTTCACTGCAGCCATTTTCGTTTTGCCTCAAGGCTACACACAGACCACAATAAGAATGAAGAAGAAACTGTGGGAGTCTAGTAGGATGAATGTGTTTGATTTAGTGAGAATTTAAACGAAGTGGCGTTGATGAAAGAGTATGGAGAATTCAGAATAGAGAGAGTTTTGCAGGTGTTTCGCAGATAGTTAGAGAGAGAAAGAGAAAGAGAGAGAATGATTACATGTGTCGAGCATCACATTCTTCGATCTAAGACATTGCAATCATGATCATTGACTCCATGTGATTGAATATTTGGAGAATAAAGTAAAAAATGGAAAGAGATGTCAGAAAAAGCAGCACACTAGTGAAGTAAGACAGTCATGATTGTTCGGCGTGCAATTTAAATTTCAAAACTAAACCATTGCTAAAACAAAACCATTCATCTTATGTGCTTTAAACATTATTTTTTATTTATTTATTTTACTATATTCAATGATTTATTATCTGGTCTTTTCAATAGTGATTCTGATAGATCAACTTTGTTGAACAAAGATCATATATTATATAATTTTATTATATTGATGTGTTATAACTATATTATATAAAACTTATTAAATTTTTTTAAATACACACCATGTTAGTAGGCTTAAAATATCTAAACTAATATCAATTTGTGTTGATACAAAAATGTAATTTTAATGCACAGTATTTAAAAGGTTATAGTACTTATTTAGTGAATCAATTATATTATTCTTCTTTGATTTCTATAGTATGAGAGAAGAAGATTTCGACATAGAAAAATTCCTGTAGAAAAAAAATATCACATACCATGTTTTACAAAAAAATTACTCCAGTAGGTTAGACTATGTCATTTCTTTTGATAGACGTAGGAAGGATTTTGGGACTATGGTTAAGAAACCAAGGTGGACGCGATACAGTTCGGTGGATTATGGGTATGGAATCGAAACTGACCATATTTCACGATTCGGTTTCAAATTAAAAAAAATGGTTAAAAAATTATATATATTTTTTATTGCTTTTGGTCGGGTTTCTGAGTTTGGGTCAGGTTTGAGGTTGGTTTCGAGTATGGGCCGATTTTTTACCGATTTTGATAGGGTTTTAACCGGTTTTAGAGTCAAAATTTTCACTCGCGGTTCCGTTTGGTTTTCACGATTTTTGACTCTAAAATCGTTGACCGTGGGATCTTGAAAATTTAGAACCGGAATCGGGAACCGTGATGGCAAAAACCGGACCGAACCCACACTAAAACTGCAATTCTAGTTAAAATAGTGGCTCGGGTACGATTTTGCATGTACCTATAAGAAACTAACTACTAGAAATTCAAGATTTAGGACTAACACTTATGTAGACACAATAATGTAACAATAATTACATTGATAAATAAAAACAATATCTAAATTACTTGTCATCACCACGTTTGTTAATTAAAACTAATTTATGTATGTAATTAGAGACGACTTGCAAAGGATCTATGACTTCAGTACTCCATTGTTCATTAATTAACTTTCTAAACGATGGAGACAATCTACCAATGATATCTCTACTAAAAATAGAGCAGTATAAAATATATTTTAATGTATTTTATATATATATTTTTTGTGGTAATTTAAATCTATTTCTCTGTTTATGATATTTAGTTCACATGAAAAAAATAAAATAAAATTGATGAAGATCTTGCTAAAATATTGGGTGAATATTTTGTTACAAAAAAAAAATGATTTTATGCTGCATATAAATATATTAGGGTTTTGGAAAACCATAAGACAAGCATAGACACTATTTAGTTGAAAAACTAGACGAACGAAAGAGTTGCTAGAGAAGAAAACACAAATTTTGAGAGAAAATTGACCCGAGCAAGAAATTCAACATGGAGAACAAGCACAAAATGTCAACATAAGTGTGTATTTGGAGTTACTAATATGCTTGTTGAATCCATGCAACAAAGGATAAAATTATGATGTGAGAACTCAATTAAAAAATATTATAGTGTTGAAGATTACTCTATGCAGGCACCCTGAAATGAAATGTTGACGCTCAGTATCAAGCTATATGCATAATGGAAGAACTCGCGGACGCTCAGTCCTGAGATTTGGCCGTAGAAACCCACTACAGAAGCCTAGTTAAATTTGCAAAAATTCGATTTAGAGAATTAAGCATTTGAGAATAGAAGTGTGGACTCCCACAGTGGATGCTAAGATGAACCGGCATATGTCTAGTCCCGAGGTAAAATTTTTCGAAGTTCAATTTGTAGACGTCTGAAGATAGATGCAAACACCCAAAGGATATTGCTGAAGTACTACCTACAGACAAGAATTCAAATTAAGGCTTCATGCCGATGCCCAGTCACAAAATGCTGAAGTCTAGTAAAGTACCCGCAAAATCTCATCGTCTCGTTGATGTCTCTAATGACTATATCCCGAAAGCATGGATGGATAATAGAGGACGACCACTGCTCGAGAATTTTGAAAGCCACTATTAAAAGAAGCTCACTCCACTCATTTTTCCATTCTCTTCTTGTTTTCTCTCACTCTCGACTTGTCTCTCCTTGTACTCTTTTTTCTCTCTTTCACTATTCTTTTCACTCACTCTACTCTCTTCTTTTTCATCATTTTGCTCACACAATGGTTTTTCTCTGTTTTTGAATTCTTTTGCAATCTTCACTAGCCCCCCCACGATTTTAGTGATTTGAGAATTACCATTCTACCATTTTGATTAAAAGATGACTCATTCTTGAAACCATTGTGGTTGACTTTTCTATCGAATTGCTAAGATCGTTTGTAGCTTGCATGGATACTACATCACAAAAAACTTAATTCTTATAATTACCAATTGAGAGTGCAACTTTCACTTGTCTAATTACTTTCATTTCTCCACAATCACTTAACCATTGTAGCTTGTATGACCTTGGATGTTTCACGGTTTTCAAGCTCAACTTTTCTACCAACAAAATGCTAGAACTGTCAGTACAACTTCTACTATCAATTATCAAACTACATATCTTGTTCTTCACGTGGTATCTAGTGTGAACTATGCTCTCTCTTTGTACTTCATTTCCATCCTACTTTGTTTGAACGATGAGTACACGCCTAGTGACCAATAGCTCTCCACTCACGGGTTCCTTTACATCAACATGACTACAATTTTTTAATGGTGGCATTTCATAATCAATCAAACAATTAGAAGCAATATGACCAAAATTTTGACATATAAAACACTTAACCTCTCGAGACTTAATAGATGTAGAAGTCTCGGTTTTACGTTTTAAAGAGATGATATTTAATGTCGTGGCTTTCCCTTTGAACTCTCCTCTTTTCGGTTTTAAATTAGGCTTACCATTCCTCTAATTAGATTTCCATGGTGAGTTTGAGGTCGATCCGATCTTAGAGTTTATTGACGTCAATTGTCTCTCCACTTTGACAAACTTGTGCAACAATTCTTCTAAGTCCATATAATTATACAAGTCTACAATGTCTGTGATTTTCCTATTTAAACTTCTAATAAATCGTGTCATTGTAGCTTCAACGTCTTCATCCACTCTAGCCCTAATCATGGCTATTTCCTACTCTTTATAATATTCCTTCAAATTTTTGATTACTTGAGTCAAAACTTGTAGTTTTCTATATGCATCTCGATAATAGTGGTTAGAAATAAATCTTTTACGCATTTATACCTTTATGTCGTCCCATGTGCATATGGTTTGCTCACCATACATTCTTTAATTTTTCACTAATTGATGTCACCATATGCTCGCATAATCTGTGAATTCCATCAAGGCAAATTTGATTATTCTTTAATTTTTCACTAATTGATGTCACCATATACTCACATAATCCGTGAATTCCATCAAGGCAAATTTGATTTTTTTCTCCTCGATGCGATTATGACATTTAAACATATGATCAACTTTTCTTTCTCATTCAATATAAAGTTCAAGATCACTCTTACCTTGAAAAGGAAGAATTACCATTTTAATATTGCTTAGGCTTCCATCCTCACGGGTTTTTCTAGCAAATCTGTCTCTTTTGTAATTGTCATCCTTATAGTTGGATTCTTCATAGTCATGATCCATTGGATATTTGCTCCTCCGTGTATGGCTATTTGAAGGAGACTTTATTTTTCATACCTCATGTCTAGAGCCTTAATTTAATCATGTATAGCCCTCATGTACATTTCTGGATCAAAGTTAATACGTCTTTTCTCACTACTCATAATTTCAATAAAGGAAATTAAAAATTGTTAGTGAACAAAAATAAGTATGTAAACGGAACTCCTTCCCTCACGTATTTACACTCGATTTATGTCTTTCAACTCGTGTTTCCCTCAAAATAATGATTTTTATATGATAGTTTCACCTTCTTGCCTTTTACCTCTCAATTTCCTCTTTTAACTCTTTATGTAGAAACATAATCAAGAAAAATTCAACAAGCAAAAACGAGCAAGATCAAACTTTTAACTTAAAATTCTAATTTCCAAGATCGGCTAGAATCAAACAATTTAGAATATGATATATGGCTTCAAGAAAGGAAACTTTCCAAGAAAGAAAAACTTTGATATCTCACAGAATAATGAATGATTCTCGAATATTGTGAAATCAAGTAAAATTAATCAAGAACTTTGAAGTTTCCAAGAAACTAGAATCAATAACTTGAAATTAATTGAGATAATCAAAGAAGAAGATTTGAATAAGAACACTCAATCAATCAAATATTGATGGTCGGAAGGAAGAAGAAGAAAATTGATGCTCGAAATATTGATACTCGAAACTTGATACTCAGAATATGAATTTTCGAAAAAAAATTGTCAACGAAATTTTTTTTTGTCACGAATTTTTTTTTTGTACTTTACAAACTTGCAAAAAATAAAAAAATTCAAGAAGAATATTTTTTATTTTTTTTGTTTTTAAGGAACTTCGAAAGAATAAATTCAAAGAGAAGAAGAAAATTGACGAAAAATAAAGATAGCGACTTAAAACTAGGAGCTATTGCTCGGATACCAAATGATGAAAACCATATGTATATCAAATTTGAGACCCTTCAAAAACTAGAAATAGAAACTCAAGAACTCGTTTGAATAAAGTACAAGAAATTTGACCCAGATTCAACCTTGCCGATAAAACCAAAGTTATCAAACAAGGAGCTTGACCCATAACCGAACTTGTGGTTAGAACCAAAGCTATCAAGTTGATCTTTCAAGTATTGACTTGAATAAGATCTAGTTCTTCACATAGAATGATGTGATCCAAGCAGCGACAAAGCCCAAGCCCAAGAGCAACGATCCAATTGAGGACATTGGCAGCCCAATGACACGGTCCAAAGCTAAGAAGAGCGTGAGGCCTTGCAAGGATTAATTTTAGAGATCCAAGGGAGAGAGGAGCCGCAACAACTTGATCTAAAACTATTGAATGTGTCGAGGATTGAAGATAATCAAAATCAAGTTGAAGCAATGAAGGCCAAAGATGCATGAAGATTTACATGTGCCATGCACATGCACGTTCAAGAATTAAAAAGTCACATGAGAAGCACATGCAAATCCAAACAAATCACGTATAAGAGATTTTATCCGACATAATCTAATCAAATCAATTCAAATCATATTCAAACGTAGTTTAAACGTGAGATGATATCTTATCATGCAAAGGATCATTATCTCACGATTTTATTAGTTATTTTATTTTTATTTTCATTTTTTTTATTATTTAATTTAATTTTCATGTGTAGCCTATTTAATGGCAAAATACTTTTGATTTAAGAGAACAAATTTGAATTAAAAATTGAGTATTTTTTTTAGAGAGGATTTCTCTTTAGTTCTTTGCGAAGAACAACGATCTTCTTCAAGTCACGCTTGAAGAATCTCGCTTGATAGCTTTGGTTTTTACCAACGAGTTTGGTCTGGGTCAAGCTCTTGTTTTGATAGCTTTGGTTCAGCCAACAGGTGTGGCTCGGGTCAAGCTCTTGTTTTGATAACTAGGGTTCCATCGAATTCTTCGATTAGGGTCTTAGTTCCTTACTTTGTTCTTGAATCGAAAAGGCGTTCCTTTGAATTATTCCGCGTTGTTGTCGGGTCCCGGGTCCTTTCGATCCGAGGTTCGCATCAGTTGGTATCAGAGTTTCGGCTCCTTGATTCAAGAAGCTATCTTTAATTTTTTGTTATCAATATTTTATTCATCTTATTCTATTCGTCCTAGTACTCAAAAAAGCACAAAAAAAAAAAAAAAAAAATTCATCCTTATTATCAAGTCTCGATTTTTATCATCAATTTTTTTCTTCTTGTGAATTTCTCCTCTTGAAATTCGAAGAGTACAAAAAAAAAATTGTCAAAAGTAAAAAAAAAAAGAGTTGTTGTCAAAAGTCAAAAAAAAAAGAGTTGTGAGAAGTCAAAAAAAAAAAATCGAAATTTTGTTCTAGAGATTTTGAAATTTCTAGCCTTTTAAATTCAAAAATTCGTAGATAATTGTTCTTTGAAAATTCAAATTATTGAATCTTCATTCAAAATATTGTCTTTATCCAAATTTATTCCTTGAAGGTTCAAATTGTTGAATCTTCATTTGAAAGATTGTCATCATCCAAAGTTTTGTCTTATTTCAATCATACCCTTGATTTAGCCATCTTTACAAGTTTGAACTTTTAAGCTTTAAAGTTTGATTTTTTATAGTTTGGTTTGTTGAATATTTACCATCGATCAAGTTCTTACGTAAAGAACTAGAAGGGAGATCTAGAGGTAAAAGGCAAGAGGGTGAGACTATTATAGAAAAAATCTTAATTTTTTAGCAAAACACGAGTGGAGTGACATCCATCGAGAGTAAACACGTGAGGGAGAGGTAAGGTCCATTACTTGATCATTTTTTTACTTCTAACAATTTTCTTTTATTTTTCTTATTGTGGTCGAAAAAGAATATCATGAGTGGAGAACACAACGACGTTGATTTAAAATTGTTCATGAAAGCCATGCAAGATCAATTCACGGCTCTAAATCAGAGAATGGAACGATTGGAAACTCCGACACCTAATCATGCACGACAAAGGAAGGATTTTTATGGAGAATCCGAAGAGTATAGTGGTTATTACCCAAAAGAAAGGAATGAGGGGACAAACCGAGAAGACAACGATTTACGAAATATCAAGGTAAATATTCCACATTTCCAAGGGAAGAACGACCCCGAGGGATATTTGGATTGGGAACGAAAAGTAGACTTGGTTTTTGAGTTCCAAAATTATTCGGAGGATAAGAAGCTTAAGTTGATCACCATGGAGTTCACGGATTATGCTAGTATTTGGTGGGATCAATTAGTTAAAAACCGGAGGAGGAATGGTGAAGCACAAATCCGCACATGGGAAGACTTGAAGGCCATCATGAAAAAAAGATATGTTCCATCATACTACTATAGAGACGCGTGTCGAAAGCTCCAAAATTTGACACAAGGTTTCAAAAGTGTGGAGGAATATTATAAAGAGATGGAGGTAGCCATGATAAGGGCTAATGTGGAAGAAGATAAGGAAGCAACCATGGCTCGTTTTATTGGGGGATTGAATTGAGAAATTGCGGATGTGGTGGATCTACAACACTACATCGACTTGGAGGAGTTACTACACAAATCAATCAAAATAGAGCGGCAACTAAAGGCTAAGAGAAGTACTAGGGTTGGTACAACATCAACCGCAACTTGGCAAACAAATTGGAAAAATAAGAAGCCAAAATCGAGGGAGGATTCTAAGGAAAAAACTGTGTCCAACAATCAAGTGTTACCACAAAAAGCTAAGGCTGAGACTTCAAATCCAATTAGAACCCGAGAGATTAAATGCTTTCGGTGCCAAGGGTTCGGACACATAGCTTCGAATTGTCCAAATAAAAGAGCTATGATTTTAAGGGACAATGGCGATGTGGAGAGTGTGAGTTCGAGTGATGGTGAGATGCCACCACTTAAGGATTGTAGTGACGTTGAGGTAGAGGAACCAGTAAAAGGAGATCTTTTAGTCACAAGGCGAGTATTGAATGTGCAAACTAAGGAAGATGGCGACAAAGTACAACGTGAGCATATATTCCATACAAAATGTCATGTGCACAACAAAGTTTGTACTTTGATCATCGATAGTGGGAGTTGCACCAATGTAGCAAGCACATTACTAGTCCAAAAGTTTAACTTGAAAACCGAGCAACATCCAAAACCATACAAGTTGCAATGGTTAAGCGATTGTAGAGAAATCAAGGTGACTAAACAGGTGGAAGTTCCTTTATCAATTGGAAGATACCAAGATAAAGTTTTATGTGATGTAGTGCCGATGCAAGCTACACACATACTTTTGGGGAGACCTTGGTAATTTGACCGAAACGTCAAGCATAATGGTTACAAGAATGAGTATTCGTTGGTTTACAATGGAAAAACTATTATCCTTACACCATTAAAGCCATGGGAGGCAATTGTAGACCAAGAGAGGATTGCAAAGGAATTCCAAAAGATTAGGATTGAAAAAGAAAAAGAAATTAGTTGAAAAAGATGCCAAAATAGAAAAAGAAAGTGGAGAAAGAAAAATAATTGAAAAGAGTACAAAGAGGGATGAAAAATCGAGGGAGGAAGAGAGAAAAATCGAGGGAAAAGAGATAAAAATCGAGGGAGAGAGTGAAAAAAAGTCAAGTGAGAAACAAATCGTGTTGATGAACAAAAATGAGGATAAGCGTGAGATGATTTTTCTTTTATATAAAGATGTTTATTTATCATCTAATGACTTACCAAATTTTCTTCCAAGTGCTGTGATTTCTCTTTTGCAGGAGTTTAAGGATGTATTCCCAGAGGAGTTACCAAAAGGAGTACCACCACTTAGAGGAATAGAGCATCAAATTGATTTCATCCCGGGTGCGACAATTCCAAACCGACCGGCATATCGAGCATATCCAGAGGAAACAAAGGAAATTCAAAGACAAGTGAACGAGTTAATGGACAAGGGTCTAGTGAAAGAAAGCCTAAGCCCATGCTCGGTACCCGTGATATTGGTGCCAAAGAAGGACGGATCATGGAGGATGTGTGTGGATTGTCGAGCAATCAATAAAATAACGGTAAAGTATCGACATCCTATACCAAGGTTAGATGACATTCTTGATGAATTATATGGTGCTTGTTTATTCTCAAAAATTGATTTAAAGAATGTATATTATCAAATTCGTATGAAAAAGGGAGACGAGTGGAAAACTGCTTTCAAAACAAAATTTGGACTTTATGAGTGGTTAGTCATGCCTTTTGGATTATCTAATGCACCTAGCACATTTATGAGGTTAATGAATCACGTATTACGACCGTTTATTGGAAAATTTGTCGTGGTTTATTTTGATGATATATTAGTTTATAGCAAAACATTAGAACAACATGTGAAACATTTAAAATCTGTTTTTAATGTTTTACGAATAAACCAATTATATGCTAACCTCAAAAAGTGCACTTTTTGCATGGAATCGGTTGTGTTTCTTGGTTTTGTAGTGAGCTCGAGTGGAGTTTCGGTGGACGAAGAAAAGGTCAAGGAAATCAAGAAGTGGCCGACACCTAAGAATGCTAACGAGGTATATAGTTTTCATGGCTTAGCTAGCTTTTACCGAAGATTCGTTAGAGATTTTAGTACTATTGCAGCACCATTGAATGATTTGGTTAAAAAGAATGTGGATTTTAAGTGGACTGAGTTACATGATGAATCTTTTAATCTTCTAAAAGAAAAGTTAACTAATGCACCTTTGTTAGTTTTGCCAAATTTTGATAAAACATTTGAGATTGAATGTGATGCGTCGGGAAAAGGAATTGGTGGTGTGTTGATGCAGGATATGAAACCGATTGCTTACTTTAGTGAAAAGCTTAGTGGCGCGGTCTTAAACTATCCAACATACGACAAGGAGTTGTATGCCTTGGTGAGAACATTACAAACGTGGCAACACTACTTGTGGCCCAAGGAGTTCATCATCCATTCTGACCATGAAAGCCTAAAACACTTAAAGACATAAGGAAAGTTGCACAAGAGACATGAAAAGTGGATGGAATTCATAGAGACCTTTCCTTATGTTATTCATTATAAAAAAGGTAAAGAGAATGTGGTTGCCGATGCATTGTCAAGAAGGTACGTGCTTATAACTACTTTACAATCTAAGTTGTTAGGATTTGATTTAATAAAGAACTTATATGAATCGGACTCAGATTTTGATTTTGTTTGTAAAGAATGTGAGAAACATGCATGTAATGATTATTATAAACATGATGAATTTTTATTTAAAAAGGATAAACTTTGTATCCCTAAATGTTCTTTAAGAGAGTTACTTGTTAGAGAGACTCATGGAGGAGGGTTAATGGGACACTTTGGAGTTACTAAAACATTGAGTGTGCTTTGTGAACATTTTTATTGGCCGAAAATGAGGCATCATGTTCAAGCCATTTGTAATAAGTGCATTAAGTGTAGGAAGGCCAAATCAAAGATTAAACCTTATGGAAAGTACACTCCTCTACCTATTCCTAACCAACCTTGGGTGGACATATCGATGGATTTTGTGATTGGTTTGCCGAGGACACAATGAGGGAAAGATAGCATATTTGTGGTAGTGAATAGGTTTAGTAAGATGACTCACTTTATAGCATGCTCAAAGACAAACGACGCTACTCATGTGGCGGACTTATTCTTCAAAGAAGTTGTGCATTTACACGGAATTCCTAAAACCATTGTGAGTGATAGAGATGTAAAGTTCCTAAGTCACTTTTGGAGAACTTTGTGGAGTAAGCTAGGAACAAAACTTTTATTCTCAACCGTGGCACACCCCCAAACGGATGGACAAACAGAAGTGGTAAATAGAACACTTTCTACGTTGTTAAGAGCGATTATTTCTAAAAATTTAAAACAATGGGAAAAATGTTTACCTCATGTTGAATTTGCTTATAATAGAGTTGTTCATTCTATTACTTCATATTCACCATTTGAAATTGTTTATGAATTTAATTATCTCTACCTACTAACGAGTTTGTTAATTTTGATGGAGAGAAAAAAGCTAAATTTGTTAGGGACTTACATCTGAAAGTACAAGAGAACATTCGAGAGAGAAACGAGCATTATGCACGTCAAGCAAACAAAAGCCGTAAAAAGATTATATTTGAACCCGGAGATTGGGTTTGGCTACATCTTCGAAAAGAGAGGTTTCCAAATCAACGAAAAAGCAAGTTGCATCCACGAGGAGATGGACCATTTCAAGTCCTTGAACGCATAAACGACAATGCCTACAAGATCGACTTACCTAGCGAATATGGTAATGTTAGTGCATCTTTTAATGTTAGTGACTTATCTTTATATGATGCAGGAGATTCGAGGACGAATCTTTTCGAAGAGGGAGGGAATGATGTGATCCAAGCAGCGACAAAGCCCAAGCCCAAGAGAAACGATCCAATTGAGGACATTGGTGGCCCAATGACACGGTCCAAAGCTAAGAAGATGCGTGAGGCCTTTAAAGGATTAATTTTAGAGATCCAAGGGAGAGAGGAGCCGCGACAACTTGATCTAAAACTATTGAAAGTGTCGAGGATTGAAGATAATCAAAATCAAGTTGAAGCAAGGGAGGCCAAAGATGCATGAAGATTTACATGTGCCATCCACATGCACGTCCAAGAATTAAAAAGTCACATGAGAAGCACATGCAAATCCAAACAAATCACGTATAAGAGATTTTATCCGACAGAATCTACTCAAATCAATTCAAATCATATTCAAACATAGTTTAAACGTGAGACGATATCTTATTATGCAAAGGATCATTATCTCACAATTTTATTAGTTATTTTATTTTTATTTTCGTTTTTTTATTATTTAATTTAATTTTCATGTGTAGCCTATTTAATGGCAAAACACTTTTGATTTAAGAGAACAAGTTTGAATTAAAAATTGAGTGTTTTTTTTAGAGAGGATTTTTCTTTAGTTCTTTGCGAAGAACAACGATCTTCTTCAAGTCACGCTTGAAGAATCTCGCTTGATAGCTTTGGTTCTTACCAACGAGTTTGGTCTGGGTCAAGCTCTTGTTTTGATAGCTTTGGTTCAGCCGACAGGTGTGGCTCGAGTCAAGCTCCTGTTTTGATAACTAGGGTACCATCGAATTCTTCGATTGGGGTCTTAGTTCCTTACTTTGTTCTTGAATCGAAAAGACGTTCCTTTGAATTATTCCGCGTTGACCCGACAACAACGCGGAATAATTGAAATGAATGCCTTTTCGATTCAAGAACAAAGTAAGGAACTAAGACCCCAATCGAAGAATTCGATGGAACCCTAGTTATCAAAATAGGAGCTTGAGCCGAGCCACACCTGTTGGCTGAACCAAAACTATCAAAACAGGAGCTTGACCCAGACAAAACTCGTTGGTAAGAACCAAAGCTATCAAGCGAGATTCTTCAAGCGTGACTTGAAGAAGATCGTTGTTCTTCGCAAATGTAACGCCCCGAGTTATCTGAACCCGGCTCGTTACTCAAAAGCCCGTACATGACTAAGAAATTTCATCCGTATTTTAAAAGATTCTCTCAACAAATCGACTCTTGACATAAGTTAGAATCCAAAAAAATAAATAAACATTTAAAACTTGCAGCGGAAATCATTTGGACAATAATAGAGATAAGCAAAACTGTGAAAAACATCGCTAGGATAATCGTTCGGAATGTTAAGAGTTAATCGGCCAAAAAGAAATAGAGGTTTAAATCGTGAAATACTTAAGAAGTCATAGAAGTTAAATTCATCTGCCGATGAATAAAGTCAATGGAAAAGAATGAAACAGGAAATAGAAGGCTTCTTCCGGTGACTAAACGACAAAGTCCTCCTACATCTACCGATGACGTCAGCACGCATCTGCCGATGAGTTTGCTGAGGCATCATCCGATGGACTTAAACCTACAATTTCCGATTGAGTAAACTGCATACGCCGATCACTAAATGAAAAACTCTCTACTTATATCTCTCGATAGACAACTTAACTATAACCCGACATTTTCCGATAGACTTCATCTACCGATAGTGAATAGAACGACGACTCAACATCTGCTGGTAGACTTCATCTACCGATAGTGAACAAAACAACATCTTCCGATAAAACAAGCTACATATACCGATCACTAAACGACAAATTTCGTTCTATATCATCCGATGACTTTACTGAAGTCATCTTCCGATAACTTTATTGAAACATCATCCGATGACTTTACTGAAGACATCTTCCGATAACTTTATTGAAACATCATCCGATGACTTTACTGAAGGCATCTTTCGATAGACGACATAACTATAACTCGACAGCTACCGGTATAGAACAGAGCGATATGCCCAGAACTCCTTGCTATACAACACGACTCTAACTACAGAAAAGAATCTACTTACATTACTGAAATCATTCAAATACCATTCTAACCAATGCATTACTCAAAACAATCCAGCAAGTGCCAACATCAAATCTCAGCAGAATACTATTATCAGAAAAGACAACTCAAAACATTTTCAAAACATTGAAACAACTACTGTCATGAGAACTCAACCTATTCAAATCGAAACATTATCAACTACACCTTCACTCCAACAGACATCAGTTAAACCGCCTCATCAGTACCAGATCCGTGGCATGAGTATGCACCCCCAACGAATCTATCCCTCAATGAACTCAGAGGATTCACCTGCTGTCACTTCTTCACCTACATCACAAAACTCATCATTAGCCTAATGCTAAGCAAGTAAAGCAGTAATGAAATGATATGCTGAAACATAAATTCCTAAACATGCAAATTTCTACTTTCTCATCTCAGTTGCATTCACATACGTTCATAAGCTGATCTGATCCCTCGGTTCCCTTGGGAAGTGGATCAATTTTCCCAATGTTATACATCCTCTACTCGATTAAGGGGCGGATGAATTCCCTTAATAGCTGATCTGATCCCTCTGTTCCCTTGGGAGTGGGATCAATTCTCCCAATGTTATAAATCCCTTCATAAGTTAAGGGGTGGATTAGTTCCCTTAATAGTTTGTCTGTCACATTCAGTTCATACCTTATCGTTCTTACATGGAAATTCATTTTCGTAATCTTTCAAAAACATGATGCATGACATACAAAATCATTCCCCAAATACATAGCCCTACTGTTTTGTGATGTAGGCCCGAAGGCACATGCATAGTTTACTTACCTGGTCTTCTGGATGGTTTGGTTGAAATCTCCTCCGGGAATTAGCTCGAACCTAAATCCATAAACCGATCATTAATTAAACCTTCACTAAACTTCATCATATTCAACCAGAGACCTAAGGAAACTAATTGAGAACTCTGGTCATAATGCATTCCCGATACTGCACTAAACTAAAAGTGACACTCATCTATAGCATCCTCGAAACCCTCGCATTGGACTCCCTCGGCTATCTAACTGCTAAAATATAAGAAATGGGGAAAACTTACTTAGATAGAAGAAGGGTCTGGTGGAAGAATCGTCGAGAGCTCCGCTGAGCTTGAGCTGGACACCGAAAAGGAATAAATGATGAAACAGTGGCGGCTACAGTGCATAAATCTCTAAACCCCTTCCCTTAAATAGGTCATCTACTTTTAAATTGGCATATTTACATAAATGCCCTCGCTTAGTCACTCATTAACCTAACCAATAACTCTCCCAATTCTTCCATGAAATTGCACATCATTAATTGATAAGTTAAATTCGGTTTAATTGAAACCGGGTGCTACAATCTACCCTCCTTAAAAGAATTTTGTCCTCAAAATTCAGTACTTGAATAATTCTGGATGTTGGTCCAACATGTCTTGCTGGCGCTCCCAAGTGGTCTCCTCTCTGTTCTGGTTGCGCCATAAGACTTTTACTAGTGGAACCCCTTTGTTGCGCAATACCTTCACTGCATAATCTAAGATCTTTACTGGTTTCTCTTCATAGGCAAGGGTAGGATGAATTTCAAAGTCCTGCTGTCCCATGACTTGGTTTGGATCCTTCATGCACTTTTTCAACATGGAAACATGGAACACATCATGTATCCCTCCCATAGAAGTTGGTAGTTGTAACTGGTAGGCTATTCTCCCAACTCTTTGCAGGATAGTGAATGGTCCAATAAACCTGGGGTTCAACTTTCCTCTCTTTCCAAATCTCACTACCCCCTTGAAAGGTGACACTTTAAGGAAAACTTCATTACCTACTTCAAATTCTAGTTCTCTTCGCTTTTTGTCTGCATAGCTTTTCTGCCGGCTTTGAGCTGTCAAGATTCTTTGTCGAATGAGGGCAATTTTCTCCATTGTTTGCTGTACGATGTCATGACTAATCAATTGTGCTTCCCCAACTTCATCCCAATACAATGGAGACCTGCATTTTCGCTCATACAATGCTTCATAAGGTGTCATCCCTATTGTTGCCTGAAAACTGTTGTTATAAGAGAATTCTACTAAGGGTAGGTACTTGCTCCAGGAACCTTGAAAGTCTAGCACACATGAACGAAGCATATCCTCTAATGTTTGGATGGTCCTTTCGGACTGTCCATCAGTTTGAGGGTGAAAAGCTGTGCTAAAACTAAGCTGTGTTCCCATAGCCTTGTGCAAACTCTTCCAAAACTTAGAGGTGAATCTAGTGTCCCGGTTTGAAACTATGGTACAAAGAACTCCATGCAATCTAACAATCTCTTGCATGTACAATTCAGCAAGCTGATCTATCGAGTAAGTCATCTTAATTGGCAGAAAATGAGCAGATTTGGTTAGACGGTCAACTATAACCCAAATTGCATCATGTCCCCTTGCTGTTCTAGGTAATCCTATAACGAAATCCATCGTTATTTGTTCCCATTTCCATTCGGGAATTGGTAAGGGTTGTAACATTCCAGCAGGCCTCTGATGTTCAGCTTTGACTTGCTGGCAGATCAGATAGGACTCCACATACTCCGCCACACTTCTTTTCATACCTGGCCACCAATAACGTTGCTTGAGATATCTGTACATTTTTGTACTCCTGGGATGAACAGAGAGTCTAGAAGAATGTGCCTCAGATAGGATTCCCTTCCTAAGTTCAGTATCAGCCGGGACAAACCATCTGTTCCGAAACTTGAGAATTCCATCAACTGAGCAGTTGAAATCCGACTTGTCAGTAGAATCCATGCACAACTTATACTTATTGCATTCAGTGTCATTCATTTGAACTTCCTTTATTTTCTCCAAAATGGTAGGCCTTAAAGATATGGCCGAAAGCATAGCTGTCATACCAGACACAGCTTCCAGGTTAAATCTTTGGAATTCTGTCTCTAAAGCTATCGGTATGTCTAGAGTCAATGCAGAGACTGAAGGGGTCACTTTGCTCAAAGCATCAGCCACTACATTCGCCTTGCCAGGGTGGTACTTAATCTCAAAATCATAATCTTTGACAAACTCTAACAACCTACGTTGCCTCATATTCAGTTCCTTTTGCGTGAAAATGTATTTTAGACTTTTATGATCCGAAAATATCTCACAAGTTTGTCCATACAGATAGTGCCTCCAAATCTTTAATGCAAAGACCACAGCAGCTAATTCTAAGTCATGTGTAGGGTAATTCTTTACATGTACTTTTAACTGCCTAGAGGCATAAGCTATCACCTTTCCATTTTGCATCAACACACAACCTAGTCCAATTTTGAAAGCATCACAATAAATACAAAATTTACCATCTTCAACTGGAAGGGTTAAGATTGGGGCATTGGTCAGTTTCTGTTTCAAGGTCTGAAAGCTACGTTCACATTCTTTCTTGTTAGCCTAGTAAGGGGTGTAGCAATCTTTGAAAATCCTTCAATGAACTTCCTGTAATATCCTGCTAACCCAAGAAAACTCCTAATATCAGTAGCATTCTTCGGTTGGGGCCATTCCTTAACAGCTTGAACCTTGGCTGGATCAACAGATATCCCATCTCCAGAGATCACATGACCAAGAAAGTGAACTCTGTCCAACCAAAACTCACACTTAGAAAATTTAGCATAAAGTTGGTGCTGCCTCAGCAATCCTAACACCAAGTTTAGGTGTCCTGCATGCTCCTCCTTAGTTTTAGAATAGATTAGAATGTCATCTATGAATACAATGACAAACTTGTCCAAATACTCGTAAAACACCCTATTCATAAGATCCATGAAGGCTGCTGACGCATTTGTCAAACCAAAAGACATAACCAAAAACTCATAATGTCCATACCTTGTGCGAAAGGCAGTCTTTGGGATATCTTCAGATTTAACCTTCAACTGGTAATAACCGGACCTAAGGTCAATTTTAGAGAAAACTCTTGCACCCTTAAGCTGATCAAATAAATCATCAATCCTCGGTAGTGGATACTTGTTCTTGACAGTTAGCTTATTCAATTCTCCATAGTCTATGCACATACGCATTGATCCATCTTTCTTTTTGACAAAAAGGACAGGTGCACCCCATGGTGAAAAGATAGGGCGTATGAACCCCTTCTCCAACAAATCCTCTAATTGTTTCTTCAATTCTTTAAGTTCTGTTGGTGCTAGTCTATATGGATTTTTAGACACAGGCTCGGCGCCGGGGTAAACATCTACCACAAACTCAATTTCCCTATCTGGTGGCAAGCTAGGAAGGTCATCTAGAAATACTTTTGGAAAGTCTTGGACAACTAAAACATTTTTGGGACTTGATTTTTCTACTAGCTGCGTGTCTAAGACATTGGCCAAAAAGCACAAATACTCTCTGCATGGGGAGGGTCTACAATCGACAGAAGTCATCACAGTCATTTCCTTACTCTTCTTTAGAGCCTGGAAGGTATGGTTTAAACCACTAGGGGGGTGAAAACTAACAATTCCAGTCCTACAATCTATTGTGGCGTAATGCTTAAACAACCAATCCATTCCTAGGATCACATCAAATCCCGTTATGTCCATAACAATGAGATCAGCAGGCAAATTCATGTTCCCTACTAACACCACACTATCAGGCATCATTTGATTGGAGTGCATGTGCTCACCAGAAGGTAATGCTACGTTAAACACATGCTCAGAAGGAGTAAACCGTACATCTAACTTATTAGCAAATGCAGAGGCTATAAAAGAATGCGTTGCACCCGAATCTATCAAAGTAAAAGCAGGTATAGAGTTAATCAATATAGTACCTGACACTACAGCAGGCTGGTCTTCATCACCTGACTCCGTCATGGAGAATATTCTTGGCTTAATCTTGGCAGGGCCGCCCTTCAAAGCTGGGCAGTCTCTGTTGACATGGCCAACCTTGTTGCAATGGAAACACCGAATGACCCGGGATTTTGGGAAATCCTTGTACAAGTGTCCAACCTCTTCACAGTTGAAGCACTTACCCGATCTAAATCTACACTCCCCCAAGTGATTCTTTGAACATTTCGGGCACTGAGGGAACTTCTGGGTATTCAGTACCTTATTTCCAGATCCTTGGTTATTTTGGCCTTCACTTGGCCTCTTCACTCCCCTCTGATGGTGTGGCTGGATAAACTTTTGCAAAACCTCCTTTGGTCCGGCACACTTCCTTTTAGCTTCTTCCACTTCCAGAGCAGTGGACACAACTTCACTAAATGTCAAGCCTTTAATGCCACAGAATTTAACTCCTCGGTAAATCTCCGGCCTCAGTCCATGCACAAATTTGAACACCTTATCCTCGTCCTTATGAGTAAAATGTCCAGCAAACCTGGACAAGGACTCAAATTGCCTACTGTACTCTGCCACAGACCCTGTCTGCTTCAAATTCAGAAACTCCAACTTCTTCGCGGTTTGGACCATGCTGTTAAAATACTTCCCATAGAATATGTCCTTGAATTGTGACCAAGGCATTGCCAAAACATCTGTGGTGGTTTCTATCGTTTCCCACCAGAGTTGAGCTTCACCAGCCAAATGGAACGTGGCCAACGTGACTTTGTCCTCCTCTCCTACATTGGCACACCTAAACATACTCTCGATTTTTCTAAGCCATCCTTCAGCAATAACCGGATCAGATGACTGTCCATCAAACGTGGGTGGTCTCAGTCTCCGGAATCTATCTCCAGAATGTTCACTGCTAGAACCCGAGTTGGCACTTCCTTGTGTCTCCCGGCTCAACAACACTCCTAATTGATCAGACTGTTGACGCACTATATCAGTCTGCTGACGCATCAATTCTGTCAGCTGCCTAATTACACTAGAGTCCTCCTCCCACCTCGGACTTGGTATTTCTCTTGGTAATCTTGGTCTTCCTGGTCGTCTAGACATTTGCTATATTCCTGTACAAGGTTAATTACACTCTTAAATATCTAGTAGCTAAGGTTAAGGCAAACACTTACAGTTGTTGGAGCACCTCCATGCAACGATTGGCACCGATGAGTAATCTTTTGAATGGTTTAACTGAATGTCTCTGATACCACACTGTAACGCCCCGAGTTATCTGAACCCGGCTCATTACTCAAAAGCCCGTACATGACTAAGAAATTTCATCCGTATTTTAAAAGATTCTCTCAACAAATCGACTCTTGACATAAGTTAGAACCAAAAAAATAAATAAACATTTAAAACTTGCAGCGGAAATCATTTGGACAATAATAGAGATAAGCAAAACTGTGAAAAACATCGCTAGGATAATCGTTCGGAATGTTAAGAGTTAATCGGCCAAAAAGAAATAGAGGTTTAAATCGTGAAATACTTAATAAGTCACAGAAGTCAAATTCATCTGCCGATGAATAAAGTCAATGGAAAAAAATGAAACGGGAAATAGAAGGCTTCTTCCGGTGACTAAACGACAAAGTCCTCCTACATCTACCGATGACGTCAGCACGCATCTGCCGATGAGTTTGCTGAGGCATCATCCGATGGACTTAAACCTACACCTTCCGATTGAGTAAACTGCATACGCCGATCACTAAACGACAAACTCTCTACTTATATCTCTCGATAGACAACTTAACTATAACCCGACATCTTCCGATAGACTTCATCTACCGATAGTGAATAGAACGACGACTCGACATCTGCCGGAAGACTTCATTTACCGATAGTGAACAAAACAACATCTTCCGATAAAACAAGCTACATATACCGATCACTAAACGACAAATTTCGTTCTATATCATCCGATGACTTTACTGAAGTCATCTTCCGATAACTTTATTGAAACATCATCCGATGACTTTACTGAAGACATCTTCCGATAACTTTATTGAAACATCATCCGATGACTTTACTGAAGGCATCTTCCGATAGACGACATAACTATAACTCGATAGCTACCGGTATAGAACAGAGCGACATGCCAAGAACTCCTTGCTATACAACACGACTCTAACTACAGAAAAGAATCTACTTACATTACTGAAATCATTCAAATACCATTCTAACCAATGCATTACTCAAAACAATCCAGCAAGTGCCAACATCAAATCTCAGCAGAATACTATTATCAGAAAAGACAACTCAAAACATTTTCAAAACATTGAAACAACTACTGTCATGAGAACTCAACCTATTCAAATCACCTTCACTCTAACAGACATCAGTTAAACCGCCTCATCAAGTACCAGATCCGTGGCATGAGTATGCACCCCCAACCAATCTATCCCTCAATGAACTCAGAGGATTCACCTGCTGTCACTTCTTCACCTACATCACAAAACTCATCTATTAGTCTAATGCTAAGCAAGTAAAGTAGTAATGAAATGATATGCTGAAACATAAATTCCTAAACATGCAAATTTCTACTTTCTCATCTCAGTTGCATTCACATACGTTCATAAGCTGATCTAACCCCTCGGTTCCCTTGGGAAGTGGATCAATTTTCTCAATGTTATACATCCTCTACTCGATTAAGGGGCGGATGAATTCCCTTAATAGCTGATCTGATCCCTCTGTTCCATTAGGAGTGGGATCAATTCTCCCAATGTTATAAATCCCTTCATAAGTTAAGGGGTGGATTAGTTCCCTTTATAGTTTGTCTGTCACATTCAGTTCATACTTTATCATTTTTACATGGAAATTCATTTTCGTAATCTTTCAAAAACATGATGCATGACATACAAAATCATTCCCCAAATACATAACCCTACTGTTTTGTGATGTAGGCCCGAAGGCACATGCATACTTTACTTACCTGGTCTTCTGGATGGTTTGGTTGAAATCTCCTTCGGGAATTAGCTCGAACCTAAATCCATAAACCGATCATTAATTAAACCTTCACTAAACTTCATCCTCTTCAACCAGAGACCTAAGGAAACTAATTGAGAACTCTAGTCATAATGCATTCCCAATACTGCACTAAACTAAAAGTGACACTCATCTATAGCATCCTCGAAACCCTCGCATTGGACTCCCTCAGCTATCTAACTGCTAAAATATAAGAAATGGGGAAAACTTACTTAGATAGAAGAAGAGTCTGGTGGAAGATTCATCGAGAGCTCCGCTGAGCTTGAGCTGGACACCGAAAAGGAATAAATGATGAAACAGTGGCGGCTACAGTGCATAAATCTCTAAACCTCTTCCCTTAAATAGGTCATCTACTTTTAAATTGTCATATTTACATACATGCCCTCGCTTAGTCACTCATTAACCTAACCAATAACTCTCCCAATTCTTCCATGAAATTGCACATCATTAATTGATAAGTTAAATTCAGTTTAATTAAAACCGGGTGCTACAGCAAAGAACTAAAGACAAATCCTCTCTAAAAAAAACACTCAATTTTTTATTCAAACTGTTCTCTTAAATCAAAAGTGTTTTGCCATTAAATAGGCTACACATGAAAATTAAATTAAATAATAAAAAAAACAAAAATAAAAATAAAATAACTAATAAAATCGTGAGATAATGATCCTTTGCATGATAAGATATCATCTCACGTTTAAACTACGTTTGAATATGATTTGAATTGATTTGAGTAGATTATGTCGGATAAAATCTCTTATACGTGATTTGTTTGGATTTGCATGTACTTCTCATGTGACTTTTTAATTCTTGCACGTGCATGTGTATGGCACATGTAAATCTTCATGCATCTTTGGCCTCCATTGCTTCAACTTGATTTTGATTATCTTCAATCCTCGACACATTCAATAGTTTTAGATCAAGTTGTCACGGTTCTTCTCTCCCTTGGATCTCTAAAATTAATCCTTGCAAGGCCTCACGCATCTTCTTAGCTTTGGACCGTGTCATTGGGCCGCCAATGTCCTCAATTGGATCGTTGCTCTTGGGCTTGGGCTTTGTCGCTGCTTGGATCACATCATAGAATCAAAGAGAAAATTCTCAAAATGAGTAAACTCAAAATTGTGTATATTGATGTAATAATTTCATAGAGTTTATTTATTTAAATAAGCTACAAAAGTAATTACAATAATCAAAATATCCTAATGTAATAAAGAGACAAATATTAAGTATCTAAAGATCAGGAAATCTATACTTTAACAAAATCATAAAAAGGAAACAAGTGCAACTTGCCACAGCTTTTAGGTTTAAGTAATTGTTGTCCACAACTTTGCTTTAATTGATTCTCAAGTTTTATGATCCTTGCAAGTATTTGCCTTCAAGGATTAGGAAATAGGTACTTGAAAATTAATAAAAAGAAACTTGGACCACTTGGTGAAGAAGAAGCTCGGTCATTGCTTGAAAATCCACTAGGTTTAAGTGTGTCGCAGATAAGTGCTTACTAAATTTGATAAAAGAAAATTTTGCATGGATTTGCATGTACATGCCTCCTTGCCATGGAATATTCTTTATTTTTTAAATATCTTTGGTCTTTCCTTTCCTCTAAAGTATCTTCTTCAACACTTAGCACATTTATTAATTTTGGTTCATGTTGAAAGGAGTCTCTCTTTGATTTCCATAAATAATCCATGTAAGGCTTCATGTATTTTCTTGGTCTTTGATCTTGGTATTGAGCCTCCAATATATTGACATGGATCTTTGACTTTATTCTTAAAGTTAGTTGCACCTTGATTCACATCACTTTGCCTACTAATAGTTCTTGGAAAACCAATGTTGGATAACATTTTTATCCTTCGTTTTTATCCATGGTTTTGAAAACACTAGATATAACACTTAGAATCGTTATTTAGTTTCGTCAACTAACCTCAATTGACGCCCAATCCCAAGCCATATCCAGAATAGAAAAATTGTGGACTCCGGCCCCAAGAGTTGTTTGGTCACAGAACCGCGTTGTGGAAGTCCAGTGAAATCAAAAGTATTGTCCTAAGCGTCAAACCATTTGAGAATAAAAGTGTGGATTCCCAGACTTGAAACACAGGCTGCTATAGCGGATGCCCATTTATTATTATACAATATTTGACGTCATTGTTAGACTATCGGGTTAGCCAAATGCTTTAGGTGCTAGCTTTTTTTATTCCATTTATTTTTATTTTGTTGCAAATATACTAATTGTCGCCGAGAATTGGACAATGCGATCCTTCCGAAGGTTGGATTGTCTCTCATTTCCATTATTAACCCTTTTGGGTTGTGACAAGAGAAGAGACAAATCATATTTTATTCTTATTGAATTGATATTAGATGTTCTACTGATTGGTTTATCTATTTATTCAAAATATTTTGCACATAATGAATTTGATTGACTGACCATCTATTGAATGGTTTTTATTTAGCGGTTATCGCTCCATAGAGGTAGTATTCAATAGGATCTCAATATTGTGACTCAAAAAATTTACTGTTGGAGAGAATATTAAAGTTTTATGATACGTTGAAAAAACATAAGTTTAACTGGGTTTTTAAAGTTCTGAATTTAATGCAGATATTGAAATTGAGATTTTGAAAATGTATATTTAATTCAACAATCGGGAGATGGGATAAGTTGACTGTTATTTAATTGGTTAATTAATTGCAGTATATATGAAATCAACCCTCAAAATTTACTTAGAATAAAGTTTTTCATTATTTGAATTTTTAATACATGATTTGTTTTAATTTTAAAATCATTTTATATAATTATTCAAATAAAGCTAAGGCAATAGTTGGAAAAAATAATTAATTACATATTGATTATGATTCGAAAATCTTACCCATCACTTATTTATAAGACTTGATATTATACATTTACAAGCGAATGTTTTACCATACTATCAAAGAAAGTTGAAATGCAGGAAAATTGAAGAGTTCATAATCTGTTATGTAATCTCATAGCATGGCGTAATGCGTGTAGAGATAGAGGGAATGCCTTTAGATGAGGTAGAATTATTATGGCAACGAATGCCACGCTCATTCATAATGGCTTTTAAACAATAACAAATAATACATTTTTTTTTTAATTATTTTGAAGTAGAAGCATATAATCAGTACCATGGACTTATTTTTCTACTTTTCAATGGGAAGGCATGGCAGGTGTCATAATGGCAATGAGTTGAGGCATGGAATCCATCCACAATTTTTTAATTTAGTAGACCCTACACCAACTTTATGTCACCAAGCATTTGGTCCGCGAATCAAAAGATTTAGTTGCTTTAGTTCTTTAAACAGATAGTAGTATAATATTAATTTCAAACAAGTGACACCTTAAATATTGTTTGTTCGATGGATACTTTGTACTTTAGATTGAGTAAATGATAATCTAACTTAGCAAATCTGACTATAGCCTTGGAATTTCTCTTTCTATTAAAAACTCCTCTCTCTGTCTGATATGCTTTAATGAAACACCGAACCTCATCTGCCCTATTAAGATGTCTAAAAAGTTTGGACTAAGAAGGCTCACACTCTGGGTTTGGCTCGGTTTGTTTTGACAAGTCAGCCATTCCTTGGTATGCCTCCCAATGCCAGGAAAACCCCTTGCTGCAACGGTGATGAGAACTTTTCCATGCCAGCACCCTCTGCCACTACGTTGAAAACTTTGTTCACTTTAACATAATGAATGCCACAAATGAAGAAAAAAAAATTATGGTGCAATATAAATATCATATTAAAAACTATGCCTATTAGTTCTGCTACTACTATAATATCTGCTAATTTTTTATTTTTTATTTTTTCTGAATCAATTTTTGTGTTATTTGAGATCAATTTGCTTCGTGTTGACTAGAATTATTTTGTTTCATTGGCATTTGATCACTTGTAATTTTTGGTTAAATAAGTAAAACCATTGGCTTTGAAGTCCTCTGCGGCGAAATTCCGAAGTTTCCTATTGGGTAAATTAGATTTTATCATCATGTTTATTAGAACAAAATTCTTGTGGCATTTAAGTTTTTGATAGATTTTGGGGTTATGTGTGGACAAGTCCATGAAGTTTTGTTAATTAAATCGTATCGTCGCGAGTGAAGCTTTGTTTGACAATTAGATTTTGGATTTTTCCTCGTTTAGGTTTGGAGAATTTTGGTTTAACATATATTTTCTCGTGGGATCCAAAATGTCGAGTAAATTGGAGTTTTTCTTGGAAGTGTTTGGGATGTACGGATTAGTATTTAGCTTATGTCGTTCGAGTCTTAGAGACTCACTTAGATATATGTGTAATGTAATGATTTATATTATATTATATAAATTGAATTAAATTAAATAAAAATTGAGGGGTTCCTCACTTCTCTATTGAGGGAGGGAGGGCAGCGTGGAATGGTGGTTTCCGATGTTGAGATCGTGTGCGTGATGCTCCGATTTCAAGTTTTGTGAAAGGTAAGTTGATTTCTAATCCCGTTTGTGCTAGTTTCTCGTTTAGGTTTTCATTTGTATCGATTGAGATTTCAAGGTTGGAAACTTGAAATCGTTGGTTCTTTATTGTTGTCAATATAGAGTTTATGTAGGTTGTAGAGTCAATTGGAGGCAAAAATCGACGGAATAAGGCAATTTTTCGCGACTTCTGCCGCTAGAAACGTCGTCTTTGGTCGACCACTATTTAAGTTCGGTCGACTGGAGGAGTGTCACGACCCTGAGGTGGGTCTAACAGAACACCAGGTCGGACGACCAGGTCATCTAAGAGGAGCCAATCACCAATCGAAGATTTGGTCCGCAACGTAAGACCTAAACATAAATCAAAGGCCAAGAGTTTATACAGTAGTGATTGCAGACATAATAGTTTGAAAATTAAATAACATTACAATAAATGTTTAAATGTCCAAGTTAAAATCCAAATAATCTTATTTATGCCCAAATAAAGTGAAGTCCTCACCAGTAAACCAATAAACACTCAAACATGGAAATAAATAAAAAATAAACTGCCATTGAGTCCCAACTACTAATTGCTCTTGTCTTTTCTTAGAAAATGAGAGGGTTGTTTGGGGTGAATGATCAACTCAATAAAAAAGTTATACTAAATACAATGTATGTAAAACTTCTTTTATCTTTCGTCTAAAAAAACATGACTAGATAACAAATGGTTTTCAAATATCATTTTAAGACAACTTGTTTCCATCATTTCTAGAAAACTTGCTCCATGAGCAACTAATGTGGCATTATTTAAAACATTGTTGTATACATATACCACTATACTAAAATAGGCCATTATTGTATTTAAATATTTAAATCAGAAAGATCACTAAAGAACACCTCCGACACACACTATTATAGAAAAACGACGATTCGAAGATTAAGCACTTCAAGAGCTAGGAAGAAGTGGAAGTAACAGCGATCCGAAGAAGATTAAGCACTTCAAGAGCTAGGAAGAAGTGGAAGTAACAGCGATCCGAAGATCTAGTAGCGTTACCCTGAATGGCCAGTGAGCATGCTCAGCGACAACACCACCCGTAACTATATTTAGTATACATATCCTGATCAAGTTTAAGAATTTGAAATCCAAGGAGCAAACAAAACATCTCTACGCTGCAAAAGATGTATTGGATGCTTCGACACTGAAACCGTCTAAAGTATCAAAAAAAATATATATATATATATATAATCACAACAAAAGAAAATATCATGCGTTAATGGTAAACGTATAAATCATACGTACATATATGTAAAAACAGATGTGCTGGTGACCAAACCCTGTCAGAATTTCTATAGATGACAACTCACCAATTAAGTTTCATGAAACAATGCAATGCAATATAATAATAAAATAAAATCTCAACCTTGACAATGACCGTTTTTCTTACGCACAAGAGCAACAACCTCTAGTACCGGCTCGTAGTCCACAAATTCATCCAAGCCTAAAACAAAATCAACATCATGAATATCTTACTCAACACTAAGGAAAATCATGGATGAGTCTTATATTGGGACTTGGAACCCTAATCCAAAACACTATAAAATGGTTAGGCGCCATGACGACAAAATTTTCCATAATTAAAAGAATGTGCGATCGATTGGAACCCACAAGCGGTCGACCGAACCCAACATGGGTCGACCGGTCGCCCTAGCGGTTCACACCTATTCTCATCAGGTTTCCACCAAGGGTCAACCATAGACTCCTAGCGGTCGACACCCCTAGGCAGAGGTCGACACCTTGACCAAAAAGTCGACCCCTTAATCCTCTCGGGTCCAGCCTATGGTCGACACTTTAAGGTGTCGATCGACCTTTACAAGAGTTCGACACCTATTTGGCTTTGTTCCTAGCAAGGGTTAACCGTTGCTCAACAAGTACCAACCACAATGACGATTTTCAGCAACGTAAACTCGCAAAACTCACCTACCTTCGCCATTTTCCACCTACAATCAACCAACAATCTTACATAAATGCTAAATACACTCAAATCAATCATAAATAACCCAAAGATGAGAGTTTTCAAGCTCAAATCTTAATCTAACAAAACCTTAAATTCCAAACTTAAAAACAGAGAGAAAAACTCACAACTCTCGAAGCTTCTTCATAAAAGTTGATGCTCGAAGTCCCGTAAACACAATTTCAGCCTTCAATCTCGATGATTCGTTCATCTAAAAAACATCTCTCTCTCTCTCTCTGTGACAGCCCGAAATCGGACCCGATCGGGATCCGAGAACCGAGCCGTCACTCCGGGACATTTGCAGAAAACGGGGACAACTATTTTTTTTTTTTCGACTTTTTAAAACTCATGGACATTTAAAATGGATAACATAAAATAAAATCAAAGTAAAATAAATAAACATAAACTGGAAATGAATAAAAACGTGAACAGTGACCGGAAGATGCAAAGTGTGAACAGTAACCGGAAGATGAAATTTGTGAACAGTGACCGGAAGATGAAATTTGTGAACAGTGACCGGAAGATGAAATTTGTGAACAGTGACCGGAAGATGAAATTTGTGAACAGTGACCGGAAGATGAAAAATGTGAACAGTGACCGGAAGATGAAAAATGTGAACAGTGACCGGAAGATGAAATTTGTGAACAGTGACCGGAAGATGAAATTTGTGAACAGTGACCGGATTTGTTAAAAATGTGAACAGTGACCGGATGACTAAAATTGTGAACAGTGACCGGATTTGTTAAAAATGTGAACAGTGACCGGATGACTAAAAATGTAAAAGACAAAACTGGCAACTTTTAACATGATTACATAAAAACAAAAGTTGTGGAAACAGAATGTATGAAAACTTCAAACTTCAGAAAACGATTCAAAACATGATTTTTGAACATATCGGGAAAAACACGACGGAATTTTAAGGAAAAACAAATTACATGGATGGCTCTAACATGACAGAAACTTAAGAAAAATCACACTACATGGATAGCTCTAAAACCAGAAGCTGTCCATGCACAGACTAAAAGAAAATATTCCAAACGAATTCCAGAATACTTCAAAACATAGTTCAACTGTCGAATACAGAGGTTTTAACAAGAGAAAGCTTAACCAACAGAATACCTTACATTATCTATATCCAACAGATTTTTCCTACAGAGTTTTCAACAACCAAAAATACAGAATCCTAACATAGTTTAAAAACCAAACACAGAATTCCAGTAGGGTTTACAGACATAGACTTTACTTTGAATACTTAAACCTCGGGACAGGATTTGTCTGGCTGCAGCAACCATCCCGTGAGCTCCTCCCTCCAACTACATCAACTCGTCAGTTTGAGGCTCAAGCTCCTCATCTGGAAAATCCATACCTACAACAGGAGTTCAACTATGAGCCTAGAGCTCAATAAGAACATGAAATGAAATGCAGTGATGCATGGACTTTTTAAAATACGTGAACATTACATTACTTAACATTGCGTTTCACTGGACAGGAAAGGTATAAGTGGGAGAAGGAGCTAGCGCAACAGGATGTACATGCCACTTTCAGGACATAACAGGAGTACTTGACAGGATGCCAGTCCTCGTCCACACTTAACCATACATTTTCTTTACAGGATTTTATCTTACTTACTTCAAAACCGGTGCTGAAAACATTTGCATGATTTTACAGGAAACGTGTATGCATGAATAAGTGAAATGCTTAAACTTAACATTCACAGATGACAGAATGAATACAACAGGAAACAGAATATAACGGAAACACGTTTAACTTAAAACATAACCTAAAGCCTATCTACCCGAACCAGACCTAGTACCTCCGAGTTGTAGGGTCTTAAGGGCCAACGTAGATGCATGAACTTACCTGTGGTCCGAAATGCAGCAAGCTTGAACGCACGAGCACCGTGGTTCACGAACCTATAGCCTGCATAAACGGACATTAACCCTAAACCTCACGAAACTAGCAAATAAATAAACTAAAATCGTTTTCTATCTAAGATGATTACCTTAGACCGAAAAGCAGGAGGAAAATCAGAGAAGGAAGAAACTCCTTGCGTTGGTTTTCTTCAATCGAAAGAGAGAAGCAGAGAGGAAAATGAAAGAGAGCAGAGAGGGAAATGTCTCACGTAGGAGGAAGAGAAGGAAATGGGATACATGGCTTGTCTTCTTCCACAAGTTTGCCAAGTGTCAATCATCCATTTGATTTCTCCCACCAACCTTAATTTCTTCCTAATTTGCCCTTCCATTGGTTTTTAACTAAAACATTATTTAGTTAATCGATTCGGTCTCACGAATCACCCTCGTTCGATTAAACACATCGACAATATTATTAAAAACAATCATTGCATTAATATCGGAGAAATTCCGCTTACATATTCGGGGAATTATTACATAGGCAAAAATGCCGGGTGTTACATTCCACCCACCTTAACAGAAATTTTGTCCCTAAAATTTGCCTAAGCGAAGAGGGTCGGATATTGGGCCCTAACATCCGCTTCTCTTTCCCATGTGGCTTCCTCCACATTATGATTTCGCCACAAAACTTTCACCAATGGAACCACTCGATTGCGCAACACTTTGAGTGACATATCCAATATCTGTATAGGCCTTTCTTCATAGGTCAGTGTTGGCATGATATCAAAGTCCACCTGTTCCACGATCTGGGTTGGATCTCGCACACACTTTCTCAGCATCGACACATGGAAAACATTGTGAACTCCATCCATTGACGCTGGTAACTGTAGTCTGTACGCCACGCTTCCCACACGCTTCAAGATGGGAAAAGGGCCAATGAACCGTGGGCTGAGCTTCCCTTTCTTGCCAAATCTCATTACACCTTTGAAAGGCGACACCTTCAGGAATACTTCATCGCCTTCAGCAAACTCCAATTCTCTCCGTCTCCGATCCGCATAACTTTTCTGTCGACTCATAGCAGTGTTGATTCGTTGTTTGATAACAGCAATCACCTCAGACATCTGCTGTAATATCTCAGGGCCGACAAGTCTGGACTCTCCAACTTCATCCCAACATAACGGAGATCTACATTTTCTGCCATAGAGGGCTTCATATGGAGCCATGCCGATAGTAGCCTGGTAGCTGTTATTATAAGCAAATTCAATTAACGGCAAATATCTACTCCAAGGAGCATGAAGTTCCAACACGCACGACCTTAACATGTCCTCCAATATCTGAATTGTTCTCTCAGATTGTCCATCTGTCTGTGGGTGAAACGCCGTGCTGAAATCCATCTTTGTACCCAAGGAGTTTTGCAAGCTTTTCCAAAACCTGGAAGTGAACCTAGGATCCCGGTCAGATACAATTGACACAGGAATACCATGCAACTTCACAATCTCATTAATGTACAGCTCAGCATACTGATCCATGGAGAATGTCGTCTTCACAGGTAGAAAATGGGCCGACTTCGTCAATCTGTCCACTATGACCCATATGCTATTGTGACCTTTAGCCGTTCTTGGAAGGCCGACAACAAAATCCATCGTGATGTTCTCCCACTTCCATTCGGGAATCGGGAGAGGCTGAAGCGTTCCACTTGGTCGTTGATGTTCAGCTTTGACCTGTTGGCATATCATACAAGACTCCACATATTTTGCCACTTCATTCTTCATATTCGGCCACCAGAAGTGAAGTTTCAAATCCTGGTACATCTTCGTGCTTCCAGGATGCACAGAGAAAGGAGATGAGTGGGCTTCCGATAAGATGCTCTTTCGTAACTCTTCATCTTTCGGAACATACCATCTATCTCTGAACTTCAGAATACCATCTCCCGAATAGCTGAACTCGGAAGAGGCCATAGGTAACTTGCTCACTATATCGGCCATCTCCTTTGAATTAGTCTTCTGGGCTTCCTTAATTCTGTCCAGAATAGTTGGCCGTAACGTTAGATTTGCCAGTACGGCCGATAATTTAGAATCTACCTCTAGTTCAAGCCTCTGAATTTCTGTCCTCAAAGGCAATGAGATGGTAGCCAAGGCCGGGTGCATAGTAGACGGCATCCTGCTTAGCGCATCGGCTACCACATTGGCTTTCCCCGGGTGGTATTTAATCTCAACATCGTAATCTTTCACGAATTCTAACCATCGCCTTTGCCTCATATTCAACTCCTTTTGAGTAAATATGTACTTCAAGCTTTTGTGATCCGAAAACACCTCACATGATTGCCCATACAAGTGGTGTCTCCATACTTTCAGTGCAAAGACCACTGCCGCTAACTCAAGGTCATGAGTAGGGTAGTTTTCTTCATGGCTCTTCAATTGTCTGGACGCGTATGCTACCACTTTCCCTTCTTGCATCAATACGCATCCCAAGCCAATTTTCGATGCATCACAGTATACGCTGAATTTGCCATCTTCAACTGGCAATACTAACAGAGGAGCAGTGGTTAATTTCTGCTTAAGTGTCTGAAAGCTTACCTCACATGCTTCAGACCACCTGAATTTGATGTCCTTCCTTGTTAAGCTGGTCATAGGTTTTGCTATCACAGAAAATCCCTTGATGAATTTCCTATAATAACCAGCTAGTCCGACAAAGCTCCGTACCTCACTTGCATTCCTCGGCCTTGGCCAGTCTCTTACAGCCTCAATCTTGGCCGGGTCCACAGATACTCCTTCAGCAGACACCACGTGGCCTAGGAAATTAATCTTGTCCAACCAGAATTCGTACTTTGATAGCTTGGCAAACAATTGATGCTGTTTCAGAGTCGATAGCACCATTGCCAAGTGCTCTTTATGCTCCTCTTCATTCCGAGAATAAACCAGGATGTCGTCAATGAAAACGATCACGAATTTATCTAAGACATCCTGAAATATCCTGTTCATCAGGTCCATAAATGCTGCCGGAGCATTAGTCAACCCGAACGACATCACCAAGAACTCGTAATGTCCGTACCGGGTCCTGAAGGCGGTCTTTGGAATATCATTTGCTCTGACCTTCAACTGGTAATAACCGGAGCGCAAGTCAATCTTGGAAAATACCCGAGCCCCTTGTAGCTGGTCAAATAAATCGTCGATCCTCGGCAACGGGTACTTATTCTTGATCGTCAACTTGTTCAGCTCACGGTAGTCAATACACATCCGTAGGGACCCATCCTTCTTCTTAACGAACAAGACGGGAGCACCCCACGGAGAGAAACTTGGGCGCACAAAACCCTTGTCCACCAGTTCTTTCAGTTGAGTCTTCAACTCTTTCAGCTCTATTGGTGCCATGCGGTACGGATTCTTTGATACTGGTTCCGCACCTGGATATACATCAATTTCAAACTCAATTTCGCGATTAGGTGGCAACCCCGGTAAGTCATCTAAGAAAACCTCAGGAAAGTCTCGGACTATCGGAATATTTCGAAGTTCCACCTCATCTTGCCTCCGTATGTCTATTACATGGGCCAGGAATCCAATGCACCCTGACTTCATCAGCCGTTGAGCTTTTAAGGAAGATATAACAGGCATACGGTGTTTCTTCGGTACCGCCTGGTAAGAGAATTCTACTTCATTCGGGCGTCTAAACGTTACTAGCCCGGACCTACAGTTGATGGTGGCATGATGTCTAAACAGCCAGTCCATCCCTAGAATGACATCGTACCCTTTCATACTGATGACGATAAGGTCGGCATACAATTTCTGGTTTTCTACTGACACTATATCACCCCGTACCACCTGCTCGGAGTGCATAAACTCTCCGGACGGTAGCATGACGCTGTAAGGCTGATCTGACGGCGTACTACAAAACTTTTGTCTAACTACGAAGTCTATTGCCACGAACGAATGTGTGGCCCCCGTGTCCCATAACGTATAAGCAGGCACATTACATACTAATATTGTACCTGTAATTGCTGTGTGCTGATCAGTATCATCAACGTCCTCCATCATTGCAAACACTCTAGGCATAGCACCAATCGGCCTTGTGTCGGGCACCGGACAATCCCGGACTTGATGGCCTTCTTTACCACACCGGAAACATTGGCCAGTAAAAAGCCTGCAGCCTCCTGTATGATTCTTCTGGCAACGTGGGCAGACAGGAGGCTGAGGAGCTCCCATAGGTCTCTTCCCTTTGTCCTGGTAAGTAAGGGTCTCGTTGGGCCTTTTAATGCCCCTGTTCTGTTGCTGTTGAGGATGTACATTCTGAGTCTTTTGTTGTTGTTGTTGAGGAGTATTTCTTATAATTCCTCTTGGTGGTTCTCTCTGTCTCTGGGACTTTATTTCTAAGGCCTCCAGTTGATAAGCCTTGGCCACCACTTTCACATATGGTGCCTCATCAAAACCTCCAGTTGTGATTCCTCGTAGAAGGTCCATATTTAAACCTTGAATAAACTGGTGCACCTTGTTCTCATCAGTGGCCACCATGTGTGTTGCATATCGGGATAGCGACTCAAATTTCTGAACATACTCGGCCACAGATCCATACTGTCGCAGCCGAGAAAACTCAAGTAACTTCTCCTTTCTCACTCCTCGGTCAAAGTACTTCTCGTAGAAAATCCCCTTGAACCCTTCCCAGCTCAATGCCACTGTAGACGACTGTACTGCATCCCACCAGAATCCAGCACTTTCAGTGAGATGGAACGTGGCACAAGTAACCTTCTTGTTGTCTTCTACTTCTGCATAACTGAACATCTTCTCCATAGTTCGAATCCAGGTTTCAGCACGGGTCGGGTCTGTAGACAACCCATCAAATGAGGGTGGCTGAAGTCGCCGGAATCTGTCTCCACTATTGTCTCGCGGTGCATTATCACGATTGATATTTCCATGGTTATTGTTTCTGTCGTCTTCTCTGGCCATCATTCGATCAACCATGCGGGATTGTACCCCCACCAGCTCTGTCAATCGGTCTATGGCCCGAGAGCTTTCACTGGATTCTTCCTGATGTCCTCTCACCATTTCTAAGATAGTCCTATAAGCAGAATAACAGAATAACCTAATTTAATAAACAAAACTTTTACATGAATTTAAACACTTACAGTTGGTGGAGCGATCTCACGTGGCGGGTTGCGCAACCAGACATTTCACAGAATCGGTTTTAAAACCTTATCTCTCTGATACCATAACTGTGACAGCCCGAAATCGGACCCGATCGGGATCCGAGAACCGAGCCGTCACTCCGGGACATTTGCAGAAAACGGGGACAACTATTTTTTTTTTTCGACTTTTTAAAACTCATGGACATTTAAAATGGATAACATAAAATAAAATCAAAGTAAAATAAATAAACATAAACTGGAAATGAATAAAAACGTGAACAGTGACCGGAAGATGCAAAGTGTGAACAGTAACCGGAAGATGAAATTTGTGAACAGTGACCGGAAGATGAAATTTGTGAACAGTGACCGGAAGATGAAATTTGTGAACAGTGACCGGAAGATGAAATTTGTGAACAGTGACCGGAAGATGAAAAATGTGAACAGTGACCGGAAGATGAAAAATGTGAACAGTGACCGGAAGATGAAATTTGTGAACAGTGACCGGAAGATGAAATTTGTGAACAGTGACCGGAAGATGAAATTTGTGAACAGTGACCGGATTTGTTAAAAATGTGAACAGTGACCGGATGACTAAAATTGTGAACAGTGACCGGATTTGTTAAAAATGTGAACAGTGACCGGATGACTAAAAATGTAAAAGACAAAACTGGCAACTTTTAACATGATTACATAAAAACAAAAGTTGTGGAAACAGAATGTATGAAAACTTCAAACTTCAGAAAACGATTCAAAACATGATTTTTGAACATATCGGGAAAAACACGACGGAATTTTAAGGAAAAACAAATTACATGGATGGCTCTAACATGACAGAAACTTAAGAAAAATCACACTACATGGATAGCTCTAAAACCAGAAGCTGTCCATGCACAGACTAAAAGAAAATATTCCAAACGAATTCCAGAATACTTCAAAACATAGTTCAACTGTCGAATACAGAGGTTTTAACAAGAGAAAGCTTAACCAACAGAATACCTTACATTATCTATATCCAACAGATTTTCCTACAGAGTTTTCAACAACCAAAAATACAGAATCCTAACATAGTTTAAAAACCAAACACAGAATTCCAGTAGGGTTTACAGACATAGACTTTACTTTGAATACTTAAACCTCGGGACAGGATTTGTCTGGCTGCAGCAACCATCCCGTGAGCTCCTCCCTCCAACTACATCAACTCGTCAGTTTGAGGCTCAAGCTCCTCATCTGGAAAATCCATACCTACAACAGGAGTTCAACTATGAGCCTAGAGCTCAATAAGAACATGAAATGAAATGCAGTGATGCATGGACTTTTTAAAATACGTGAACATTACATTACTTAACATTGCGTTTCACTGGACAGGAAAGGTATAAGTGGGAGAAGGAGCTGGCGCAACAGGATGTACATGCCACTTTCAGGACATAACAGGAGTACTTGACAGGATGCCAGTCCTCGTCCACACTTAACCATACATTTTCTTTACAGGATTTTATCTTACTTACTTCAAAACCGGTGCTGAAAACATTTGCATGATTTTACAGGAAACGTGTATGCATGAATAAGTGAAATGCTTAAACTTAACATTCACAGATGACAGAATGAATACAACAGGAAACAGAATATAACGGAAACACGTTTAACTTAAAACATAACCTAAAGCCTATCTACCCGAACCAGACCTAGTACCTCCGAGTTGTAGGGCCTTAAGGGCCAACGTAGATGCATGAACTTACCTGTGGTCCGAAATGCAGCAAGCTTGAACGCACGAGCACCGTGGTTCACGAACCTATAGCCTGCATAAACGGACATTAACCCTAAACCTCACGAAACTAGCAAATAAATAAACTAAAATCGTTTTCTATCTAAGATGATTACCTTAGACCGAAAAGCAGGAGGAAAATCAGAGAAGGAAGAAACTCCTTGCGTTGGTTTTCTTCAATCGAAAGAGAGAAGCAGAGAGGAAAATGAAAGAGAGCAGAGAGGGAAATGTCTCACGTAGGAGGAAGAGAAGGAAATGGGATACATGGCTTGTCTTCTTCCACAAGTTTGCCAAGTGTCAATCATCCATTTGATTTCTCCCACCAACCTTAATTTCTTCCTAAATTGCCCTTCCATTGGTTTTTAACTAAAACATTATTTAGTTAATCGATTCGGTCTCACGAATCACCCTCGTTCGATTAAACACATCGACAATATTATTAAAAACAATCATTGCATTAATATCGGAGAAATTCCGCTTACATATTCGGGGAATTATTACATAGGCAAAAATGCCGGGTGTTACACTCTCTCTCTCTCTCTCTCTCTCTCTCTCTCTCTCTCTCTCTCTCTCTCAGTAACGCAAATGGGGAGGAAGTCACCAACTATCAAAGCTTCTTCGCGAAAGTTGATGCTCGGAGTCTTGCAAACACAATTTCAACCTTTAATCGCGACGATTCGTTCATGTGAAAAACACCTCTCTCTCTGTCTCTCGACAACGCAAATAGGGAGGAAGTCACGAACTCTCGAAGCTTCTTCCTGAAAGTTGATGCTTGGAGTCCCAGAAACACAATTTCTGCCTTCAATTGCGACGATTCGTTCATGTCAAAAACATCTCTCTCTCTCTCTCTCTCTCTCTCTCTCTCTCTCTCTCTCGGCAGCGCTAATGGGGAGGAAGGGTTTCCTCCCTTTGTCCCTTCTTTTATTTCCTTATTCTTTTTCTTAATTATTTAATATATATAAACTTATATGTCATATATATAAAATGAAATCTTCAATCCCGTTTCGACAAAAACCAAACCTTATTCAAATCCACTCCGCGATAATTTCCAAATTACACAACATTTATTTTCCTTAAATTTCACTACGCTATAATTTATAAAATTATTGATTTTTGACCAATTGACTAAAATATCCAAGTTAGCCACAACATAACAAAACAGGTCAATCCATGACATAATGTCCGTCAATAACACAAAAATTTAACACGTGAAATTACTTAGTAAAAAAATATTGATTTTTACAAGGAGCCCTGTGTCGACAGGCCAACCTGCGTAGAGGACAGGTCGACTTATGCAGGGGACTAGTGGACTGCCCTGGTGGACCTAGGACTACATTGATTGACCGCACCGGTCGACCACTGCAGTGTCTGGTAGACTGCTGTAGTATCTCGGTCGACCATTGTTGTGTCTAGTAGATCGCGACAGTGTAGTCAAGCTCTGCGAAGCCTTGGTACAACTGTGCAGTGTCAGGTCAATTGCTATGTGGTTCTAATTGACCACTCAAGATTTTTATGCAAATTTTGTCACAGAGGCGCAAGTTCGCGACCGTTTATTGTGGTCTCTTGGTTGGTTTCCTAATGTCGATGTAGGATCCACCTATTATTTGTCTTGGTATACTAAATGGATTTCAACATTGTTTCTTGTCAGTTAGAATTTGTAGTTCTGATTAGATTCCTTTTGATATCCCTCGTGTTATGATTTAGGATTTTAATATCAGATTGGTAAACATTCCTATAGTTTTCCTGTTTTCGATGACCTTGTCTTCGGTTCCTTTTCCAATAGCATGTGTTGGTAAGGTTGTGGTCGTCACTGAGATAGAGGTTTTTATATTGTTTTGCATTTGCATTGCATGGTTTTCAAAATCCTATTTTGGTAGGCGTAATTACCTATGAAAAATCTTGACTGTGCCTGGTTGCTAGCATGTTAGTTTTTAAGTATATGTACATATGTTGTACAAGTTTATAAGTGCATGGTATTTCATTTGATTTATTATACATGTGTGCCAGATGAGCTAGTCGAGTCTTTCTTGTATTGATCTTCTGTTGTTTTGGGATGCATCGGCTGAGCAACCAAAAGAATAGGAGTCGAATCATGTACATATTCTACTGCGTGAAAGATGTTTGTTTATACATGACGAAAATGGGTAATAGGGCACTGATGATGCGTGATAAGTGTGTATTTTATACACTTATTAGTACTTTTTTATACTTTATTTTAAAAGTTTTTCTCAAGTGTTTGAAGGAATTTGATGTATTTTGTGTAAGTGTGCAGACAATTTGCATAAAACATGATGGAGCTAAATGGAAGAAGCTTAAGAGGAAGAAAAGAAGAAAAGGCGAAGTTGGAGAAAACAGAGAAGTCGCCGAACGATTGGTCATTTTGGGTGATCGATCGGCTGAAAAGAAACAGAAGAATTGGGAGCAAGGAAACAGAGAAGTCGCCAATCGATCGGCCATTTTGGGCAATCGATCAGCTGAAGAGAAGAATTTTTCCACGAGACAGAACAAAAGCCGATCGATCGGCTAAATGTGTCGATCGATCGGCTGAAGAAAAGATTGCGTTAAACAAGCAAGCACTGAGTCGATCAATCGGCCATCTTCAAGCGATCGATCGGCTACCGTTGGAAAACATATTTGCTTTAATCTGAGTCGTTGATCTAAATAAGGAAAGAAGAGAATAGAGGCAACCCTAATAAAGAAAGAGGATCATTCAGAAATTATCAAGCAGTTTTTGTGAGAGGGAGATTCAGAGAGATGAGGAGATTATTCAGAGACCAGAGACGGAGAAAAGCACGAAGATTAGAAAGACTACCTGCCATCATATAATTGAGTTTTTGTTTTCCTTCTTCTATTAAAATTATGTTTATCTTTATTTTTATTTGTATTTTCTTTTCTTCTAGCATGAACTAACATTCTCATCTAGGACTACGATGTAGCCAGACAACGTTTATTTTCTATTTCTTCGTTTAATTATATTAAGAACCAGTATTTCTTCCAATATTGTTGGCGCATTTAATTTCTGTTCTTAAAGCATGTAAATTTTTTGCTAATCTTTACTTGATTTTTGGGGTATTTTGAGACTGAGAGGTGATAAACACCCGAGCAATAGAATTAATGTCATAAATATGCGTAGGCTAGAGATAGTTACGGTATTGATGTGATCATTGTGATTTCTCAATTTAATTGTATTTGATTAATGCTAGGATTTGAGACTGAAAAGTGATAACTCATTAATCAAATAAACTAAGCAATGCTCGAGAAAGATTGTATTAGAATTTAGTGAAATTGATTATCAACATAGGAAGAATATTTATGAATATAATTATGAAGGACTGAAATAAATGTTATTTTGGTGAAATCGTAGTACCTAGGCTTTTATTTATTAAATTTAATCTCATTCTATCTGTTTTATTATTTTACATTAGTTTACTTTACTTGTTTTGGTCATTCAATTTAATTTAAATTCTTGAAACCATAAAACGTGTGTTCAATTTAAAATTAAGATTAATAAATTCGATTCTTAATTAACAAGTCTTTATGGGTTCGACACTCTATTTATCACTTTATTACTTGTTGCGACTAGTACACTTGCGAAATATTTTTCACAACAAGTTTTTGGCGCCGCTGCCGGGGACTTTATTTTTAATATCCAATTAATTATTTTTAGTTTTATTTTGAATTCTTTTTATTTTATTTCTTTATTTTCGTGTTATTTTCAGGTGCATGCGTAAAGAAGGAAACTCTAATCTTCTCCCGCTTAATCTTGAGATTGAGCGCACAACATCGTAAAGAGAGAATAGAAGATATTCAACTAGTGCGTGTCATTATGGGAGATAACGGGGAAGATAATATTAAGAACTGGACCTTGCTGGATTATTTTATACCTACTGTATCCGGAGTGTATTCAGCTATTCAAAAATCGGCCATCGCTGCTGATTTTGAAATTAAGTCGGGCACCTTGCACATGATTCAACAATCTCAGTTTAGTGGATTATATTGCAAATTTTTTAGAAGTATGCGACACTTTCAGATATCACAATGTGGGGGATGATGCAGTGAGGTTACGTCTATTTTCCATTCTCATTATGGGATCGTGCAAAGAATTGGCTTAACTCTCTGCCAGCTAATTCTATCAATACTTGAGAAGAGTTATACCAGAAATTTCTGTCCAAGTTCTTTCCTTTCGAGAAGACTGCTAAACTTCGCAACGAGATAATCAACTTCAGTCAATTCGATGGAGAAACATTATATGAGGCATGGGCACGCTTCAAGGATATGTTAAAAAAGTGTAAAAACCATGGCCTAATGAAGTGGATGCATATTCAAACCTTCTATGTGGGATTGTCTGTCTCTACTAAAACTCTAGTCAATGCAGCTGCAGATGGTGCTTTAATGAGAAAAACTGAAGAAGCCGCATATGATCTATTAGAGGAATTAGCGCTTAACAATGACCAATGTCCAGTGGAGCGATCAATTATGAAGCGCATAACGGGTACTCTAGAACTCGAGGCTATAAAAGCTTTAACTCTACAAGTTGCCTCATTAGCTAAAAAACTATAGGAGTCTCATATGGCAGCAAGTGTAGGAAAAACGTCGAAAGTAAACTGTCAATTGTGTCAAGGACCGCATTTAAGTGAAGAATGTTAAGATGGAAATCTCATGTCGAGTGAACCCGCAGAGCAAGCTAATTATATGGGTAATTTTAATCGTCAAGGTAATCCCAATTCCAACACCTATAATTCAGGATGGCGACAACACCAGAATTTTTCATGGCGGAATTCTCAAAATACGATGCAAATGCCTCAAGCAGTTCAATCTGGTCCTTGTCAACAAGTTGAATAGAAAAATGATCTTGAAACAGCCCTTATGCAGTTTATGACCGAAACTCGTACTGCAATGCAAAATCAATCAGCCCAAATTCGAAGTCTTGAAAATCAACTTGGTCAATTTGCGAGCGTCATAAATGGAAAGCCTCAAGGCTCACTACCAAGTAAAACAGAGGTGAACCCCAACCGTCATTGTAATGCAATCACCACTCGAAAGAAAACCGTAATTGAACCAGTGCAAAAAGGGACACAAGTGCCTAAAGTTGTTAATGAGGAGTCAAATGCAGATGAAGTTCAAAAGTCATCACCATCTCATCATTCTCCAACTCAAGCAAACTCACCTCCAGTGCCGTTTTCGTATAGATTGAAAAATATGAAGCTTGATAAACAATTTTCTCAATTCCTGGATGTCTTCAAGAAGCTCCACATTAATATTCCATTTGCCGACGTGTTGGAACAAATACCGAGTTATGCCAAATTTATGAAAGATATTCTTTCCCACAAGCGGAAAATAGAGGAGTGTGGTATTATTGCTCTTTCAGAGGAGTGCAATGCCATTATTCAGAAGAAGCTCCCTCAAAAACTAAAAGATCTAGAAAGTTTTACTGTGCCTTGCGAGATTGGAAATTCTGAATTCATCAGGGCACTGTGCGACTTGGGGGCGAGCATTAATTTAATGCCTCTATCTATATTCTGGAAACTCGATCTAGGTGAAGCAAAGCCGACAAGGGTTACATTACTGATGGCAGATCGTTTTATTAAACATCCGAGGGGAATCATTGAAGAAGTGCTTGTAAAGGTAGATAAATTCATATTCCCTGCTGATTTTATTGTGCTTGATATGGAAGAAGACAGAGATGTGCCGATTATTCTGAGTCGACCATTTCTTGCTACGGGTCATGCTCTTATTGATGTACAAAAATGTGAGTTGAGCTTGAGAGTTTAGGATGAAGAAGTCACCTTTAATGTTTTTAGGGCCATGAAATATTCGGGGGAGGATAATGATGTTTTTCGTGTTGAAGTTACCGAGTCTGCGGCAGATGAAGTTGCACGTCGACCAAACGACCCTTTAGAAGCATGTCTATTTGACCAGAATTATTCTTTGGAAGAGGACAAAGAAGTACGTGGTTATGCGATATGGATGGACTCTTATGAACTGAATATGAGGAAATACTATGAAAATTTGGGGTAAGGCCCGTCATGCACGTTGCCATCCATTGAGCAACCACCTGTGCTAGAATTGAAGACACTGCCGTCACATTTAATGTAATACCCAAAAAATTTCTATTGCGTGCGTAGTTCTAGTTTAGGTCAATTATGAGAGATTGAGGTCATTAAAGAGTGATGTTATGCATAGAAGTGTGAAAGAAGTTGACAAGTCAAAAACAAAGGTGTTTGAAAAGTCAAAAGAGCAAACAACCAATAGAAATTGTTGTTGAAAATTCAAATGCAAAGTGACCAATAGGAATTTAATGAAATAAAAATTAAAGGAAAAGTGAAGGAGGATGGCTTCACGTTGGACTTCATGAGAATGGGAAAGGGGAGGGTTTATTTGCAATTTTAAAGAGCTTGGTGGAGGAAACTTAAAAGTGGAAGAAAATTTTAGGTTAAATGGTGTGTTTTCTTCTTTCTCCCTCATTTTTCTTCCACGATCTCCCTTCCTCCATTGCTGCATCTTCTCTCCTTCTTCTCATCTAGGGTTTGCAAGGTTTTGAGGTAAAATTGTTTGGGTTTTTAGTTTTATACATTAAGGGGTTGATTTTTAGTGTTTTGGAGGTGATTTTGAGGAGTTTGGTTAGGGTTTGAAAAACCCTAACCATGGAGTCCGAATTTTTGGTTTCAAAGGAGTGTTTTCTTTCCAAATTTAATGTTTTAGTTGTTGAATGGATTAGTTTAGGTGGTTTTTAGAGAGAAATGAAAGATTGGAAGTAAGTTGTGAAAAATTGGTTTTTAACTCAAAGTGTGCCGGTTCTGTTTTTGCATTTTCGGTTTGGCCAAGTGGTTTATTTGGTTAATTTGATTGTTTCAATGGATATTAGACGTGTAGAGGTTTCCGGATTTGGGTGGCACGTCAAAATCCGTTGAAAAACGAGAAAGTTATGGCCGTTCGAAGTTGGACGTTGTAATTTTGGGTAAAAATCGGGTTTTGTGATTTTAGGGTGAATTGTTTGTTAGTTTAGGGTTTAGAAATTTTTAGTATCCTTTAGAATTTTATGAGTGAATTGCTAAATTATTTTCTATAATTGATAGGTTATCGGACGAGTGAATTGACCGATAGAAGTGAGCAACTTAAAGCCGAGCAGCCAAGAGGTAAGTAGAGGAAATCCTTTTTTGCCTTAGGCCTACACCATGGAACGGTAGGGTTAACGGTCGGTTTATTATTCGCGTTGTGTTGTCTTACATATTATTCTGGCATGCATAACTATGCATAACTAGCCTCGAGTAATAGCCTTGTCGGGAATAAGTGCTGGAGTGTAGCACCCCGAAGGGATTTTTACAAGAGGTTGGTTTGGCTAAATACTTAAGAACTGGCCTCGAGTAATAGCCTTGTCGGGAATGAGTGCTGGAGTGTAGCACTCCGAAGGGATTTTACGAGAGAATGGTTTGGCTAAAAGATTTAAGACATCGTGAGTAAGAACTTCTAGACAGTTATAGGGTTCTACGATTGGTGTGGGCAATGCAAATCGTGTGTGGTCGTCTTAGACAGTTATGGGATGTATGCTAGCCGGTTTTGCTTGGTGGATCAAGGCGTGGCCGTCTTAGACAGTTATGAGATGTGTGCCTACTTGATCCACACAGCTTATTAAAAGATAAAGGCAACGAACATAACTGAGAGTTAGAAATTGCATGTGATAGGATTGAGTTGTATTGCGTGCGTGATTGTATTCGTTTTCCCTACTTACTAAGCATTAGGCTTACTATTCGTGTTCTATGGTGTAGGTGACGAAATTTACTCAGGTGGGGTAGAGGAGACAGCCTAGGACTAGGCAGCAGTCGGAGAAGTACGGGGTATGCTGGTGCGAGCTATTGTCGGAGCGTCACGACCACTTCCTCGGGTAGTTTGTGGGAGTTTGATGTAGATAGTTTTTATAAGCATTTTGGATTATTGTGAATAGTGGTTTTGAGGACTGGTTTGTGTATAAATACTGCGTTTGAAACTATATGTTTTCCGGTTTTGGTTTATAAAATTTTAGGCGTTATGCCACTCGTTTTGATTTTTAAATAAATAACGTCGGGTTTAGATTCTCTATTTTTCTTTATTACCGTTTTAAGTCGGTTTTTCAAGATTTTTACTGGACACGGAGTTTAGGGTGTCGGGATTGTGTGGTAAAAATTTTAGAATTTTTGGAGGTGTTTGGCTCGATGAAAAATGAAGAAAAGTGGGAAAAAGTTGAAAAAATGACAAAATGGGGCATTTTTGGGCGCTGGCACCCGAGAGGGTGCCGAAAAATGAATTTTCTTTTTATTTTTTTCTATTTCCAAAATGTTTTAACCCGAAATTTTTCGACGTATTTTAAACGTATTTTACGTACGTTTTCCAATATTTTTCCAGGGTTCGAGAAACCCGAAAACTGAGTCATAATTTTATCGAAAATCATTTTAAATGTCGTTTTAAACGCGAGATAACTTAGCAAAGTAGCGCACCGAGCCTGGTCGGGTTCGGGGGCGTTACATTTAAAGTACGCATATTTACAAGCTCCATCTTCTCTACCGGTTATTATTTCTGCTGACCTATCTTTAGAGGCAGAAGATAAGTTACTCCGAGTTCTTCGACAATTCAAATCGACAATTGGTTGGACTTTGACAGATTTAAAGGGGATAAGCTCGTCATTTTGTTTGCATAAAATCCTTATGGAGGAAGATCACAAGTCATCAGTGGAACACCAACGACGTCTCAACCCCACCATGAAAGAAGTGGTGTGCAAAGACATCTTAAAGTGGTTAGATGCGGGGGTGATATACCCAATTTCTAACAGTTCATGGGTTAGCCCCGTCCAAGTTGTACCAAAAAAAGAAGGAATGACAGTTGTGAAAAACAAAAATAATGAGCTCATTCCGATTCGCACTGTCACCGGTTGGCGTATATGTATGGATTATAGGAAGTTAAACAAGACTACAAGGAAAGATCACATCCCACTTTCGTTCATCGATCATATGCTTGACAGGCTATCAGGACACAAATTTTATTGTTTTCTTGATGGATACTCTGAGTACAATCAAATAGCTATCGCCCCCGAAGACCAAGAGAAGACCACATTTACCTGCCCTTACGGCACCTTGCATTTCGACGAATGTCATTTGGTCTTTGTAACGCTCCTGCCACTTTTCAAAGATGCATGATAGCTATATTTTCTGACATAGTCGAACGCATTATTGAGGTATTCATGTATGATTTTTCTGTTTTTGGATCTTCTTTTGATTGTTGTCTGGAGAATTTGAATAGGGTGCTTCAGTGATGTGTAGAGTCAAATTTGGTATTGAGTTGAAAAAAATGTCATTTAATGGTACGTGAAGGTATTGTGTTAAGCCATCGGATATCATCCAAAGGGATAGAAGTGAATCGTGCCAAGATTCATACGATTGAGAAGCTACCACCACCTATCTCAATTAAGGGCATGAGGAGTTTTTTGGGATACGCAGAATTTTATCGCAGATTCATCCAAGACTTTAGCAGGATCACCAAGCCACTATGTAACCTACTGGAAAAGGATGTGGAGTTTAAGTTTGATACTGACTGTTTAAATACATTTAATTTATTGAAAGAAAAGCTCACTTCAGCACCCATTGTAGTAGCACTAGACTGGAACCATCCATTCGAAATTATGAGCGATACTAGTGATTTTGCAATTGGAGCAGTGTTAGGGCAATGCAAAGATAAGACCTTCCGCACTATCTATTGTGCGAGTCGAGTCCTCAATGAAGCTCAGTTGAATTATGCTACAACAGAAAAAGAACTACTTGCAGTGGTATTCGCCTTCGACAATATTCGTCTCTATCTTATCGGCAATTATGAGCGATGCTAGTGATTTTGCAATTGGAGTAGTGTTAGGGCAACGCAAAGATAAGACCTTCCGCACTATTTATTATGCGAGTCGAATCCTCAATGAAGCTCAGTTGAATTATGCTACAACAGAAAAAGAACTACTTGCAGTGGTATTCGCCTTCGACAAATTTCGTCCTTATCTTATCGGCAATGAGGTAATCATTTTTACTGATCATTCAGCCATTAAATACCTTATGGTTAAAAAAGATACAAAACCGCACCTCATTAGTTAGGTTTTACTACTCCAAGAGTTCGATCTGGAAATTATAGATAAAAAGGGCACGGAAAATCTAGTGGCAGATCACCTGTCCAGACTACAACTTCAAGAACATGTGAAAGAGGATGGAGTACCAATTGCTGATACCTTTCCGGATGAACAACTCTTTAGCATTAACACTACACTATGGTATGCCGATATCGTCAATTTTCTTGCTAGCGGTGTTCTGCCCATAGAGCCTTCAGCTTATAAAAGAAAGAAATTTTTTGCTAATGTTAAGCGATATTATTGGGATGATCCCTTTCTTTACAACCACTGCGCAGATCAGGTAATAAGGCGGTGTATTCCGGAATACGAGATGGAAAATATATTAAAGCATTGTCACTCACTAGAGTGTGGGGGCCATTTTGGTAGCAAGAGAACGACTGCAAAGGTATTACAATGTGGTTATTTTTGGCCTACCCTTTTCAAAGATGTTCATTTATTTGCTATGTCATGTGACTGCTGCCAACATACCGGCAATATTTCACGCCGAGATGAGGTGTCATTGACCAATATTCTGGAAATAGAATTATTTGATGTTTGGAGGATCGATTTCATGGGTCCGTTTCCTACTTCTTTCAATCATAAATGTATTCTCCTGGCAGTCGATTATGTGTCAAAATGGGTGGAGGCATCTGCTACCCCAACCAATGACGGTAAAGTGGTGCTAAATTTTCTTCGTAAAAATATTTTCAAACGATTCAGTACTCCTCGGGCTATTATCAGTGACGAAGGTACGCATTTTTGTAATAAGCAATTTGAAGCCTTATTGTTGAAATATTGTGTAAAGCATCGCAAGACTTTCGGGGATCATCCGCAATCTAATGGTCAAACCGAGGTTTCGAATAGAGAGATCAAACAAATTCTGGAAAAGATGGTAAGCTCATCTCGCAAAGATTGGTCACGAAAGTTAGATGATTCTCTTTCTGCATATTGAACACCATTCAAAACACCTTTAGGAATGTCACCATATCGTTTGGTTTTTGGTAAAGCATTTCATCTTCTAGTGGAATTAGAGCATTGAGCTTTATGGGCCATAAAAAAAAAATATGGAGTCACAAACTGCTGGCAAAGCGAGAATATTACAGTTAAATGAGCTTGATGAATTTAGGAGAGACGCTTATGAAAATTCCAGAATTTATAAAGAAAAGACGAAGGCGTGGCATGATAAACATATAGTGTTGAAGGAATTTGCACCAGGACAACAAGTCTTATTATTTAATTCTCGACTTCGGTTATTTCCTGGAAAACTCAAGTCACGATGGTCAGGTCCGTTCACGGTAATTAAAGTGTTCCCTCATGGGACTGTTGAAATTCAAGGTGAAGATCAATCTACATTCAAGGTTAACGGTCAAAGATTGAAACCGTATTGGGGCAGTACATTCGACATTGCAAAATCCGTTATCTTTTTAAACAAAATGTGAAGCAGTACAGCATCAAGATGATGTTAAAACACGCACTTCGTGGGAGGTAACCCATTTATCATTTATCCATTTTTTTTACTTTTTTTTTTATTGTTTTCGTTTTCAGTTCTAATTTAAGGATTTCATTTTGATATGACTCGTTTTATTATTACGTAAATAGTTTCATAGTTTTCGATATTTTAAGTTTAAGTTTAATAAAACAAACAAACAAACAAACAAATTTTGACCTTCTCTGAAACAGAGAAGTCGCCGATCGATCGGCGACTTACATTATTTTTGGACCCGAGAAGTCGCCGATCGATTGGCTCATTTGGCGATCGATCGGCGACACACATTATTTTGTTGGACAGAAGAGGTGCTGATCGATTGGATAAATGTGGCGATCGATCGGCACTTCTGATTTTATTACCAGGCGATCGATCGCGTCTCTCACTTCCCCTTCTAGTTGTTAAAAACCTACCCTTTTTCTCCCTTTCTCTCCTGCAATCGATCGGCGCCCGCCTACTTTATTTTCTAACGCCGTCTTCAGCGACACACCACCGGGTTCTCTCACGACAAAAAGTACACTTCTCTTGCTGAACCTTTTCTCTTTCTTTCACTTGGAAGGTTCCAAATTTTAGCACTTTCTCTTCCCTGCTCTAGTTTTGGTCATACTTTGAAAGTCTTTGGCATAGGTTAACCTTCTTCATGCTATGCTCGTCAATTTGCCAGTGATTTTGTTTTTGTTTAATTTTGAGGGTTGGTAAGGTTCAAGTCCAGTTGTGGTTCACCATTTATTCTGCATGCCCACCAGGTGTTTGATTAAATGCCTGAGTCAAGTGGAACTTCCAATTGTGCATTGTGTTTACTCCAAACTTATTATTTGCTTCTCTCACATGTTTAACTATCATGCATGTGTATGCTGGGTTGGATGTGTTTGCTTTGTGTGTGCAGTAACAGATATCTCAATCGTGTGATATTCCAAGATGCCGCCTAAATGATCGCGAGCCAAGACCAGCTTAGTATCATTCCGCCCCATCCAGCACTCCTTCCTCAGTCCCATAGCGGTCAACTATTTTAAGGAGTTTATAACCAAGGACAAGGCCATTATTTGTGAAGTTCAATTCCGGCCTGCAGTGACTCATGGCAACATCTTGGCCATGCTTCGACAATGACGATGGGAGACTATTGCAGTGCTCGGTGGCGATGCGAATGTGGCTGTCATTCTCAAATTTTATGCAAACCTCAGGGCAGCAAATAATGATAGGCTGGTCAAAGTTAGGAACAAATTCATCGACTTCTCTGCTGCAGCTATCAACACCCACCTCGGCCTCGACAATTTCGTGGCTAACGAATATCAAACCATGATGGATGCCGGGCCGGATTACAACATGCTTTTAGGAGAGATGGGCCACCGGGGTGCAACATGGATTTATTCTTCGGTCAACCCTGCACAACCGTTACACCTCATCTCAAGCTGCCTCAATCGCTACGCTCAAGTGTGGTGCAAATTCATTCAAGGTAATTTGATGCCCACATCTCAGAAATTTGAACTGACCAAGGAGTGAGCAGTGTTGCTCTACTGCATTCTCACAGGGCGCTCTATAAATGTCGGACAAATTATCCACAGCATCATTCTTGCTTGTCGTCAAAGGTCCATAGCTGGCCACATCCATCCCGTGCTGATCACCAACCTATGTGCTGCAGCCAATGTCCCTATGAGTTCCACAGACGAGCCATGGATCCAGCAGAAGATGTACAGCTCGTCGAATATTGAAAGAATAGCGAATTGGCTCTATGGGATAGCCAGAGTAAATGGATTAGGGTTCGATGAACATGATATCAACGCGCAAATTCCTCCTCAGCCAGTGCCTCTGCCTCGCGTACGGCGTATTAATAATTCTCAATGCTTCACATCTGAACAAGCTGCCTTGGCACAGGAACGACACACTCACAAAAAGGCTCGCCTTGAGCAGCGTTATGAAAGTCAGTCGGTTGCACCACCCACTCTAGGCGCTTCCTCTTCCTCTTCCTCCATGCCCTCTAGCTCTTATACCATTGATGATGTGGGACGAATGGTTGCGTACCTGACTATCCAGCAAGAATAGATAAACATCAGGCAGGCGCGAATGGAGCAGCAACTGATGGACCTCTAGTCACGCTAACTGGAGCATGCTCAATTTACGGTTTAATACCTAGACGCGTTCAATGCTCACAGGGTTACTCGACACAATCGAATCCATCATTTTCTTATTATCCAGAGTATTTACTTCAACTGTATAACCCTCCACCATAGAATGAGGACAATGACATGCCCAGCTCCACATGAGGTACGCGATTCCCTTTCATGTCTTTATTGCTTGCTTTGTTAACATTGAAGACAATGCTTTTATTTCTAGTTTGGGGGTGGATAGTTTTCAGCTAACTTATTTATCTGCTATGTTGCTCTACTTTATATGAGATGGTTATGCATTCTGAAATCTTGGTTGAGGTGTCAATGATGATTTAAATGAGAATAAATTCATGTTTTAACTCATTGAGAAATGCTGAGTAAAAGATTGATTTGTTTTAGTTTGCATTGATTGGAGCTTACATAGTTATCTTCAAAAATATGAATACGTTTTATTCTCGTTTGAACCTATTTGCTGGTGATATATTTGTGTGGTCTACTGAGAGTGAAAACCAAACACTGTGAGGGAGTTAACGAGAATAAACATAGTAAGGGAGTGTAACTCCATTCAAAGGCATTGATAATGAAGACATTGTGAGAAACGCTATTCTTTGTTTTGCCTAATATTCATGAATGCAAATTGAAGTTTTTCACAAATAAGAGAATGACTTAGGCCATCTTTGAATCGTTTGAGCCTTCTTAGCTGACGTGCCTCGGAGGCCCATTACGAGGTCACAAACCCGGGCACAAAATTTAACCGTTCAATGTTCTAATGACTTGTCTCTTTTTGCAGGTTTCGATTCACTCATGGACTTCACTTGGGAGCCGACTAAGGAGGATGAGGAGAAACCTTGCCATGTCATCCGTTGGAGCATTCGCACGGAGCTTGCTGACAGCCCTATGGAAATTTGTCTTCCCGGGCCATGAAATTGTAATTTTTATTTTTTTTTTAATCCCATCGGCATACATTAGCCTTTTTGTAAGAATTTTATAATTTGCATATCATGCATTAGATTGTTTAGTTAGGGTTAGTTGAATGTGGTGGATGTTGGGTTGAAGACAATTCAACCAAATTTTCAAGCCAAGGAAAAAGGCCTCAACAAATCGAGCCCAAAGAGAGACTTGGTCCGAAGAGCCCACTCCTAAAGGTATATTTTTGCAGGTATATGAGTGGGTGAGGGCATGGATTCATACTTGGAAGAATCTGGACCGTTGGTGCATTTTTGGCTCGAATCTCACCCTTGGATGTCGTCTGGCGCGTGCGCGGGCAGGAGGCAGCAGGCGCGCGGGCATCTCCTAATTGGCACGGGCAGCAGCGACGCGGAGCGCTGAGATGGCAGCAGGGCCCACCCGGATCCAGCTGTGCGCACGCTGGCGTGCGCTGATTGGCCTCTCCGCGCGCCCCTCGGTTTCACTCTCTCCACCATCCGATTTTCACTTGATCAATGGCCACCATTTCACCTCCAAACCCCATCCACCTTAGGTTGCCTATTTAAACATGGAATTGGTGATTGTAGGGAACTTTTTGCCAAATTAATATACTACTATTTCCCCTAAATATCCAAAGTTCCTTTGGTGATTTTTCCTTGGTTCCTTGAACCAAGAGGAGTTAGCCTCCGTTGCTAACCTAGCTTGGGTTGCTAGGTTATCTCTTATTCATTCCCTCACCATCTCCATTGGGAGTTGGATCGAGGAAGAAAATCCCCGGCCTACGGTGGTCGTTTTCCTCACGGAAAACGTGTATCCGGGAGCTTAAACCGTAAGCTCGCTCCACGGATCCACCAAGGGTTTTCTTTACTTTTATTGTCTCCACTTTGCACTCAACATCACCTCTAAATTTCAGCACCACCATAGCACCCACTCTCACTTTTATTTTATTGTCATTTTTCCTTGTTTCTTTGCCTTATATTTTCTTTCCTCTTCTAACATCTATTGTCTTCTCTTTCTTTAATTTTCTTTGCATATTTCTTCTCTACAATAATATACACATATTCGACCCTATCCTTAACATTCTCTTTGTTTATTTCTTGCATTTATTTTAGCATTTTTGTATCTTTAATCTAATATTGTACACTTGCACCCAACCGAGCACAAACCTAGCATAATTGTGGGTTGTACACGGGTCCCTTTTTTAAGGGACCCCGTGTCATTAGCTTACCATTTTGTGTCATCTAATGACACTCATAGTCACCCTTTTGAGCCTATTATTTACCTTTCAATTGTACTTATTTTACTTTAGCCACATATATATTTTTTTACCTTTTTCAGAGAGCAAGAGATTTATTGATATATTTAAAGTAGAGTAGAAGAATGTACTGGTGAGAGTGAATATAAACTTCTTTGTCATCTGTTAATTTATTTCTGCGATGTTTTGTTATTATTAGTCTGTGTTGTTAAAAAAAAAAAAGGAAAAGTTCGAAAGTTTAGTTGTATTTTCAAGATTGTTGTATTTATTTTATTCTGTAATGATGACAAAGAAGTTTATCTAAATGATATTGAATGAAGTAAGTTTGGGGGTGAGAGATCAAAGGAAAGCTTGAACAAGTTCAATGAGTGAGCGGATACTGAGAAAAAAATATTGAGTTAGGGAAATAAGGAAGGATGAGGTGTTCTATGATTACTCGTTTGTATCCATAAAATTCCTACCCTTTTAACCTAGCCTTACATTACAAGCTTTTAATGACCTATCGACTTTTATTTTGGTTAATGGATAATTGCTATTAGTTGGATAGTGGGCAAAGCTGGTGAATGATTAGAGTGAATGGAGTGATTCCCGAGTTAAAGGAGAATGAAGTCCTTACCTGTAGCTACATTAGTTAAACTAACAATTAGAAAAAAATAAGAATGAACACACACACGCGAAGATTTACAAGTAAGCTATTGTCAATGCACTAATATGAGTTTTTTTTTTTTTTGCAAAGTGTTAAACTTGGTGGTTTTAGTATGAATTTTTCAAGCTGAGACGAATTACCAAAAACCTTGATTAAGATTGTTTTACCATTGTATTATGTTGAGCATTTTAAATATGATTAAGATTATATATTTGTTTTAACTAAGCTACATTTTGTTCGCTTGAGGACAAACTTTCATTCAAGTTTGGAGGTGTGATAAGTGTATATTTTACACACTTATTAGTACTTTTTTTATACTTGATTTGATAAGTTTTTCTCAAGTGTTTGAAGGAATTTGATGTATTTTGTGTAAGTGTGCAGACAATTTGCATAAAATAGGATGGAGCGAGAATGGAAGAAGCTTAAGAGGAAGAAAAGAAGAAAAGGCAAAGTTGGACAAAACAGAGAAGTCGCCAATCGATCGACTGAAAAGAAACAGAAGAATTGGGAGCAAGGAAACAGAGAAGTTGCTGATCGATCGGCCATTTTGGGTGATCGATCGGCTGAAGAGAAGAATTTTTCCACGAGACAGAACAAAAGCCGATCGATTAGCTGAAGAAAAGATTGCGTTAAACAAGCAAGCACTGAGCCGATCGATCGACCATCTTCAAGCGATCGATCGGCTCCCACTAGAAAACATATTTGCTTTAATCTGAGCCGTTGATCCGAATAAGGAAAGAAGAGAATTGAGGCAACCCTAATGAAGAAAGAGGATCATTCAGAAATTATCAAGCAGTTTTCGTGAGAGGGAGATTTAGAGAGACAAGGAGATTATTCAGAGACCAGAGACAGAGAAAAGCACGAAGATTAGAAAAACTACCTGCCATCATATAATCGAGTTTTTGTTCTCCTTCTTCTATTAAAATTATGTTTATCATTATTTTTATTTGTATTTTCTTTTCTTCTAGCATGAACAAACTTTCTCTTCTGGGGCTACGATGTAGCCAGACAATGTTTATTTTCTGTTTCTTCGTTTAATTATATTCAGAACCAGTATTTCTTCCAATATTGTTAGAGCATTTAATTTCTGTTTTTAAAGCATGTAAATTTCTGGCCAATCTTTACTTGATTTTTGGGGTGTTTTGAGACTGAAAGGTGATAAACACCCGAGCAATGAAATTAATGTCATAAATATGCGTAAGCTAGAGATAATTGCGGTATTGATGTGATCATTGTGATTTCTTAATTTAATTGTATTTGATTAATGCTAGGATTTGAGACTGAGAAGTGATAACCCATTAATCAGATAAACTAAGCAATGCTCGAGATAGATTGTCTTAGAATTTAGTGAAATCGATCATCAACATAAGAAGAATATTTATGAATATAATTATGAAAGACTGAAATAAATGTTGTTTTGGTGAAATCATAGTACTTTTATTTATTAAATTTAATCGCATTCTATCTGTTTTATTATTTTACATTAGTTTACTTTACTTGTTTTGGTCATTCAATTTAATTTAAATTCTTGAAACCATAAAACGTGTGTTCAATTTAAAATTAAGATTAATAAATTTGATTATTAATTAACAAGTCCTTGTGGGTTCGACACTCTATTTATCACTTTATTACTTGTTGCGGCTCGTACACTTGCAAAATATTTTTCACAACAATGCGCTCATGTGGTTTTGAGTCCCTAAAACTGGCAAGAGTTTATTTGTTGTTATGTTTTTACGAGTTGTGTCATAGCTGACTTTTTCGTCGACCACTCTTTTGATTAACTGGTGGTGTCGTTACTGACTAGTTAGCCGGCCACTCGGGTAATGATGCTTAATTATCAGATTGCCATCACTTTTCACTTTTTTCTAACTCATGATGTGTTGTTGGATCTTTGAATCGCCGTCTTTTGATGATGGTGTGTCGGAGGGGGCTATGAGTGACATTTCTTTATGACTGTGACTATTTTCAAATGAAAATTATGCAGACTTAGTTTATTTATAGCTACCTATGTATATAGCAATGTTTTTCAAACATACATAATTCATTGCTTGTTGAGCATGTTTTAAAATGGTAATAAAGATTTGATGATGTTTAAATCCTTGGCTCGTGGAGCATGTTTTTGAAATGAGGAGAAAAAGATTTTTTGAATGTAAAATCATGTACTTCATTTTTATAATTGTCTCATGGTTTTGAATGAAAATGATAAAACTAGTTTTCACATGCATTTTAGTATAGTATAGAGTTCCCCATTGAGTTAGTCATTCATACCAAAGACACCCTCCATTTTCACAATTTAGGATTGCGGAGGCGGCTGGTGATATTGCTCGTCAAGGAGTGGTTTCGCGCTTAGTTCTCCTCTTTATTTTCTCAATTGTTATTCTTTGTTCGGGTGAGGAAATTCTTCGATTTATTTATTTTCCTTAATCTTGGCCTGTACAAATTTTTGATGTTTGGTATATTAGTTTTTACACCGTACTTATTAGATTCATTTAAGTTTTGTATTATCTTACTTTTATGTGATCGCTATGTGGATTTCGATCTATCCTTTGTGGTTCTGGAATCAGTTTTTATTCCACTATTAAGCTATAAACCTAGCTTTGGTTTGGACGGTCTGGTTTTATTTGAAGAGCGGGTCGTTCGACCTAGCGTTTCTGTATAGGTCCATCTTCAAGTTGTGACAACTACTCTTGCTAGATGTTATTTTAAACGTCATATGAGCGAACATATGTAGACAAAAAAAATTAACAACTAAGCCTTTCGTCGCTGGCAAATAATTGAAAAATTTTGTGATGAAATTTGTTAATCATACTACTTTAAATGTGTATATAGAAGTACAACTAAAAATAATATTGGTAAAATCTATCAACACATGATAAGATCATGGAAGATCTCAAGTAAGAAGGCGTGATGGTCTTATAATTTTTCATCAATACTTCTCCCACTTATGCATGAGTTCAGATGGACTTGCCATTATTTTCTCAGTAGTAATCCAACAGTATTATGCTTGGAAGACAATAGAAGCTGAATGCATGGATAAAGTGAGAAGGAGAAGATGGACTTGCAAGCAGTTGAAACCTTGTAAAGAGAGAAGGCATTTCATCATTCAGTTGCAACATGCCCCAGTGGGTTTTATTCCGCTTCCACTTCCTCCGCTCACTCTCATCTCTTTTATACTAACAACGTGTAAGAGTAACTTTTGCATAATTGGTTGAACCATCTCTCTACAGAGTGTGTGAGTGAGCGATACTGGCATACCTGACAAACCTAGTCACCGACATCTTTTCACCAGAATAGTTTAAAAGTCGGACTCTCAACTCGCCAATGCTGAATAATTCTGAACTTTTCGTTTTTAAGAACATGTAACTATATTAAATTTTCTGAGAGTTTTTCATTAATCATATTTTGTTTCCTTAAACATAGTTTTTCAACGTATTTCTATTTCCTACTAGCCTTTTCTACTTCATTTAAAAAAATAAACCATACATATATCGGCCTAAGTTGTCATGAGCTGAGAATCAAAAAGGAATAAAAATAAAAATCAAATAGATACGAGCAACGTAATGTGTTGTGGAACTAAACTACAAAAAAAAAAAAAAAAAAAGCAGAAAACAAGAAAAGAGCTCATTCAGAACCGGTAGCCATCAAAAACTCACCTTCACAGACCACCTCTCCTCCAACATATGCCTTCCCTTCCATCTTTGCTATGCCAAAGCGTTTCTGTAATTTGATGAGCGTCATTCTCATAACTAATGTATCCCCTGCAATTACAGGCTTCCTGAATCGAACTTTGTCGATGCCGGCAAAAAAGAAGTTCTCCCGAGAACCACCCACTTCTGGCTGTAGCATGACCAAACCACCCACTTGAGCCATTGCCTTGAATTTAAAAATTGCAATAGTCAAAACTAAAGACAATGCATCAATGGCAAAAGTATTTTCATTGCAATAGAAACATCATAACTCCAGTAGGTTTACAAACGACATGACCATCCAAATACCTATTTTGCATTTCATCATCGATAAACTTAGAAGTTACCCTTCTCCATATAAAAAATTAACAATACGACATTTTCTCAAGAAACATTACATTTAAAAGAGTCATCCTCGTGGAGCAGAAAGAAAATTTTAAATAATATAAATATTATGCATCTCAATCAATGTACCAAAAAAGATTGAGAAGCTGCTTGCATTGCTCCAGTCAGGAGAAGCCAACCGTGCAAACGCATCCAGAAACTACTTGTATTGTTTAACAATCTACACGTCAACGCAAGAGTATTTATTTGGAAGTTCTTATTAACTTAACCAGTTTGCATTCTACTGTTCGCTAACTCCACTCTTCTATATGTAAGTGACCATTGATATCTGAGAAAAACTTATGAACAAAGCTGGATGTACCCAGTAGGTGAGGCAAAAACATTGTGTTCGGAGTTCAACTAATGTAAAAAAACAATACCTTCATCAAGCCATAGCTAACACATTTATTATACGACACCATCGAAAATTAATTTTTAAGAATAACAATCTGATCGCATATCAGCTTAGCACAAAGAGTGGATATGATAAGAAAAGGAAATTAAGAAAAGGGAAAGGGAATTACCTCAACCATTAGCACACCAGGCATAATGGGTCTCTCAGGAAAATGCCCCGGAAAGAAATTATCGTTTATTGTAACATTTTTAATGGCAACCGCAGAAACTCCAGGATTGTATTCAATCACTCTATCTACTAAAAGAAATGGAAACCTGCTCACATTGAGGAAGATCAGAGAAAATTCAAATTTACATGAGTACGGAAAGAGCAACGAGGAAGAGAAGAATTCTAGAGTTTTTATAATTTGATAACGGTATTACAGAAAGAATGGAAACTCCAAGTTCCACTGAAACAAGAATTTTGAAAGGGGCTGCCATTATGGCGTGAAGAAATGACCTAAAACCATAATGTTGCAGACAGGGTCACTCACCTGTGAGGCAAAATTTCACGAATCTGGTTGATGTCCATAACAGTAGGAAATGCAGGATATCCTGCATTAAATGAACTGATTGAGAATCTGAAACAGATCGAAAAAGAGATGATAGCCAACAAAAGACTGTGTGAAAATATCCTACTCCGTTCAATGGGAATCTCTTCATTTGGATCTTTAGCAGCATCAATGGAACAAAAGGTGACGAATGGGCGAGGGTTTTTATTCAACGCCAACGACACCGGCGGATGAGATCTGAAACAAGTAATAGAAGTGCCAAAAGGGGGCAAAGAAACGGATAGCGAAGAGGAACGAGAGGAGGAAGGAGAGAGCAGAGCAATAGAGAGAGCTGAGGCGGCCATTGTCAAGAAAGAAGAGAGGGAGATCGAAGCAGGGAATTAGAGAATGAGAGGAGGGTTGTTGATGGCAGTCATCTGGTGGGTGTGAATAATTAGAGTGAACGCAGGGGAGGGAGATGGATGCGACGATAACGAGGCAGGTGCTTTGATGGAAGCAAGGTCGGCGGAGGTTCCAAAATAATTGGTCTCTTTCCATTATTAATAAAACTATTATACTATTATAATATAAATATTTAAAATATAATCATGGTATTAAAATGTAAACACAGTATTGGTTTTATGAGTATGAATAAAGGTGTAACGAGCAAATCAAATGGAGCAAGTTGACCTGTAAAAGTTCTAGATTTATCCGCCGAGATAAAAACGAAGTGAGGTGCAACTATTCCAACCAATTATGCTTAAGCACAAGTCTACATTATCGTCACATATAAAATATCGTATTCACAAAGAACAATTTTAAAAAGTTCATAGTAAAATCGATTGAAATTTCTATTTAAAAGTAACCAAAATTTAAATTTTATGAGATTAAATTAATAACTAGGAACTAAAACAAAACAAATAACAAGTGAAATAAATTTATGCAAAAAATGATTCAGAATCAATTTTCATCGTTTCATAATTTTCTATTTACATGTCACAAAATGGCATACCAAACTCAACTAGCAAATTTGGAATTTTAAAATATATAAAAAATAATAATCCTTTCATCTATTATGTTATATTCTTTTATTAATTCTTTTCATATGTTTATGCAAAGATATAATAAAAATAAAGATGAATTCCACAATGTGATATAACCCCCATATGTCTATAGTGATCGCATAAAAATCGTAACTTTTGTTTTTGACTTCTTGTTAGTGATTTTCTACATCAACGCAAATACACGTGTCGCTAATAAAGAGTAAGTAAAAGTCGATCCTACGAGAATAATCTTAACTAAATTTAATTGCTATAAAATTATATAAAATAAAAATCAAATATAAAGAAAAATGACGTGCCTGTAGAATAATATAAAAATTAAGTTTACTGAGATATGAATAATAAATAGATTGAAATAATTTGAGAAGATTACGATAATAAAAGCCTTGGTTATGATCGAATTCCTCGTTACATACAATTTACCACTAATGCTACAGAAAGCTACAACATTTTTCACTGAACATCGAGAATTAATGTTTTCTAAGATTCTCTCGAATTGCCTAGTTATATTCGTTTTAGAATTTTTTTCGATTTTTGAAAAGACAAAATTAAATCCGAATTTCTTTAGAATCCTATTCTCGATGCCAAATAAATTAATGTCAACTATTTTGTAATAATTTAATTTATTTAATCAATCATGCATCTCAAAATTCTTATATACCTCTCAGTACAATAGAAACATATAACATCAAATTTACCCGTCGACACAATTCGAATTAAACAATAAATATCATGATAGATTATTCAATGAAAAACAAGCAAACTTGTATAGATCTCAATAAATCATGTAACGAGTACTTTCTCTCATAACCAAGATTAAAAATTTAGCTCAAATTCATGATAATAAAATACCAAATAAAAATATTCATCAAACGAGAGTTAAAGAAAATAGTAGAAGAAGAATTAGATCCAGTCAATTCTGTAGTAGCCAAGCCTCTCCTCATTTTTCTTCTTTTTTTCACCTATGGTCCTCTTTTCTGGTCTCTGTCTGTTTTTCTGCAGACCATCAATCTCCACTCCTCCCTCCAGAGATCCCTGCTAGCAAACCTCCTCTGATGGTAAAAATCATTACTCCATTCCTTGATTCTAGGGATTTCTCCAGCATTTCTCTGTCTCTCCTTGATTCTATGGATTTTTCCTTACATTTACTCTTTTTCTTTTGGTCATTCAAATAAAAAAAATTAAATCTTCCTTTTTATTTTTTGCTAGTAATCTGTTGCCAAACGTGATAACAACAAAATTCAAATTAGTACTAATAATCTGATTTTTCTTAAAATAAACATAAAATTTATAAATTCTTAAAATCTTTCAATGCTACAGCAACCAACAGTAATTTCTATAATTTTTGACCAATTTCATTTTATATTCACTCAAATAAAACGAGTTATAGTAAATAAAAATAAGAAAAGATCTAAATAGATTGAAATAATTTGAGAAGATTACGATAATAAAGCCTTGGTTATGATCGAATTCCTCGTTACATACAATTTACCACTAATGCTACAGAAAGCTACAACATTTTTCACTGAACATCGAGAATTAATGTTTTCTAAGATTCTCTCGAATTGCCTAGTTATATTCGTTTTAGAATTTTTTTCGATTTTTGAAAAGACAAAATTAAATCCGAATTTCTTTAGAATCCTATTCTCGATGCCAAATAAATTAATGTCAACTATTTTGTAATAATTTAATTTATTTAATCAATCATGCATCTCAAAATTCTTATATACCTCTCAGTACAATAGAAACATATAACATCAAATTTACCCGTCGACACAATTCGAATTAAACAATAAATATCATGATAGATTATTCAATGAAAAACAAGCAAACTTGTATAGATCTCAATAAATCATGTAACGAGTACTTTCTCTCATAACCAAGATTAAAAATTTAGCTCAAATTCATGATAATAAAATACCAAATAAAAATATTCATCAAACGAGAGTTAAAGAAAATAGTAGAAGAAGAATTAGATCCAGTCAATTCTGTAGTAGCCAAGCCTCTCCTCATTTTTCTTCTTTTTTTTCACCTATGGTCCTCTTTTCTGGTCTCTGTCTGTTTTTCTGCAGACCAATCAATCTCCACTCCTCCCTCCAGAGATCCCTGCTAGCAAACCTCCTCTGATGGTAAAAATCATTACTCCATTCCTTGATTCTAGGGATTTCTCCAGCATTTCTCTGTCTCTCCTTGATTCTATGGATTTTTCCTTACATTTACTCTTTTTCTTTTGGTCATTCAAATAAAAAAAATTAAATCTTCCTTTTTATTTTTTTGCTAGTAAATCTGTTGCCAAACGTGATAACAACAAAATTCAAATTAGTACTAATAATCTGATTTTTCTTAAAATAAACATAAAATTTATAAAATTCTTAAAATCTTTCAATGCTACAGCAACCAACAGTAATTTCTATAATTTTTGACCAATTTCATTTTATATTCACTCAAATAAAACGAGTTATATTAAATAAAAATAATATAAAATATCTTTTTTTAAGAGTTATCAAATATCCCCAAACTTGAACCATTACTCGTCCTCGAGTAATGCAAAATAAAATCAATATTAAAGAATTCCCAAGGTAACATTAATAAATTTCATGCAATTTTCAAGATATTTCGAAACTTATAATCTTATGAAAAATTTCTGTAACAACCCCGGCCAGGAGCCGTCACGTGTTCATATCCTTTCATTAATCGTTTGCTTGACTTTTACTATTATTACATACACTTACTATCTCTCAACAGACTTTCACATTCTACATATATATTTTTTTTTTCCAAACTGGTAATAGAGACGCAGAACCATTAAGGAGACGAACCCTCTCATGCCCGACTTCCCACGTCTCGTCGGCTCAAACTTTCACAAAGTCGAGCGGCTAGACTCAGTCATCGGTTTCTTGACAATCTCGGGAAAAGAGGAAGTGCCCTCAATTCTCTTAACATAATACCACACGGGTTTTGCATGGGTTGCATGCATTGACAACCCTCAGTAATTTAGTCGTCCGGTCATCACGTGCATTACGCATGACTCGCTTAACATCGCCTAAAAGAAGACATCTTCCGGTGGGCACGTGGGCCTCGCGTGCTAAATTAAAATATCATCCGGTCGCTAAACGACAAAACACACTTTACATCTTCCGGTCGCTAATCGACAAAACACATTTTACATCTTCCGGTCGCTAATCGACAAAACACATTTTACATCTTCCGGTGACGTCATCCGGAAGACTAAACCATCAAACAACTACCCTTCGGCATCTGCCGATGACGTCAGCCGGAAGACTAAACCATCAAACAATTACCCTTCGGCATCTGCCGATGACGTCAGCCGGAAGACTAAACCATCAAACAATTAACCTTCGGCACCTGCCGATGACGTCAACCGGAAGACTAAACCATCAACAACTATTCTTTCGGCATCTGCCGATGACGTCAGCCGGAAGACTAAACCATCAACAACTATTCTTTCGGCATCTGCCGATGACGTCAGCCGGAAGACTACCTCTTCCAGCTTCCGTCTTACGGTAGAGAACTCTAAATCATCAAATGACTCCTTCCAACAGAAAGAAAACACAACTCATTCAAAATGCATATAGCGGAAGACTTAAGCAACAGACCATTTATAAATCTATATAATCATTCCCTGACTCAGTGATCCACTAGACAGTTTCAAAGCTCAACGTTTTAAAATAATCTCATCCTACTTAAACTACCATATTCTTTAACATACTGTAACATAAGAGTTTTAACCAGGGGTCATAAATCGCCTCTCCAGTCCCGCACTGTCACCTTGAGCATCCTCCAGCAACCAGCCTTAAGCATCCTCTTTGCACATAACATCCTCACCTGAACCTTCTTCACCTACACCATAAGGTTTAACTATAAGCCTAATGCTTAGTAAGGAATGCATGCTGACAGATATACATGAGTACACAATTTAAAGAGACATAAGTTCATAAACCATTCATCATTCGTGTTCATCTTTATCATTTACATGACATGTATTAAGGCAGGAGACGAGGGAGGAAGACAAGGTACATAGTCATTTGCCTATCGCGGCAGTCATACATAATCAATTGCCTATCGCGGCAATCATGATACATCACTCGGCCTCCCCCAGTGGGAGAATTCGCGAGCCATACATATCATTAACTCGGCCTCCACCAGTGGGAGAATTCGCGAGCCATACATATCATTATCTCGGCCTCCACCAGTGGGAGAATTCGCGAGTCATACTTAACATAGTCTTTTCCCCCGTTCTGCACTTAATCATGGTTACATTTACTTTTCATGTTCTCAACTTAATCATAAACGTGGACATAATACATAGACATGAGATTCATAGAGAAAAGTCTTACCATAATGGCAAGTAAAACATCCTGTAACTTACATTTACTTACACAAATACTTCATATCATGGAAAATAGATAGTTGTAGTCAACAGACAAACATCACAGTGATTTCCTAATACCCTTGCAGTGTAGGGCCCTAGTGGCCGAAAATCTTAATACATTCACTTACCTGGATTCCTTAGCGATCCGAACTTCCTCTCTTTAACTTCTTCACCTAAAACATGTACATTACAGTAGTTAAAACAAAGTCCTAATAGTCCTAATCATAAACCATCCTAGGATCTAATAGCTAAAGTCATTCCGATTCCTCTGTTTGACACACTGCAGTCTGAAATCCGAAACTAGGTGGACAGGTTTTACCATTGGTTAAATCCGAGTTGGTTACTTAAAATGTTCAGAATCGATTCGGGATGACATTTCTACTCTCAGATTTTAAAAAGTCTTAAACTACTCGGCCACTGCTAAAAAAATCCGAACTCAGTGCCGAGCTGAAAACAGAGCTCTATTTACTAATGAATGACTACATTGTCCATTTCATACCTCGGGTGTGGAATTGCAGAGAAGAGCAAGCTCGAAACCAGCCGTCGGTAAGGGAAGTTCTGGTAGCCGAGAGCAAGAACTTGGGAAAGAAGGAATCGCCGAGAGGGAATGTCGGCTACAGTGGTAATAAATGAGGTTTAAGGTTTCCATTTCCTATTTATACCTAATCCATCAATTTTAATTACAAAACTGCCACCCAACCTAGTTTTACTCAACTTGTAATAATTTTATCTTAACATTAAATTTAAATCATAAAGGTTAAATAAGAGGGTGACGATGAAAATGGTCAGAAAATCATCTGGCCGAAATGTCGGGTGTTACAATTTCACTGGCACAATTAAAATCAATTAACACAGAGTTATTTCCTAATAAAATAATTTTTCAAAGTGTGTATGTGCTCAAACTCCTCTTTAACTTGCTAAGTTTAAGTATCAAAGCTAAACTTCAGAGTTAATTGTGACGACCCCCGACCAGACCCGATCGGGATCTGGGATCGGAGCCATCACTCCGGGACAGTTAACAGAAAACGGGGACTATTTTTTTTTAAAACTTTATACTTTTAAAACATTTACAGAGGGGGAGAAAGTTCTCTGGATTTGAAATCAAACGGGAAAAACAGTTAACAGAATCGGAACGCAAAATGGATGATAGAAGGAAAGCAGGAAATGATGAAAACAAAAGTAAATAAACTGGCATAAGGCGTTGACGGAAGAAGCAGGCACCTAGTGGAATTGGTGGATGCAAGCAGAAACGATACCGGAAGATTTAGGCACATGGCGTGGCCGGATGATGTGGATGACGTCATCGGCAGATATAGATAGTAAACATAATCGGCAGAAGGTGATGACGTCAACCGAAAGATGGATGATGTCACCGGCAGATACAGATAGTAGACGTAATCGGCAGAAGGTGATGATGTCATCGGAAGATAGATGACGTCATCGGCAAATATAGGCAGCAGATGGAATCGAAATGTATGATGACGTCATCGGAAGATGTGATGATGTCATCGGCAGATACAGATAGTAAACGTAATCGGCAGAAGGTGATGACGTTAGCCGGAAGATGGATGACGTCACCAGAAGATGCAGGCAACAGTTGGAATCGGCAGAAGAAAAGCTATAATGATGTCATCGGAAGATGCATGCAATAAACGAAATCGGCAGGAGCAAAACCTAAACAGAATTACTGTTTGGCGGTAGATGCAGATACGACAAAAGATGAACAGTGATAACCGGTGGATGTGAACCACAAACAGAATTGAGTTCACCGGTGGCTGTAATCGGAAGACATAGTTTTAAAGACAAAGTTTGACAGCTTTTAACAGGAAGACATACGAACAGAGAGCATAAAAACAGAAGACATGAAAGTCTCAACCTCTCAAACCAGTTCAAAAACCTGATTTTTCGAACACAACAGAAAACATGACAGAAACTTAAGAAAGATCACACTACATAGATAGCTCTAAAACTAGAAACTATCCATGCACAGACTAACAGAAAATATTCCAAATAAATTTCAGAATACTTCAAAATATAATTCAACTGTCAAATACAGAGGTTTTAAACATCAATACAGGTTCCATACATCGTTTTACAAACCACAAAGTAGTAATAAACTGGACCTACATTTCAAATGTTTTAAAACTTCAAAAGATGGTACAATATTGGACATAACTTCAGAAAACACATTCTCACAGGATTAACTCTTGTCTGACTGCAGCAGCCAAACCCCGTGAGCTCGATCCTCCAACTATATCAGCTCGTCATTTTGAGGCACAAGGTCCTCATCTGGAGTATCCGTACCTACAACAGGGAGTTCATCTATGAGCCTAGAGCTCAGTAAGAACATACTAGAATGCAGTGTGCATATGCTATGCATGAACATTTTCAAATACATGAACATTACATTACATTTTACTGGACAGGAAGGTATAAGTGGGAAGAGGAGCTGGCGCAACAGGAGTACATGCCATAACAGGACATAACAGGAGTACATGACAGGATGTCAGTCCTCGTCCACACTTAACCATACATTTCATTACAGGTTTTATCTTACTTAACTTCAAACCGTGTGCAGAAAACATTTTCATGACTTTTAGAGAAAAACGTGTATGCATGAACATTCATAGACAGGCAGCAGAATAATAAGCATGATATAAAACAGAACACACTTAACCTAAAACATAACCTATGGTTTAACTACCCAACAGAAATCCCGACAACATAAAAACCTAGTACCTCCTTATTGTAGGGCCTTAAGAGCCAAACCTATAAGTATGAACTTACCTGTTGCTGCAGAGTTGATAATCCTGAACGTCTCGGAAATGCTCGAACCTGTACATGCACGTTCAGAAAATAAACAAGCTGCAAATGCTAACAAATAAGTTAGAAGAATTTGTTCCAAACTCAATCAAACCCTTAGAAAACAAATCGGTGTGTTTTCATCCAAAAACAGTGAGTTTTACCAAAGTATCACAATCTTTCACTCCAACAAAAACTCACTTTAAACTTGTCCAAACTTGTTAGCATTTAAAAGATGCTTATCCTAGTAGAAAAACAGAAAGGAGCCGAGGAGATCGAAGTAACTTCGATGGCATATTGTCGACTGGAAGAGAGAGTGCCGAGAAGAGAATGTAGAGAGAGCAGAGAAGTGAAATGAAGAGGGTTTCACGTAGGAGGAGGAACTTAACTTCCTCAACAAGCTGTCATGTGTCAGCTATCCATTGGCTATCTCCCACCAACCATAATTTCTCTCCAATTTGCCCTTCCATGCATTTCAAACTTAGTGTTTTGTTAGTTACACATTAGTTAAGTTCTCCCCACACTAAATGCTCCAACATTTTACAATGGAATTGTTATCGTATTTATGGCAATTTAAATCCATACAATAATGTAACAGAATATTACACGGCCAAAATGCCAGGTGTTACATTCCACCCACCTTAACAGAAATTTTGTCCCCAAAATTTGCCTAAGCAAAGAGGTCCGGATATTGGGCCCTAACATCCTCTTGTCTTTCCCACGTGGCTTCTTCCACATTATGATTGCGCCATAAAACTTTCACCAAAGGGACCACACGATTGCGTAACACTTTAAGTGACATATCCAATATCTGTATAGGCCTTTCTTCATAGGTCAGCGTCGGCATGATATCAAAGTCCACCTGTTCTACGATCTGAGTTGGATCTCGTACACATTTTCTCAGCATCGAAACATGGAAGACACTGTGAACTCCATCCATTGATGCTGGCATCTGTAGTTTATAAGTCATGTTTCCCACACGCTTCAGGATGGGAAAAAGGCCAATGAACCGTGGGCTGAGCTTTCCTTTCTTACCGAATCTCATTACGCCTTTGAAAGGTGACACCTTCAGGAATACCTCATCGCCCACAGCGAACTCTAAGTCTCTCCTTCTATGGTCTGCATAACTTTTCTGTCGACTCTGAGGAACCTTTATTCGTTGTTTGATAGCAGTTATCACCTTGGACATCTACTGTAATATCTCAAGGCCGATAAGCTTGGTTTCTCCGACCTCATCCTAACACAATGGGGATCTACACTTTCTGCCGTAGAGAGCTTCATATGGAGCCATGCCAATTGTAGCCGGGTAGCTATTGTTGTAAGCTAACTCCACAAGCGGTAGGTATCTACTCCAAGGAGCATGAAATTCCAGTACGCACGACCTTAGCATATCCTCCAGTATTTGGATTGTTCTTTCAGATTGTCCGTCAGTCTGTGGATGAAATGTCGTGCTGAAGTCTAATCTAGTGCCCAAGGAGCTCTGCAAACTTTTCCAAAACTTGGAAGTGAATCTAGGATCCCGGTCCGAAATAATTGACACCGGAATACCATGCAGCTTGACAATCTCACTAATATATAGCTCAGCATACTGATCCATGGAGAATGTCGTCTTCACAGGTAGAAAATGGGCCGACTTCGTCAATTTGTCCACTATGACCCATATGCTATTGTGGCCTTTAGCTGTCCTTGAAAGGCCAACAACAAAGTCCATTGTGATGTTCTCCCACTTCCATTCAGGAATCGGAAGAGGCTGAAGCGTTCCACTTGGTCGTTGATGTTCAGCTTTGACTTGTTGACATATCATACAAGACTCCACATACTTGGCCACTTCATTCTTCATATTCGGCCACCAGAAGTGAAGTTTCAAGTCCTGATACATCTTTGTGCTTCCAGGATGCACAGAGAAAGAAGATGAATGGGCTTCCGACAAGATGTTCTTTCGTAACTCTTCATCTTTCGGAACATACCATCTATCTCTGAACTTAAGAATACCATCTCCTGAATAATTGAAATCGGAAGAAGCCATTGGTACTTTGCTCACCATATCAGCCATCTCCTTTGAATTGGTCTTCTGGGCTTCCTTAATGCGGTCCAGGACGGTGGGCTGTAGGGTTAAGTCTGCTAGTATGGCCGATAGCCCAGAAACTATCTCCATATCAAACTTCTGTATCTCCGTCCTCAAAGGCATTGATACGGCCGACATAACTGGTTGCACAGTAGCTGGCATCCTGCTCAGTGCATCAGCTACCACATTAGCTTTACCAGGGTGGTATTTGATCTCAACATCGTAATCTTTCACAAATTCTAACCACCGCCTCTGCCTCATATTCAACTCTTTCTGAGTAAAGAGGTACCTCAAATTCTTGTGATCAGAAAACACCTCACATGATTGCCCGTACAAATGGTGTCTCCATACTTTCAGAGCAAATACAACTGCCGCTAACTCAAGGTCGTTAGTAGGGTAGTTTTCTTCATGGCTCTTCAATTGTCGGGATGCGTATGCTACCACTTTCCCTTCTTGCATTAGTACACATCTTAAGCCAAATTTTGACGCATCACAGTATACGCTGAATTTACCGTCTTCAACTGGCAATACTAACAGAGGAGCAGTGGTTAATTTCTGCTTAAGTGTCTGAAAGCTCACCTCACATGCTTCAGACCACTTGAACTTGATTTTCTTCCTTGTTAAGCTGGTCATAGGTTTCGCTATCACCGAAAATCCTTTGATAAACTTTCTGTAATAACCAGCTAACCCGATAAAGCTCCGTACCTCACTGGCATTCCTCGGCCTTGGCCATCCTTTCACTGCCAGAATCTTGGCTGGATCCACGGACACTCCTTCTGCTTACACCACATGGCCTAGGAAGTTAATCCTGCTCAACCAGAACTCGCACTTCGACAGTTTTGCATACAACTGGTGTTGTTTCAGAGTCGACAGCACAATTGCCAAGTGCTCCTCATGCTCGGCCTCACTTCTGGAGTAAACCAGAATGTCGTCGATGAAGACGATTACAAATTTATCCAAGAAGTCCTGGAATATCCTGTTCATCAAGTCCATAAATGTCGCCGGAGCATTAGTTAACCCGAACGACATCACCAAGAACTCGTAGTGTCCGTACCGGGTCCTGAAGGCAGTCTTTGGAATATCGTCAGCTCTGACCTTCAACTGGTAATATCCCGAGCGCAAGTCAAACTTAGAAAATACCCAAGCCCCTTGTAGCTGGTCAAATAAATCATCAATTCTAGGCAACGGGTACTTATTCTTGATAGTCAACTTGTTCAGCTCACGGTAATCAATACACATTCATAGGGACCCATCCTTCTTTTTGACAAACAAGACGGGAGCACCCCACGGAGAGAAACTAGGGCGCACAAAGCCCTTGTCCACCAACTTCTTTAGCTGAGTCTTTAACTCCCTCAGCTCTATTGGCGCCATACGGTACGGATTCTTCGACAACGGCTCAGCACCAGGATACACATCGATCTCAAACTCTATCTCACGATCCAGTGGCAATCTCGGTAGGTCATCTAAGAAAACCTCTGAGAAGTTTTGAACTATCGGAATATTTTGAAGTTCGACCTCACCTTGCCTCCGAACATCTACTACATGGGCAAGAAATCCGACACATCTTGACCTCATCAGCTGTTGAGCTTTCAAGGAGGATATAACAGGCATACTATGTTTCTTCGGTATTGCCTGATAGGAGAACTCTACCTCGTTCGGGCGCTTAAAAGACACGAGCCTGAACCTGCAGTTGATGGTGGCGTGATGTCGGAACAGCCAGTCCATCCCCAGAATTACTTCGTATCCTTTCATATCGATGATGATAAGATTGGCATACAATTTCTGGTCTCCAACTGACACTATATCACCCTGCATTGCCTGCTCGGAGTGCATAAACTCTCCGGACGGTAGCATAATGCTGTAGGGTTGATCTGATGGCGTACAACAAAACTTCTGTCTAACTACAAAGTCTATTGCCACGAACGAATGTGTGGCCCCCGTGTCCCACAAGTATAAGCAGGTGCATCACATATCAAGATTGTACTTGTAATTGCTGTGTGCTGATCGGCATCATCAACGTCCTCCATCATTGCAAAAACCCTTGGTACGGCAAGGTTTGGTCTCGTGTCCAGTATCGGGCAATCCCGAACATGATGGCCTCCTTTGCCACATCGGAAACATTGGCTAGTAAAGAGCCTGCAGTCTCCGTATGATTTCTCTGGCAACGCGGGCATACGGGAAGCTGAGGAGCTCCCATAGGTCTTTTCCCTTTGTCCTGGTAAACAGCAACCTCATTTGGTCTTTTGACACCTCTGTTATGTTGCTGTCATGGTTGCCCAAACTGTCCCTTTTGTTGTTGTTGTTGCTGCTGAGGGGCATCCTGCATGATTCTCTTTGATGTATATCTCTGAGACTTTGCCTCTAAGGCTTCCAACTGATAAGCCTTAGCTACAACCTTTGTGTATGGGGCCTCGTCAAATCCCCCGTACGTAATCCCTCATAAGAGGTCCATCTTCAAACCCTGGATAAATTAATGCACCTTATTTTCATCAGTGGCCACTAGGTGGGGTGCATAACGGGATAGTGAATCGAACTTCTGAACATACTCGGCCACCGTTCCAAACTGTCGTAGTCGAGAGAATTCCAGTAACTTCTCCTTCCTCATGCTGCGGTCAAAGTACTTCTCGTAGAAGAGTGTTTTAAATCCCTCCCAGCTTAATGCCACAGTGGTTGACTGCACTGTATCCCACCAAAATCATGCACTCTTGGTGAGATTAAACGAGGCACATATCACTTTCTTATTTTCCTCCACCTCTCCATAATTCAACATGCGTTCAATCTGCCGGATCCATTCCTCAGCATGAGTAGGAACTGTCGATAACCCATCAAATGCAGGCGGCTGGAGTCACCGAAATCTTTCTCTACTAGAGTCACGTGGAGCATTTGCATGGTTATTATGATTCCCATTATCTTCTCTGACCATCATGTGTTCCATCATTCGTGACTGAACGCCGACCAACTCGGTTAGACGATCGAGGGCGTCGCCTCTGTCATTTGCATCACCCTGATTTCCTCTCACCATTCTAGAAAATCCTATAAACAGAATAATTAAATTAAATAAACAGAACTTTTATAGAAACTTAAACACTTACAGTTGGTGGAGCGATCTCACGTGGCGGGTTGCGCAGTCAGACATTTTACAGAATCGATTTTAAAACCTTGTCCTCTCTGATACCATAACTGTGACGACCCTCGACCAGACCGGATCGGGATCCGGGATCGGAGCCATCACTCCGGGACAGTTAACAGAAAATGGGGACTATTTTTTTTAAAACTTTATACTTTTAAAACATTTACAGAGGGGGAGAAAGTTCTCTGGATTCGAAATCAAACGGGAAAAACAGTTAACAGAATCGGAACGCAAAATGGATGATAGAAGGAAAGCAGGAAGTGATGAAAACAAAAGTAAATAAACTGGCATAAGGCGTTGACGGAAGAAGCAGGCACCGAGTGGAATTGGTGGATGCAAGCAGAAACGATACCGGAAGATTTAGGTAGATGGCGTGGCCGGATGATGTGGATGACATCATCAGCAGATACAGATAGTAAACATAATCGGCAGAAGGTGATGACGTCAGCCGGAAGATGGATGACGTCACCAGCAGATACAGATAGTAGACGTAATCGGCAGAAGGTGATGATGTCATCGGAAGATAGATGACGTCATCGGCAGATATAGGCAGCAGATGGAATCAAAATGTATGATGACGTCATCGGAAGATGTGCTGACGTCATCGACAGATACAGATAGTAAACGTAATCGGCAGAAGGTGATGACGTCAGCCGGAAGATGGATGACGTCAATGGAAGATGCAGGCAGCAGTTGGAATCGGCAGAAGAAAAGCTATAATGACGTCATCGGAAGATGCATGCAATAAACAAAATCGGCAAGAGCAAAACCTAAACAGAATTACTGTTTGGCGGTAGATGCAGATACGACAAAAGATGAACAGTGATAACCGGTGGATGTGAACCACAAACAGAATTGAGTTCACCGGTGGCTGTAATCGGAAGACATAGTTTTAAAGACAAAGTTTGACAGCTTTTAACAGGAAGACATACGAACAGAGAGCATAAAAACAGAAGACATGAAAGTCTCAACCTCTCAAACCAGTTCAAAAACCTGATTTTTCGAACACAACAGAAAACATGACAGAAACATAAGAAAGATCACACTACATGGATAGCTCTAAAACCAGAAAATATCCATGCACAGAATAACAGAAAATATTCCAACAAATTTCAGAATATTTCAAAACATAATTCAACTGTCAAATACAGAGGTTTTAAACATCAATACAGGTTCCATACATCGTTTTACAAACCACAAAGTAGTACAGAACTGGACCTACATTTCAAATGTTTTAAAACTTCAAAAGATGGTACAATATTGGACATAACTTCAGAAAACACATTCTCACAGGATTAACTCTTGTCTGACTGCAGCAGCCAAACCCCGTGAGCTCGATCCTCCAACTACATCAGCTTGTCATTTTGAGGCACAAGGTCCTCATCTGGAGTATCCGTACCTACAACAGGGAGTTCATCTATGAGCCTAGAGCTCAATAAGAACATACTAGAATGTAGTGTGCATATGCTATGCATGAACATTTTCAAATACATGAACATTACATTACATTTAACTGGACAGGAAGGTATAAGTGGGAAGAGGAGCTGGCGCAACAGGAGTACATGCCACAACAGGACATAACAGGAGTACATGACAGGATGGCAGTCCTCGTCCACACTTAACCATACATTTCATTACAGGTTTTATCTTACTTAACTTCAAACCGTGTGCAAAAAACATTTTCATGACTTTTAGAGAAAAACGTGTATGCATGAACATTTATAGACAGGCAGCAGAATAATAAGCATGATATAAAACAGAACACACTTAATCTAAAACATAACCTATGGTTTAACTACCCAACAGAAATCCCGACAACATAAAAACCTAGTACCTCCTTATTGTAGGGCCTTAAGGGCCAAACCTATAAGTATGAACTTACCTGTTGCTGCAGAGTTGATAATCCTGAACGTCTCGGAAATGCTCGAACCTGTACATGCACGTTCAGAAAATAAACAAGCTGCAAATGCTAACAAATAAGTTAGAAGAATTTGTTCCAAACTCAATCAAACCCTTAGAAAACAAATCGGTGTGTTTTCATCCAAAAACAGTGAGTTTTACCAAAGTATCACAATCCTTCACTCCAACCAAAACTCATTTTAAACTTGTCCAAACTTGTTAGCATTTAAAAGATGCTTACCCTAGTAGAAAAACAGAAAGGAGCCGAGGAGATCGAAGTAGCTTCGATGGCTGATTGTCGACTGGAAGAGAGAGTGCCGAGAAGAGAATGGAGAGAGAGCAGAGAAGTGAAATGAAGAGGGTTTCACGTAGGAGGAGGAACTTAACTTCCTCAACAAGCTGCCATGTGTCAGCTTTCGATTGGCTATCTCCCACCAACCATAATTTCTCCCCAATTTGCCCTTCCATGCATTTCAAACTTAGTGTTTTGTTAGTTACACATTAGTTAGGTTCTCCCCACACTAAATGCTCCAACATTTTACAATGGAATTGTTATCGTATTTATGGCAATTTAAATCCATACAATAATTTAACAAAATATTACACGGCCAAAATGCCAGGTGTTACATTAATATTATAGATTGCTAACTCTTCAATGAATTTCTTAAGTTAATTAGATTTCAAAGGTTCTTTTTTTTTTTAATAAGGGGGATATAAATTCTTTATATTGACTTTCTTTTATAAGTCACACACCTTGTTACGCGATTGTCAACATTGGTCATGAAGATCTCCGGTTACTCAATAATGTCATATAAAGATACATACTCGTATAGTATTATAGATAACTATAGTCAATAATATTGCAACAGAGTTCTTCCCAAAGTTCTTCTATTTAAATTCTACTCATCGAGTATCCAAAGGGCTCACTTGAGATTAAAAGTGGATTAGAAAATTGTAATTTATTCTGTTTTTCAGTTTTTTTTATTATAACCCCAAACTTATTATTTATTGTGTTATTATATTTTTGTTTGTTTGTTTTTTTTTAGAAGAAATATTTTATTTCTAATTTTCTTCGGTAAGTATTGATTCGTTTTCATCTAAATATAACTGTAAAATCTAATTGAGATAATATCTTTAAGCAAACTAAAAAGGAGTTTATGTGTTATGAGGAAAAATTATACCAAAAGGAATAATCCTTAGTTAAATTGTTATTAATGTATGATAATGAAATTTTTTGACAAAATTACGAAGTTATGAATTTTTCTTTAAAGATTATTTGTAGCTACACAGTTCAACTTACTTTCCTCCTACCCTCATGTTATCCTACCCCAAGCTAAGACCTTACCCCCAAATATAAAATTGGCAGTGTCCTCACTGCCAAACAAAACATAATGCAAACAAAATTAAGAGACAAGTACTTCATTGGACTTTTATTCTTCTTTTTCTGGTTCGGAATCAGAGTTATTAAACAACATTGTTGGAAAATGCGGGAAGATTGGTTGTGGCTCGTGGAATAACCTTGTCAAGCTCTCTGTTAATGCTTTGTCTCGGAGTTTGTTGTAGCGCCAAAATACCCTTCTTTTTTGTTTCATTGTGTGAAGCCTTGCATCAATGCTATACTGTTGGAACTCTTGTTGTGCAACGACCCCTATTCCTAGCAAGATATTGTCTACTCTGGGGATTGGGCCGTAGCACAATATTCTCCGCTCACGGCTTTGTTTGGCGAGGACTTCTCAGTTGGTCACCCAACCTGGTACTACTCTCGCCAAATCACTTTTAACTTCGGAGTTCTTATGAGATTCATTGTCAATTGTACACCAAAACGCGTCTTGCTATATTGGGAGGGTCTCTTTATATATGTTTCATTTTCACATACTTTCCCAAGCGATGTGGGATTGTGACGACCCCCTTTTTACGACCCGTCACCTTTCGGTTCGCCATCCGGGTTTCGGTTCGTGCAGCCATCGTACACATACTTAATCATTTGGGTCATCACTGTATGAACGTGATTGTCTAAGAGGGGGTGAATTAGACTTTTTAAAGTTAATTTCTTAACCTAATAGTTTTCTCTCTTTGTGTACAGTTTCTAAGTTTACAGCAAACAAACAAGCAATCTAAAGTAAGAGTTAGAGAGAAATCGACACCGTAGTTTTTAACGTGGTTCAGCCAATCTTGCCTACGTCCACGCTCCAAGGCTCCCCCTTGAAGATTCTTTCCTTCTCCTCAGAGAAATCTAGATCGCACTTCACGAGCGACGATCTACTACCTTTTACAAATTTGGATTGCTCTTCACTGGCGACAATCCACTGCCTTTACACTTTAACAGAATGGATAAGATTTACAGCACAGGCTACACTCTCACAAATATTAAATCTCCAGTTAAATTCTCGAGAGGTGTAGGAAAATAACAGAGTATTACAAAGCCTTTTTACGTGTAAGGGTTCAGAGAGAGTTTTAGCAAAAAAGTTGTTCTCCTGAGCTTAATTCTTCTATTTATACTTTGTGATTTGCTTCGCATTCGGAAAGGTCCTTGTCTCCATACAAAAATATGACTGTTGGAGAGCTTTCCGTACTCAGAAGAATTAGTCCTTGTGTTCTGGAGTCGTTATCGCTCACGGTCTTTATAGTCTGGACGATTGAGTCTTTGGACCAATGAGCTCGGATGAATGCATCTTTCATTGTCGTGGACGACAGCGTCTGTCATTAGTGTGGACGACTGCATCTTTCATTTGCGAGGACGACAACGTCTGTCATTAGTGTGGACGACGTTGATTTCGGTTGACGTTCAAAGTCTGGACCACGTTGATTTCGGTTGATGTTCAAAGTTTGGACGTCGTTGATTTCGGTTGACATTCAAAGTCTGGACGACGTCGATTTCGGTTGATGTTCAAAGTCTGGACGATGCAACTTAGTTCCACCATCGGTCAACATTGATCTTAGTAGTTGTTAGTCTGGTCGATGTAATTTCCACAGACAACTACAACTGCCTTGATTCGGTCGATGTCCCTTTGTCATTTTGCAAACACCGGATTTGACTACCAACATTTAACCAAAATCGTTAGAAAACACAATACCCTTTTTAAAGGGCATTTTTAGATAAATACTATTTATAGTATAATCCAATATCATGTTAATCATAATCATCTAGATTAAACATAATCATAAAAAATATAGTTACTTAAATGCATTTAAGCTAACAATCACATGTTGGCTAATTCTCTGTTCCATCATGAGCAGAGTTTCTTGTTGTTTTGCCAGTTTTTCATCTAAAAGCTGCAAGCCTTCCATAATTTGTTGCTGATAGGCAGTGCTCTTTGCTGATGCTGTAGCTCCACTTGCAGCATTTGGATCATGTGACTTTCTCTTGCTTGGTTCTTCATCCTCATCAGCTTCTTCTTCCTCCAATTTGTTCAACGCTATTCTTTTTACTCCAGCATGTTCATATAATCCTGTTATGAGAGAATGATAGAGAAATTGCCCCTTGGGTCTCAACGCATTAGCACATAAGTTTCTATATATAATCATCTCAATGTTAATGTGTTTTTCAGTCATAATTCAATATAATAAAATGGCTCTATCCTTAGTCTTATGTTGTCCGTGAGATGAAGGTAATAAGCGACTTTTAATAAAATGATACCGTACTTTTTCCTTCGGTAGTAGCTTAATGCGAGGGAGTAAGAAGGATCATGTTTTAGAAATAGCCTATTCAGTGTCGGGTTCAGCAATTTCGTTCAGCACAGCTTTCAGGTACGGTGGTGATTGATTGTCTGCGTGCATATAAAATTCATCCTCCACTTCCTCTAAATTATAAAAAGAGTTTATTTCTGCAAGCGAAATTTTTACCTTTTGTTTTCTGACCCTTACCATCTAGGGTAGCTTGCCCTCAAAATTGGCATAGAATTTGCTAACCAAATTTGTTATTACCTCTTCAGGAAGAGCACAAAACCACATCCAGTTACGCTCTTGAATAATTGAAGAGATATAGCTCGGGTACCCAGTGTTATTGCCGTCAGAAATGACAAACTCTTTTTCTACCGCAAAGGTTTTCTACTTCATCCTTTGCTCATATCGGAGTTTTGCTACTTCAGAGGTGAATTCCGGCTGGTGCAAATCCTCCGTAGCTTTACTTCCAGAACTCTTGGATCTCATATTTGTATCTGGTATCCTGCAAGTAGATGAAAAATTTCGTGTGGTATGAGATTTTGAAAAATCGCTGCAACAGTGTTAGGGATAAAGAAGAGGGAAGTGTGAATCAGAAAATAAATTTTGAAGAAGAGAGAAGTTTTTTGGGAAAGGCAGTCAGTTAAAATTAAATAATTAGATTAATAAACCTAATTATTTAATTCTATTTATTCCACTTTTATTCTTTCTCTTCTTCTTGTTTTTTTTTTTTTTGAAAAATATTTGTGATGCTACAACAAACATTGTAGCATCAACATTCTTTTTAACAAAATATAAGGAAACAAAAGGGTATCAGAAATTAGGTTGCCTCCCAATAAGCGCTTGATTTTTTTTTAGTTTTCAGCCTGACTTTCTCATGCTTCATATTGTTTTTCTGTCTTTTAGAGGAATTGACGTAATTGCTGTCAATTTTTCTCCAAGATAATGTTTTACTCTCTGGCCATTGACTTTAAAACTATGGCCGCTTTTTTAATCTCGTACTTCGAAGTTGGCATATGGATAAACTTCTATCACTTCAAAGGGGCCAGACCACTGAGATTTTAACTTGCCTGGAAATAACTTTAATCTCGAATTAAAAAGTAAAATTGCCTGTCCTTTTTCAAAAAATCGCTACTGCATTTTTCTGTCATGCCATCTCTTTACTTTTTCTTTGTAATTTCTAGCATTCTCATAAGCACCCATCTTCAGTTCTTCTAATTCTTGCAGCTGTAAAAACCAATTTTTGCCTGCCCACTGTAAATCCAAATTTAATGTCTTAATTGCTCAGTACGCTTTATGTTCAAGTTCTACAGGTAGGTGGTAGACTTTTTCGTAAATCAAATTGTATGGAGTAGTGCTCAGAGGAGTTTTATAAGTTGTTTTGTACGCACACAACGCATCATCTAGTTTTTAAGACCAATCCTTCCTATTGGGATTCACCACTTTTTCCAAAATTCATTTTATCTCTCTGTTAGAAGTCTCCGCTTGGCTATTACTCTGTGGGTGATATGTTGTGGTCACCTTATGCCTGACTCCATACTTTCTTAATAATCCATTGAAAGATCTATTGCAGAAGTGAGATCCTTCGTCACTATTAATTGCACTAGGTGTTCCAATCACCTTCGTTCCTATCAAATACGCTCCGAATTTATCAAAAGCAAATACTACTGCGAGTAACTCTTTCTCTGTAGTTGTGTAGTTTTTCTACGCATCATTGAGAGTTTTGCTGGCATAGTAGATGGAATGGAATATTTTATCTCTCTTCTGTCCCAACACTACTTTCACAGCATGATCACTGACATCGCACATCAGAATAAATGGCATGGACCAATCGGGTGCTGCAATCACAGGCACAGTTACTAATTTATGCTTCAATACATCAAATGCTTCCAAATAGTCTCTGTGAAAGTGAAATGAAGTACTCTGTTCCAGTAACCTGCATATGGGTTTAGAGATTTTTGAGAAGTCCTTAATGAAATGACGATAAAATCCTGCATGGTCTAAAAAACTTCGAATCCCCTTTACTGTATTTGGTGGAGGTAAATTTTTAATGATTTCTACTTTCGCTTTATCCACTTCTAAACTCTTTTCCAAGACTCGATGCGCCAATACTATCCTTTCGAGAACCATAAAATGACCTTTCTCCCAATTTACTACCAAATTCGTTTCCTGACATCTTTTCAAAACTCGCTCTAAATTTTTCAAACATGTTTAAAAAGACTCTCCAACAATTGAGAAATCCTCTACGAAAATCTCCAAACATTCTTCGACCATGTCTAAAAATATGGACAAACATTGGAAAGTTGCTGGAGAGTTGCACAACCCAAAAGGCATTCTCTGAAATGTGAAAGTTTCGTAAGGACATGTAAACATAGTTTTCTCTTGATCTTCGGGAGCAATTGTGATTTGATTATAGCCTGAATACCCATTAAGAAAACAATAAATTTTTTTACCAGCCAACCTGTCTAGCATCTGATCAATAAACGGTAGCGGGAAAGGATCTTTACGTGTGACCTTGTTTAATTTTCAATAATCCATACAAATTCTCCATCCTGTTTTTGTTCTTGTTGGAATCAACTCATTCTTTTCATTGGATATAACTGTTGTCTCACATTTCTTTGGAATACATTGAACTGGGTTAACCAGGAGCTATCTGAAATTGGGAAAATAATTCCAGCATCCAACCATTTGAGAATTTCCTTCTTCACAACTTCCTTCATCACTGGATTCAATCTTCTATGTTACTCTATAGATGCAATGTATCCATCTTCTATGAGTATTTTGTGCATATAAATACTAGGACTAATCCCCTTTATGACTCTAACTGTCCATGTCAAAGCTTGTTTGTAAGTTCTCAATATTTGGAGTAATTTTTCCTTTTGCATGGTTGTCAAAGTAACCAAAATAATAACAGGAATGGTCTCTTTGAGTCCTAAAAATGCATATTTGAGGTGAGAAGGCAGTTGTTTAAGCTCCAGTGTTGGCGCATCATCAATGGATGGCTTAAGAAATTATGGGTTATCTTCCGTTCTCACTAATGCTTCAAACTGTTTTTTGTAGCCCCAAGAAATTTGCTATTTTTCTTTTGTTTTTGTTTTTTTTTTATATACTAAAACAGTCTTTTCGTCATAAGGACACTTCATGGATTTTAAAACGTTGAAGGTAACGTGTTGATCATTCACCCTCATAGTGAGTTCCCCTTTTTGAACATCGATTAACGTTCTTCTATTGGCTAAGAAGGTCTTCCCAATATGATGGGCACTTCACAGTCTACTTCGTAATCCAAAATAATGAAGCCTGTTGGAAAAATAAATTTATCTACTTTTACTAGTACGTTTTCTATCTTCCCTTGAGGATGAGTTAATGAGCGTTCAGCGAGTTGTAGAGTAACTATAGTAGGTCGAGCTTTTCCTATTTCCAGTTTCTTGAAGATGGACATGGGCATTAAATTAATACTCGCTCCTAATCACACAAAGCTTTCCCAAAATAGTTGTTGATGATCGTGCATGGAATGGTGAAGCTGCCTGGATATTTCAATTTAGGTGGGATCTTATTCTATAATATATAACTTGTTTCTTCAGTCATGGCTACCATTTCAAATTCTCCTAGCCTTCTTTTCTTGGACAAAATATCCTTCATAAACTTTGCGTAGTTGGGCATTTGTTCAAGTGCTTCCACCAATGGCACATTAATGCAGAGTTGCTTAAGAACATCAAAGAATCTTTTAAACTTCTTGTCCTGATTATGTTTCTGCAATCTTTTGGAAAATGGTGGTGGTGGCCTCTGAATTTTCAATTCACCTTGCTGCTGTTGCGGTGTAGCTACAACATCAGTCACTAGGTTACACTTTTCTGCTTCATCTAAATCCTTTTGTTCAACCAACTCATCTTGTTTCTTTAAATTTTCAGCCCTTTGTTGTTTTTTTGGAATTTCAAGTTTCCTTCCATTCTTCAATACAATGGCCTTGCAATGCTCATTTCTTGGTTTTTCCGGTACTTCTGTATCACTCAGTAATTGTTCCATATTCTTTGTGTTCATGGATTGAGTTAACTGTCTCATTTGAGTTTCGATGTTTGTGATGGACGCAGCAAAATTTTGTAGAATTACGTCTGTTCTGGAGGCGTATTCTCTTGAAAGACCTTATGATTTCTCTTGAGGCATCGAATTATGAGTTGTTTGCGAGAATCCTTGAGAGTAGTTTTCTGTAGATCTGCTTGGTGCTGTAGCATTCTGCTGCTGGGAGTTCCACTGAAAGTTTGAATGTTGTTTCCAGCCATGATTATGTGATTGAGAGTAGGGATTGTTGTTCCTGTTGTATCCTATAGAGTTTGCATATTCTGGGTTAGTAGGACATAAATTGTCATCACAGTGTTCCCCATAGAAAATACATGATACTTCCTTCGTCGTTGGCTTTGGTGACTTGTTCATCGATTTGATAGTGTTTTCCAGCATGGCAATTTTCGCATTTAAGGCAGAAACTTCATCCAAATCATAAACTTTAGATGCACGCTTCGTAGAGTAAACTCTTTCTTAAGGCCATTGGTAAATATTCACTGTCATTCTTTCCAACAAGTCATAAGGTTCATTGAAAGATTTTGATAGAAGAGTTCCGTTTGCTGTAGCATCGATGATTGATCTGATCTGGCTATTAAGTCCATTATAAAATGTCTCTAGCTAAATCCAATGTGGTATTCCATGATTATGGCACTGTCTCAATAATTTTTTGAATCTGTCTCAAGCCTCATAAAGTGATTCACGATCCCATTATTGAAAACTTGTGATTTCATTCCTCAATTTGGCGTTTCTCACTGGTGGATGATATTTCATGATGAATTTCTTAGCTAAATCTCCCCATGTAGTGATAGTATTTGATGGAATGACGTTTAACTAATCTCATGCTCTATCTATTAAGGAATATGGTAAATTTGAGCCTTAACGCTTCAGTTGAAACTCCAGGAAAATTGAATGAATCGCTCACTTTTCCAAAAACCTTGAGATGATGATGAGGGTTGTCTAATACCGATCCACTAAACTGCCCAACTGTTTGAAGCATCTGAAACATGACTGGTTTTAACTCAAATGTGATAGCATGTAAATCTGGTCTCACAATATCGGGATTCAGATCATCAAGTGTGGGAATGGCGAAATCCTGAATAGGCCGATCTCGGCCATCAATAATACGATCAAGATTATTTATTCTTTCTTCTTGGTTGGCCATATTGTCTTCTTCAATAAGTAGTTGTAACAACCCCCCCACGTGGCAGTTCTGGCCCATGGTGGGCAGAGCTGCACAGCTTGCCCCTGGCCTGGGGTGCGGGGCGAGGCCCGGCCCAAGAGGTGTGGGGGGGTTGTTACAAAAAAAAAAACGCCTTTTTTTGTAACAACCCCCCCCCCCCACCTCTTGGGCCGGGCCTCGCCTCGCACCCAAGTCAGGGGCAAGCTGTACCATCCCAGCGGAACGGCCACGTGGCAGCCACACAGACCCACCACGTGTACTCACGATCTTCTCCCTCCTGGAAAGAGAGTTTTTGCCTTCCCCCCCCCCCCCCCCCCAACTCTAACCCCTGACCTCCAGGACATGATCCAAGGGCTACAAGAGAAGAGTACCACTGGGGGGAGAAGATTGTGAGTACACGTGGTGGGCCTGTGTGGCTGCCACGTGGCCGTTCCGCTGAGACGGTACAGCTTGCCCCTGACCTGGGTGCGGGGCGAGGCCCGGCCCAAGAGGTGGGGGGGGGGGGGGTTGTTACAGTAGTTGTTGTTGTTGTCTCCTTCTTGCTCGAAATGTCTGTTCAATCTCTGGATCGTGTGAAACAAGATCCCAGTTGTCTTAGTCAGACATCAAGCAAATGGTACTTGAAGAACAATGAATAAAACGTAAAAATTAATTATAACAAAAATAAAATAATTAAGAAATATTCCCGACAACGGCGCCAAAAACTTATTAGTGATTTTCTATACCTAACGCAAGTGCACGTGTCGTTAACAAAGTAATACAAAGTAAATAAAAGTAGATTCCACGAGGATAATCTTAACTAAATTTAATTGCTATAAAATTATATAAAATAAAATGAAATATAAAAAAAAATGACGTGAGCTGTAGAATAATATAAAAATTAAGGTTACTCAGATATGAATAAGAAATAAATTGAAATAATTTGTGAAGATTACGATAATAAAAGCGTTGGTTAGGATCGAATTCCTCGTTACATACAATTTACCACTAATATTACAGAAAGCTACAACAGTTTTTATTGAACAGCAATAATTAATATTTTCTAGGGTTCTCGAATTGTCTAGTTAAATTCGTCTTAGAATTTCTTTCGATTTTTGAAAAAACAAAACTTAATCCAAATTTCTTTAGAATCTTATTCTCAATGCCAAATAAATTAATGTCAACTGTTTTGTAACAATTTAATTTATTTAATCAATTATGCATCTCAAAATTCCTATCTACCTCTCGGTACAACAGAAACATGTAATATCAAATTTTCCCGTCGACACAATTTGAATTAAACAATAAACATCATGATAGATTATTCAATGAAAAATAAGGAAACTTGCATAAATCTCAATAAATTATGTAACGAGTACTTTCTCTCCTAACCAAGATTACAAATTTATCTCAAATTCATGACAATAAAATACCAAATAAAAATATTCATCAAACGAAAGTTAAAGAAAATAGTAGAAGAAGAATTAGATCTAGTCAATTCTGTAGCAGCCAAGCCTCCCTCCAGAGATCCCTGCTAGCAAACCTCCTCTGATGGGAAAATCATTTCTCCCATCCTTGATTCTAGAGATTTCTCTAGCATTTCTCTCCCTCCTTGATTCTAGGGATTTTTCTTTATATTTGCTCATTCTGTTTTAGTCATTCAAATAAAAAATAAAATCAAATCTTCTTTTTTATTTTCTTGCTAGTAAATCTGTGACCAAACATGATAACAATAAAATTCAAGTTAGTGCTAATAATCTGATTTTTTTGAAAATAAATAAAAAATTCATTAAATTCTTAAAATCTTTCAATGCTACAGCAACCTACAGCAATTTCTATAATTTTTGAGAAATTTCTTTTTATATTCACTCAAATCACACGAGTTATATTAAATAAAAATAATATAAAATAACTCTTTTTTAAGAGTTATCACTTCTGCACCTTCAAATTTGTTCACAATTGATCTAAACTTTAATCCTGACACACAAAACATGAAATTCAATCAAAAACTAAAATTTCAAACATTTCAAACAATAAAAATATGACGAAAATCACATAAAATGAATGTGATTTTGTGTTTTATCACTATAGCATCGACTTTCTTCTTAAACTAAATCTGAGACTCGATTATGAAAGTGAATACTAAAACTGATAGTTTTAATAAATATCGACTTTGACTTATTTATAGATGAAAATTGAGGTATTTTGAGATTAGGAAATCTCCATAAAAAGAACATTTTCAAATATTTGAATTCTCAATATTTGGGTTTCTAAATCTTTCTTCTTATTTTCAAACTTTCAAAATTTTCATTTCTCTAATCATGTTTCATCGAGGATAAATAGAGTTATCAGAAGCGGACGAATCAATCCGAGTAATTAAAATTTGAAGTTTGTCAAATTAACAGACTCAATCTAACTCAACTTTTTTGTTAGACAATCATAACTAAACAAGTTCGCTCATGAGTTCCCATGAAACAAATAAAATCAACAAAGCTCCAAAGATTAGAGTGCCTTTTCAACTAATTCTATATGTATTAACTTTATAATTATCATTTGTAATAATATTATAATAAGCATATTATAGAGTGATACACACACACGTGTATATATACATCTCTCTCATTGTGTGTCTATATATATATATATATATATATATATTTATATATATATAAAATAACTTTGGTGATGTTTATCTCTTATTGTTTTCTATGAGTCAATATGTGTAAAACTCTCTATTCAAAAGCTAAATAACCTCTTATCAATATTGACATGGTTATATTATTTGTTTTTTATTGGAATCACATATAGTTTTTGGTTGATATTGATATGAAATCTTATTTTTCCATTACTTGGATAAAGATTATGCAAAGAAAATATGGATTTTGTGTTTGTTGTAATGACTAATATGCTTCTCGATACTTAGAGTCAGTAATTGGCTAACAGGTCAGCCCAAGGCTGAATATGAAATTTTCTTTTTCTTGAAGGCTCAGATTTGTTTTATACAAGTGGTTAGCTTTGAGAGCAATAAAGGAGCATTGTGACCAAAGATTACGACGCCGCAATGCTTTTATTTTTGTTATGGGTGTTGCGACTTACAAAAGAGAGAGATACGATAGAGAAAAATATCATTGAATTTCTTAAAAGTAGTTAGTAGCAAATATTTTTTAGCTGTTACGTCAGTAATATAAAATTGTGTCAAAAAGATTCGTTGTCAATTGTTCTTTTGATATTTTTAGGTAATAATGTTTTTTTATTATGTAAAAATACTACTTTATCAATTTCATTCAACAATATTTATCCTAATTCTCTCAATTTAAATCCCTCAAATCTCTCAAATCTTCAATTCAACTCTCTCAATTCAATTCTCTCAAGTCCCAAATGTGATTTCAAGCAAGTGTCACTTAATAAATACTAAGTGATAATGAATTGGTTATCTTTAATGGATTTAAATTTTGGTGTTTGATTGAACTATTTGATATATTGATTTTTGTGATGAATAATAGAATTAATCTTAGTAATAAAATTGAAGAAGTTAAGGTGATGGATTCTATTAGTTCTTCTGTTTCTCGAAATTTTACTACGCTTGCGTCATCTAACACTAATTGTGACGACCCGAAACCGGAACCCGATCGGGGTCCGAGATCGGAGCCGTCACTCCCGTGACAGTAGAATGAAAAACGGTGACTATTTTTTTTTTAACATAAACAGGATGAGCTTATAGAAATAAACTCATAAACTTTTCAGAGGAAGGGAAAAACATTCCCTGGAGTCGGAAGACTTAGGTGGAAAGCTGGCGGAAGACTTGGTTTAAAACTGGGCAGCAGACTTAAATGACGTCAGCCGGAAGATGTAAATGCAAAGACAGAAGCGGAGATGACGTCAACCGGAAGATATAAGCATTATACTGGCAGAAAAACTGGGATGACGTCAGCTGGAAGACATATTGCACTGGGCGGAAGACTTGGGTGACGTCAGCCGGAAGACGGAGTTTTAAACTGGGCGGAAAACTTATGCTCACATTAGCCGGAAGACATAATGCACTGGGCGGATGACTAAGGCATATAACTGGGGCGGATGACAGAATTGACTTTGACTGGGGCAGATGACTAAGGCAGAACTGGGGTGGATGACAGAATTGACTTTGACTGGAGCGGATGACTGAGGCAAAAACTGGGGCGGATGACTAAATTTTCAAGGCAGAATTTGACAACTCTTTAACAGAAAGACATACCAACGGAGAGCAGAAAAACTGTAACGACCCTAATACTGTACCCGTAATTACTGTGTAAATTTTTCATTTTTCTTTATCTTTTTATCCTAATATCTTTAATTAAACTCTAGGCGGAATCTAAACCGAAATCGAAATTGAAATCTAACTTTAAAATCATTTTAAACAATACAATTTAAAACAAATAAAATAATTTAAATAAAAACTTTTAAACAATTAACTTAAATAAATTAAAATTAAATAAACTAAAGAAAACAACTGGGAGGGCACATCCGTAATTTGCCCGCAGCAAAGGCGCTGCGCCCGATCGCTGCAGCAGCGATTGATCACGGAGATCGATCGCTGCAGCAGCGATCGCTGCCAGCGATCGATCTCTGGCAGCTCTTCAGCTGCCAGCGATCGATCTCTGCATTACTGCAGAGATCGATCGCTGCACTCCTTGCAGCGATCCACAAGCGATCGCCCTTCGCGATCGTTTCCCTGCCCTTCCTTCTCTGATTTTTCTTTCACATATGCTCTCTGGAATCAAAACTTCCAGAGAGCAACACTTAAAATTTTTTAAAACTAACGCTCTCTGGAAATCGATTTCCAGAGAGCAGCTTCACATTTTAACACCAATTGTCACCAATAACAACAATCGATTTAGAAATTTAACTCAACCAAAACTTCCTAAATTCAACCAACTCACAGCGGACTTTGCGAAATCCAACTGCATGGATAGCTCTAAAAACCGAGCTTATCCGTAATAACTCCTAAAGTCATTTAAAACGTTTTCATAACATTTAAAATACGGTTTAAATCAAATATATCTATATATAACGTTAAATACAATTAAACCCAAACAATTCCAGAATTTCAAAACAAGTTAAACATCCTATACATATTCATCGAAACATCCCAAAATATACTAAAAAGACCCTCAAAAGCTATACATACGTCCCCACAGGTCAAATGAGCCTCGACTGCGCCAGCACACCACCGCAGCCATCATCCGTCAACTGAGCTATGCCTCAGGTGGAGGAACGTCGTCCTCACCTGGTATCTCGTAGTCTATGTCACCTACACCATACATAAACACACTATGAGATAAATCTCAGTAAGCCCTAGTAAATGCGATGCATGCTGTGCTGTGAGTTCGATAAATCATGCTTTATTTTATCTTTCTATGCAATGCTCTGTAGGTGTCACCGAGATCCTATACCCTCTAACCAGAGAGAGCTCATCCAGCGGGCGGACTACTCTTTCCAGCTAGAGGAGGGGGGTACACGCTTACAACCCGTACAGCCGTGCCTGAGCCCCACCTCGCGTGACCTGTAACTGTAAGCCTTTCGGCCGGTGTACTGTAAGCCTTTCGGCCGTGAACTGTAAGCCTTTCGGCCGTGAACTGTAAGCCTTTCGGCCGTGCACTGTAAGCCTTTCGGCCGATGCTATGCTTTACGTTATCTTTAAAACTCTGTGCAGAAATTCGTTTTCATGCTTTTCTTTAAAACCAAGTGATGCGTGAACAGTTCAATATCATACAATAAACAAGCAACACATAGACCATCGGGACTTTAAAACGTAAACTGTAAACTCCTAAGACCTAGCTACCCAAACCGAGCAAAACTAACTAAAGGCATCTCCAAAATGCCTCGAGACGACACGATGTACGGTGTAGGCCGATTTGGCCAAAGAAACTCACGAGAACTTACCTCGCGTCCAAAGCAGCTTAAACCCGTCCACGAGCACTGTTTACCTAAGCAATTTACAAGGATTTACGTTAAACGAGTTTATTCAAAAATCTCGAAATTTCGTAAATTCTAACATTTTTCCTAATTCGATTAGATTCGTCCAAATACGTCCAACACGTTCAATATTTACTTAATCATTGACAACTTATCGATTACGAGCCCTAGATCTCGTTTTTAATCGAAAACCTAAACGAACCTAAACGTTTAAAACTTTACGAAACTCGGATTTCAATGTTCCAAAACTATAGAGACTTACCGAGAACGTCGATTGGAGGAGAACACGTGAAGAAAACGAGACGAACGGAAGGAAAATCGGAGGTCGGAGCCGTGAAATCGTCGGCGGCCAGAGAGGGTTTGCGAGAGAAAAAGAGAAACAGAGAGGAAATTGCATAAGTGTTCTGCCGATTGAAGGAAAGTGATTTTTATAAAGAAATATTAACTTTACAAATTACCTTTTTGCCCTTCTATAGTTTTTATATTGATTTCGTTCTTCGGTTCGTTAATCGTCCAATGATTCGGATTCACTAAATCTCCTTATTTCACCAACAAGTCCAGCTTATTATTTGGGATTTATTGAAACTGTCCGTTCGTAAAACGGACCTCGTTTACTATTTTTTATTAAAACGTCATTTACTTTACGATAGTGGTAATTACACGGAATATAGCGTTACTATTCCGAAAATTCTCAAACTTTCCTTAAAATTCCAATTACTCGTTAGGATCGTAATGACGCTTTCTTTTCGTAAATCGGACCTGATTTGACCTAATCACTAAAAAAATGCCATTATAAAATGAAATAACAATATAATATATTATATCCGAAATCCGTACAAGCCGGATATTACAAAAACAGAAAACATAAAATCTCAGATTCTCAAACCAATTCAAAACATGGTTCTCGAACACAACAGAAGGCATAACAGGAACTTAAGAAAGATCACACTACATGGATAGCTCTAAGACCAGAAACTATCCATGCACAGACTAACAGAAAATATTCCAAACAAATTCCAGAATACTTCAAAACATAATTCAACTGTCAAATACAGAGGTTTTAAACATCAATACAGGTTCCATACATCGTTTTCCACAAAGTAGTACAGAACTGGACCTACATTTCAAATGTTTTTAGACTTCAAAAGATGGTACAATATTGGACATAACTTCAGAAAACACATTCTCACAGGATTAACTTTTGTCTGACTGCAGCAACCAAACCCCGTGAGCCCGATCCTCCAACTACATCAGCTCGCCAATTTGAGGCACAAGGTCCTCATCTGGAGTATCCGTACCTACAACAGGGAGTTCATCTATGAGCCTAGAGCTCAGTAAGAACATACTAGAATGCAGTGTGCATATGCTATGCTTGAACATTTTCAAATACATGAACATTACATTACATTACGTTTCACTGGACAGGAAGGTATAAGTGGGAAGAAGAGCTGGCGCAACAGGAGTACATGCCACAACAGGACATAACAGGAGTACATGACAGGATGCCAGTCCTCGTCCACACTTAACCATACATTACATTACAGGTTTTATCTTACTTAACTTCAAACCGTGTGCAGAAAACTTTTTCATGACTTTCAGAGAAAAACGTGTATGTATGAACATTCATAGACAGGCAACAGGATAATAAGCAGGATAAGCAGAATATAAAACAGAATACACTTAACCTAAAACATAACCTATGGTTTAACTACCCAACAGAAATCTCGACAACATAAACCTAGTACCTCCGTATTGTAGGGCCTTAAGGGCCAAACCTATACGTATGAACTTACCTGTTTTTCTCGATGCAGTTAGCCGGAAAGCCTCGGAAATGTTCGAACCTGTACATGTACGTTCAGAAAATAAACAAGCTGCAAATGCTAACAAATAAGTCAGAAGAGTCTGTTCCAAACTCATTCAAACCCTTAGAAAACAAACCGGTGTGTTTTCATCCAAAGACAGTGAGTTTTTTCCACAAAATACCATAACCCTAAACTTCGGAAAAAACCCACATTAAACTTGTCCAAACTTGATAGCATGAGTAGATGCTTACCTTTGACAGAAAACAGAAGGAAATCTAAGAAGATCGAAGGTGCTTCGATTGTTGCTTGTCGTCTGGGAGAGAGAATGCCGAGAAGAGGAAGAGGGAGCAGAGAAGTGAAATGAAGAAGGTTTCACTTAGGGGGAAGAACTTAACTTTTTCAACAAGCTGCCACATGTCAATCATCTATTTGATTTCTCCCACCAACCTTAATTTCTTCCCAATTTACCCCTCCATCCATTGCCAACCAGCTTGTTTGTTTAGTTACCATTTTGTTTGGTTTTTATCTCATTATCCAATTCAATACAAACTCATTCATTTTGGTTTCCAACTAAACATACTTTGTATTAATATTGAACTAATCCCACTTAATAGTTCGGGAAAATAATTACATAGATAAAATGTCGGGTGTTACATTCCACCCACCTTAACAGAAGTTTTGTCCTCAAAATTTGCCTAAGCGAATAATTCTGGATATTGGGCTCTAACATCTGCTTGTCTTTCCCACGTGGCTTCCTCCACATTGTGGTTGCGCCATAACACTTTTACCAGTGGAACCACCTTGTTTCGCAATACTTTGAGTGACATATCCAATATCTTTATAGGTCTTTCTTCATATGTCAGCGTCGGCATGATATCAAAGTCCACATGTTCCACTATTTGGGTTGGATCTCGTACGCACTTTTTCAGCATCGAAACATGGAAGACATTATGAACTCCATCCATTGACGCTGGCAACTGTAGCTTGTAAGCCACGCTTCCCACACGCTTCAGAATGGGAAAAGGTCCAATGAACCGTGGGCTGAGCTTCCCTTTCTTGCCAAATCTCATTACGCCTTTGAAAGGCGACACCTTCAGGAATACTTCATCGCCTTCAGCGAACTCCAAGTCTCTCCGTCTCCGATCTGCATAACTTTTCTGTCGACTCATAGCAGTGTTGATTCGTTGTTTGATAACAGCAATCACCTCAGACATCTGCTGTAATATCTCAGGGCCGACAAGTCTGGACTCTCCAACTTCATCCCAACATAATGGAGATCTACATTTTCTGTCATAGAGGGCTTCATATGGAGCCATGCCGATAGTAGCCTGGTAGCTGTTATTATAAGCGAATTCAATTAACGGCAAATATCTACTCCAAGGAGCATGAAGTTCCAACACGCACGACCTTAACATGTCCTCCAATATCTGAATTGTTCTCTCAGATTGTCCATCTGTCTGTGGGTAAAACGCCGTGCTGAAATCCAGCTTTGTACCCAAGGAGTTTTGCAAGCTTTTCCAATACCTGGAAGTGAACCTGGGATCCCGGTCAGACACAATTGACACAGGAATACCATGCAACTTGACAATCTCACCAATGTATAACTCTGCATACTGGTCCATAGAGAATGTCGTCTTCACAGGTAGAAAGTGGGTCGACTTGGTTAGTCTATCTACAATGACCCATATACTGTTATGGCCTTTAACCGTCCTCGGAAGGCCGACAACAAAATCCATCGTAATATTCTCCCATTTCCATTCGGGAATCGGGAGAGGCTGAAGCGTCCCAGCTGGTCGTTGATGTTCAGCCTTGACTTGTTGACATATCATGCAAGACTCCACAAATTTGGCCACTTCATTCTTTATATTCGGCCACCAGAAGTGAAGTTTCAAGTCTTGATACATCTTCGTGCTTCCAGGATGCACAGAGAAAGAAGACGAGTGGGCTTCCGACAAGATGTTCTTTCGTAGCTCTTCATCTCTCGGAACATACCACCTACCTTTGAACTTCAGAATACCATCTCCCGAATAACTGAAATCGGAAGAAGCCATAGGTAACTTGCTCACTATATCGGCCATCTCCTTTGAATTGGTCTTCTGGGCTTCCTTAATTCTGTCCAGAATAGTTGGCCGTAATGTTAGATCTGCCAACACGGCTGACAGCTTAGAAACCACTTCCAAATCAAATCTCTGAATTTCTGTCCTCAAAGGCATTGACATGGCCGTCAAGGCCGGTTGCATAGTAGCCGGCATCCTGCTCAACGCATCAGCCACCACGTTTGCTTTCCCCGGGTGATATTTGATCTCGATGTCATAGTCTTTCACAAATTCGAGCCACCGTCGTTGCCTCATGTTTAACTCTTTCTGGGTAAATATGTACTTCAAGCTTTTGTGATCCGAAAACATCTCACATGATTGGCCATACAAGTGGTGTCTCTATACCTTCAGTGCAAAGACAACTGCCGCTAACTCTAAGTCATGAGTAGGGTAGTTTTGCTCGTGGTTCTTCAATTGTCTGGATGCGTATGCCACCACTTTTCCTTCTTGCATCAATACGCATCCCAAGCCAATTTTCGACGCATCACAATATATGCTGAACTTGCCGTCTTCAACTGGCAATACTAACAGAGGAGCAGTGGTTAATTTCTGCTTAAGTGTCTGAAAGCTCACCTCACATGCTTCAGACCACCTAAACTTGATGTCCTTCCTTGTTAAGCTGGTCATAGGTTTTGCTATCACAGAAAATCCCTTGATGAATTTCCTGTAATAACCAGCTAGTCCGATAAAGCTTCGTACTTCGCTGGCATTCCTTGGTTTTGGCCAATCTTTTAAGGCCAGAATCTTGGCCGGGTCTACAGAAACTCCCTCTGCAGACACCACGTGGCCCAGGAAATTAATCTTGTTCAACCAGAATTCGCACTTTGATAACTTGGCAAACAATTGATGCTGTTTTAGAGTTGACAGCACAATAGCCAAGTGCTCTTTATGCTCCTCTTCAGTCCGAGAATAAACCAGGATGTTGTTGATGAAGACGATTACAAATTTATCCAGATAGTCCTGGAATATCCTGTTCATCAAGTCCATAAATGCTGTCGGCGCATTAGTCAACCCGAACGACATTACCAAGAACTCGTAATGCCCGTACCGAGTCCTGAACGCGGTCTTTGGAATATCATCAGCTCTGACCTTCAACTGGTAATAACCGGAGCACAAGTCAATCTTAGAAAATACCCGAGCCCCTTGTATTTGGTCAAATAAATCATCGATTCTTGGCAACGAGTACTTATTCTTAACCGTCAACTTGTTAAACTCACGGTAGTCAATACACATCCGTAGGGACACATCCGTAGGGACCCATCCTTCTTCTTAACAAATAAGACGGGAGCACCCCACGGAGAGAAGCTAGGGCGTACAAAACCCTTGTCCACTAACTCTTTCAGCTGAGTCTTCAATTCCTTCAGCTCGATTGGTGCCATACGGTACGGATTCTTCGATACTGGTTCCGCACCAGGATATACATCAATTTCAAACTCGATTTCACGATCAAGTGGCAATCCCGGTAAGTCATTTAAGAAAACCTCTGAGAAGTCCCGGACTACCGGAATGTTTTGAAGTTGTCATTTTGCCTTTGAACATCCCCAACGTGGACAAGAAATCCAGTGCATCCTGACTTCATCAGCCGTTGAGCTTTCAAGGTAGATATAACAGGTATACCACGTTTATGTGGTATCGCCTGGTAGGAGAACTCTACTCCATTCGGGCGTTTAAACGACACTAGCCCGGACCTACAGTTGATGGTGGCATAATGTCTAAACAGCCAGTCCATCCCCAGAATGACATCGTAACCTTTCATCCCAATGACGATGAGATTGGCATATAATTTCTGGTCTCCTACTGACACTATATCACCCCTTGCAACCTGTTCGGAGTGCATAAACTCTCCGGACGGTAGCATAATGCTATAGGGCTGATCTGACGACGTACTACAAAACCTCTGCTTAACTATGAAGTCCATGGCCACAAACGAATGTGTGGCCCCCGTGTCCCACAAGGTATAGGCAGGTGCATCACATACTGAAATTGTACCTGTCATTGCTGTGTGCAGATCAGCATCATCAACATCCTCCATCATAGCAAACACTTTTGGCACGGCACGATTCTGCCTTGTGTCGGACACCGGACAATCCCGGACTTGGTGGCCTTCCTTGTCACATCAGAAGCATCGGCCAGTGTAGAGCCTACATTCCCCCGTATGATTTCTCTGGCAACGTGGGCATACAAGAAGCTGAGGAGCTCCCATAGGTCTTTTCCCTTTGTCCTGATAAATGACAACTTCATTTGGTCTTTTGACACCTCTGTTCTGTTGCTGCCGTGGTTGCCCAAACTGTCCCTTTTGTTGTTGTTGCTGCTGCTGAGGGGCATCCTGCATGATTCTCTTTGATGTATATCTCTGAGACTTTGCCTCTAAGGCTTCCAACTGATAAGCCTTAGCTACCACCTTTGTGTATGGGGTCTCGTCAAATCTCCCGTATGTAATCCCTCGTAAGAGATCCATCTTCAAACCCTGGATAAATTGATGCACCTTATTTTCGTCGGTGGCCACTAGGTGAAGTGCATAACGGGATAGTGAATTGAATTTCTGAACATACTCAGCCACCGTTCCAAATTGTCACAGTCGAGAGAATTCTAACAACTTCTCCTTCCTCATACTGCGGTCGAAGTATTTCTCGTAGAAGAGCCTTTTGAATCCCTCCCAACTTAATGCCACAGTGGTTGACTGCACTGTGTCCCACCAAAATCCAGCACTCTTTGTGAGATTAAATGAGGCACACATCACTTTCTTGTTTTCCTCCACTTCTGCATAATTCAGCATACGTTCAATCTGCCGAATCCATTCTTCGGTGTGAGTAGGATCTGTTGATAACCCATCGAACATAGGCGGTTGGAGACGCCGGAATCTCTCTCCACTAGTGTCACGTGGAGCATTCGCATGGTTATTGTTGTTTCCATTGCCCTCCCTCGCAATCAAACGCTCGATCATGTGAGATTGAGTGCCGGCCAACTCGATTAGACGGTCGAGGGCGTCGCCTCTGTCGTTTGCATCACCTTGATTTCCTCTCATCATTCTAGAAAAATCCTATACGAAATAATGAACTTAACTTAATAAACAAAACAAGTAAAGTAACTTAAACACTTACAGTTGGTGAAGCGACCTCACGTGGCGGATTGCGCAGTCAGACATTTCATAGAATCGGTTTTAAAACCTTATCTCTCTGATACCATTACTATGACGACCCGAAACCAAAACCCGATCGGGGTCCGAGATCGGAGCCGTCACTCCCGTGACAGTGGACAGAAAAACGGTGACTATTTTTTTTTAACATAAACAGGATGAGCTTATAGAAATAAACTCATAAACTTTTCAGAGGAAGGGAAAAACATTCCCTGGAGTCGGAAGACTTAGGTGGAAAGCTGGCGGAAGACTTGGTTTAAAACTGGGCAGCAGACTTAAATGACGTCAGCCGGAAGATGTAAATGCAAAGACAGAAGCGGAGATGACGTCAACCGGAAGATATGAGCATTATACTGGCAGAAAAACTGGGATGACGTCAGCCTGAAGACATATTGCACTGGGCGGAAGACTTGGGTGACGTAAGCCGGAAGACGGAGTTTTAAACTGGGCGGAAGACTTATGCTGACATCAGCCGGAAGACATAATGCACTGGGCGGATGACCAAGGCATATAACTGGGGCGGATGACAGAATTGACTTTGACTGGGGCGGATGACTAAGGCAGAACTGAGGCGGATGATAGAATTGACTTTGACTGGAGCGGATGACTGAGGCAAAAATTGGGGCGGATGACTAAATTTTCAAGGCAGAATTTGACAACTCTTTAACAGAAAGACATACCAACGGAGAGCAGAAAAACAGAAAACATAAAATCTCAGATTCTCAAACCAATTCAAAACATAGTTCTCGAACACAACAGAAGGCATAACAGGAACTTAAGAAAGATCACACTACATGGATAGCTCTAAGACCAGAAACTATCCATGCACAGACTAACAGAAAATATTCCAAACAAATTCCAGAATACTTCAAAACATAATTCAACTGTCAAATACAGAGGTTTTAAACATCAATACAGATTCCATACATCGTTTTCCACAAAGTAGTACAGAACTGGACCTACATTTCAAATGTTTTTAGACTTCAAAAGATGGTACAATATTGGACATAACTTCAGAAAACACATTCTCACAGGATTAACTTTTGTCTGACTGCAGCAACCAAACCCCGTGAGCCCGATCCTCTAACTACATCAGCTCGTCAATTTGAGGCGCAAGGTCCTCATCTGGAGTATCCGTACCTACAACAGGGAGTTCATCTATGAGCCTAGAGCTCAGTAAGAACATACTAGAATGCAGTGTGCATATGCTATGCATGAACATTTTCAAATACATGAACATTACATTACATTACGTTTCACTGGACAGGAAGGTATAAGTGGGAAGAGGAGCTGGCACAACAGGAGTACATGCCACAACAGGACATAACAGGAGTACATGACAGGATGCCAGTCCTCGTCCACACTTAACCATACATTACATTACAGGTTTTATCTTACTTAACTTCAAACCGTGTGCAGAAAACCTTTTCATGACTTTCAGAGAAAAACGTGTATGCATGAACATTCATAGACAGGCAACAGGATAATAAGCAGGATAAGCAGAATATAAAACAGAATACACTTAACCTAAAACATAACCTATGGTTTAACTACCCAACAGAAATCTCGACAACATAAACCTAGTACCTCCGTATTGTAGGGCCTTAAGGGCCAAACTTATACGTATGAACTTACCTGTTTTTCTCGATGCAGTTAGCCAGAAAGCCTCGGAAATGTTCGAACCTGTACATGTACGTTCAGAAAATAAACAAGCTGCAAATGCTAACAAATAAGTCAGAAGAGTCTGTTCCAAACTCATTCAAACCCTTAGAAAACAAACCGGTGTGTTTTCATCCAAAGACAGTGAGTTTTTTCCACAAAATACCATAACCCTAAACTTCGGGAAAAACCCACATTAAACTTGTCCAAACTTGATAGCATGAGTAGATGCTTACATTTGACAGAAAACAGTAGGAAATCCAAGAAGATCGAAGGTGCTTCGATGGTTGCTTGTCGTCTAGGAGAGAGAATGCCGAGAAGAGGAAGAGGGAGCAGAGAAGTGAAATGAAGAAGGTTTCACTTAGGGGGAAGAACTTAACTTCTTCAACAAGCTGCCACATGTCAATCATCCATTTGATTTGTCCCACCAACCTTAATTTCTTCCCAATTTACCCCTCCATCCATTACCAACCAGCTTGTTTGTTTTGTTACCCTTTTGTTTGGTTTTTATCTCATTATCCAATTCAATACAAACTCATTCGTTTTGGTTTCCAACTAAACATACTTTGTATTAATATTGAACTAATCCCACTTAATAGTTCGGGAAAATAATTACGTAGATAAAATGCCGGGTGTTACACTAATCGAGAATAAGATGTTTGGAAAGTTTTTGAAAATATAGAAGTTATAAATGAAAATTAATAGAAAGAGAACAACACATCTTAAAAGACGTAAGTTAACTTGTTCACGTAAACTAACTTCCATATTGGACAATATGCAAAAATAAGAAAGAAAGAGACAATAATTTATTTACTTTTAAATATAATGAAAGTGCTCCTAGACCAGATGATTATACCAAACTTTTATTAATTTTATTTAAAAGCATGATTTAGTGCGCTCAATTTAAAGAGGAATTAATCCTCAATTTTTGAGATTTTTTTGTCGTTTTATGGTACAGAAGGCCGTAATGAAACATTTTGCAGAAAAATTATGGTGGAAGATACGTAGGCATTAACTGATCAAATGAGTTTTCCTTGTTTAACCTTGGTCATTATATCAATGAAAAATGAAATTTACACAAACGAATAATTTATTTTGTCATAATTGAATCACTTTATTTGTTCAATATAATAGGAAATGTGATTTTAGATTAACTTAACAATTGGAAAATATATTGTTTAAATCTAGATAATTTCTCTAATAAAGATGATTCCAAGAAATTTTTGAGTATTCTAGTGAATTTGATTTCAAAAATTAGAACTAAAGTTAGTAATATTAATTTGCAAGCTAGGCATGAACTATTTATGGAATGTTATAAAGACAAAAATAAAAGAAGTAAAAAATATTATAACTAATTTTTCACATAAGTGGAACTCAACCTATGAAATTTTGAACTTAGTCGTCCAATATAAAGAAATTGTAAATCTATAGTGCATGAATTTAGATAATATTTTATGACAAAATAATATTGTTATGCATAACAAAAAGGATTGGCAGTATGCAGAGGTTGTCAAAGATTTTCTTAAATCTTTTAATCCATTTACGAAAAAAAATTTGCATGATACATAGTGCTAGTGTTTATCATGCTCCTAATATAATTTACTAATATTTGTTAATTATCGTAATTTTTATCTATCTTCAAATTCCACTTATCACATCGACATATATAAGCGGAATTTGAAGATTTAGCTCCCTCAAAGAATAAAAAAGGAAGATATATAGACTTCAAATAAAGATTGTAATCAACGTGTGTACAGAGAAATTTAAAAATTATAACTTTCTCAAATATATGTGGGATTCAAATAGAAATTCTTATATAATCAAAATTTATATATGAATTAAAAAAAATCATATTTTAAGAATTTAAGTAGCTCTTAGTGAAGATGTGATTGAAAATCTTTGTTCCAAAAGAAGCGAGATAGCATATAAAATCTTGCTTTGAAGTACAATACTTGTTAGCTTCCTTTCTTTGACGTTAAAATACCTGTTAAAATTTTGTTCAAACAATGAATTATGGTGAAAAGATATCAACTCTAAAATAAGTTGTAGGTGCACTTAACTCCAAAGATAAAAAAGGCCATGTTGAGAATCGAACGCCAATAATTATAAAAAAAATAAATAAATTGAAAAAATAGGGACAAAAATATTTATGTGAAAATTCTCTAACAATATCCATCTTGACACGAATTCTACTTGAGAAATCTAACACAGGCTACTTGACCCAACCCAAAGCGAATCTAGAACACAGAACTCTGACAATTTTCATCTTTAAAGAAACTATGATGCAAGTAAACGAATTTACAAAACTCCAACAAAATAACAACAATAACCCCCTTTTATAGAAAATGTTTTTGTCGAGCCAGCTCAACAACTGATACCAGTCAAGTTTAAGCTCTGCTTAAACTTGAGAGATATACTCGAGAAGAAATCACATCTCCTCTTCCATGATATCACTAAATTATCAGAGTTGTCACAATGAACTATATCTGAACATGTTGAAGACTCTCAATTGGAATTATTACCCTCTAACACATTCAATGCATAACCCACTAAAGTAGTTTCACCATATTCTCACAGCTATAACCTTCCACTTGGTTATTCCTTTTGCGATACCACTTTGCGTGAAGCTGAACGGGTGACTTGATATCTATAATAGACTGACTCACTGGCTATGATATACACTCATATCCTAATTTGAACTTTACTTGATAGCTCGACTTCTTCCGAGTCTTCTTAAACAATCTCTTAGAAGGTGAATTTACAAACTTAGCAGTCTTGTTAGCTGTAACTGCAGAACCTCAAAACACATACAAATATGTAGACCTTCTAATGTCCTTTTAACATGATGAAAACACCTCTACTGATCTTTAAAACTCCACCTACAACGTTGTACTTGTATCCTTTCAAATTCAGAGTACACGACGAGATCAAATTCTTATTTAAATCAAGAACATGTCCCACATTATCCAATGTCTTCACAACTCCATCAAACATCTTGATTCTGATTATACATATATCAGCTACCTTACAAGGTTTGTTGTTACCCATTAACACAATACCTTTTGAAAAATCTCATATGTTGAAAACTAACTCCGGTTGTAACACATATGAAATGAACAAGCTGAATTCATAATCCAATAATTGTTTGGCTTCGGGAATATATAAAATAGATATTTTTATAATTAATTAAATTCCACGTATCGAATTTTCGCTATGAGTAAGAATTGAAATAAATTTTTATGTGGAGTTTAGGGTATGTTCAGAGTTGTGAAGAATGGAACATGGAAGATTTTTGTCTAATAGAAAGTATGAGTGTAACAAATAAATTCATTAAATGGTGGGGTTAAAGTGTAATAATGTAAAAGTTTGATAAATATGGTTAGAGAAATCGTTCCCCATTTGTGCTTGGCGCCGCAAGGAGAGAGAGGAGAAGGAGAGAGGCGATTCTCTCTTTGAGAGATTTGTCACGTCTTGTGGCCGGAAAATCATATTTGAGGCTTCGTTGACCTACTTTCGTGAAGGGACTTCGTGAGTTGGTAAGGTTTCCTCTCTGTTTTAAGATTTTATAGTTAGGGTTTGAGTTGGGAGCGGATTCCAACAATGGAGCTCGAATCCATTCGATCTTTCTGGCTATTTTAGTGTCTTTGGAGTGTATGAAGGTATATTTCCCGTTTGGAGGAGAGAGGAGTCGAGAAATGTTAGTTCAAACAACTCTCGTTCGCTGAATTGTCTTAGAGGTCGACTTTCGAGGGAAGTGTCGACCGCTTGCTTGTTCTGGGTCGAGACTGAGAGCTTTAAGGTGTCGACACTTTGAGGGAAGTGTCGACCGCTAGTCCATTTTCATTATTTAACCCGAGAGCTATTAAGTGTCAACCGATAGGATGAAGTCTCAATTGCTTGGATGAAGTCTTGTCTGCGGCCAAACCCAAATGTTCTAAGCGCCGACTGGTGGGTCAACCCCCACCTATAAGTGTCGATTGATGCCCTCTAAAGTGCTTACCGCACAGTTTTTAATTAAAGGAAATTTTGTTGCCTCGATAAAGTTTGCGGTCGTGCATAATGTTTTGGATTGAGTCTGTAGTCCCATTTTAGGATCTCTCCTTGTGCCTTCCTTTAGTGTTAAGTTGGATAATCATAATGCTGATTTTGTTTTAGGCACAAACGATTTTGAGGATTTTAACTCAGTTGTTGAGGTTGCATCTCTAGTTGAAAGAAGAAGTGTTTGACGTAAAGATAGGGGTTTTATATTATTTGCACTACATTAACATCATTGTTTTCTAAAACTCTATTTTGGTCAGTTATAACCTATTGAAAACTAACGTAATCATTTTTACATGTATGTATGTATGACTTACATGTTTACCATTGATGAATTATTTTATTATCGTTGTGATGGAAGATTAATCTGCATGATACTCTGGATGATCTCGGTGTGAAAGTATCAAGAGAACATCCCAAAACACCTTCTGCTACCTGAAGGTTGATATATTTGCATATTACGAAATGGGTAATAGGGTTGTGATCACGCGTTCTTTGGGTTTCGAATCCTTAAACTTGACAAGGTGTATTTGTTGATTATCGTTTATATGGGTTGCTTCGTAAATGACCATTGTTCACCGACAACCTAGGTAACGGGGATGGATCTTTGGATTGCACGACATGTTTCTTCTTTCTGGCTCATGATATGTTGCTGGACTTTGGTCGCCGCCTTTCTGTGTTTATGTGCCAGAAGGGTTCTTAAGCAATCCTCCTTTTTCACTGAGGTGATTTTTATATGATACGTACGATGATATCTTATTTTCGTATAGTGGTCTATGTATACGACGATGTTTAACTTGATGCATCATCGTTACTCGTGGAGCATGTTTCCTTAAATGGTGAAAATTGAATTTTCAATAGAATGATATTTTGAAAACCATTTTGTTATCTCATTTTGTTTTGAAATGAAAGGTAAAACAAGTTTTACAGACATTTAGTATAACACTTCTACTGAGTTAATCACTCACCCCAAACGACCTCCTCTATTTCTAGAAAAGAACAAGAGCATCGAATGTTTAGTTGGGAGCAATTACCTTTATATATTTTCTTATTGAGTGTTTAGTTGATTTCCTAGTGAAAATTTATCTTACATTTGGTTCTTTATAAGATTAATTGTTTGGATGTTTAGAACCTTATTAAATTATTTTTACTTTATCACACTATTATATCTGTAATCACTACATGGATCTTGGATTTTGTTTATGTTCAAGTCTTCCGTTACGAATCAAGCATTGAGGTGGGTAATCGGGTTCTCCCCGATCATCGGGTCGTCCTACCCGGTGTTCTGGTAAACCCGCCTCTAAGTTGTGACAAAAATTTTTGGTATCAAAGACAGGTTCACACAAATAGTAATTACTTAAGGATTCATAGTGTTATAAGTGGAACGTTGCATGGAATGAGTTTTTTGACATTCGGTGGATTTCATTTTAGAAGTCATAATGTCACCAAGGAAAAATTCTCGTAACCAACAACCGAAGGGTAGTTATGATCTAGTCGCAACCGTGATGGAGGTGCTGCGCAACATGTCAACCAATAACCCACCTCAGAACCCTAGTGCGTCTCGGATGAATTATTCTTGGGAGATTGCTAGAATGAACCCGCCAGTGTTTGAGGGTAGTGTAAACCCAATGGAAGCATATGATTGACCTCAAGAGATGGAGCAACACTTTGAGTCACTTCAAGTACAGAAAGATCTCTATCACTATAATCTTCTTCTCCTGCGCTAATAGCTTCACCAGACGTTATCAGTTTTTTTCCCTTCTCAGCAACTCTCTTCTCATTTTGCAGTTTTCGACACTTAAATTTAATGTGTCCCTTCTTTTGACAGAGTACAAGCTCTATTTGAGTTCTTTCACTTTGATCTGCCTTCCAAACCCTGAATATCATCATTACTTTGTTGTTTGACTATGTTGTTCTACCTTGAACAATGACTCATTCTCCACGAGACTTGGATCTAACAACAATCTGCTTCATCTTCTCATTTGATAACAAAATACCGGCAACAAGCAACAACTCCAATTCGCCTCATCGTACATGCATCCTATAGTTTCCAAAACCAACACTAATTCCTTGAATGTGGTTGTGTTATTTAACTGAATTATCTTCAATCAATTTATGAGAATATAAAGATTGTTTCAAATGCAGCTTACTAATCAGAGTTTAGGATTTTCTTCATAGATAACTACTCCATTTTAACCATAACTCAACTGTAGTTTTTTCGTTCAGAACGTCTTGCAAAATCTGATACGATAAATACAAACTTATCATATATAAGGCTTTTCAATCATTTTGAATTTTCTCCTCTTCACTCCAAAGACAAGAAAAATTTATCGAGTCATAACAACGCGTCGTCTAAATTCATACGTAAGAGTACATCTTGCATCTTCACTTGCTATAACTAACCCTTGATCCGATCCAACGGAATACCATATTTCATCGAAAGCATCACCCAAAAAAGTTCAGAACTTTAACAAAAATATCTGACGAAAAAGTCGAACAAAAAATCAAACCCCATATAATTTCAGAACCAAATGTTCTAAATATTCTTAACCAAATATCCGACGACAAAATATTTTCACAAACCAGAACAAACTTTCCAAAATTTAACAGTGGAACCCCAAGAATTTAATCAACCCAAAAATTTAAGATTTTTCCTTGTCGAATCTCTTCACTATTCGACGTTCTGCAGAGACCAAGCAAATCGACGCAGGTTGATCGGCTGACTAAATGGAGGTCGAACGACACTGATGTTCGACTTTTCTGGCCGGCGATAGAAGACCGGCGGTTCTGTGCACATAGACATGTGCAAAATCGGTGAGAGTTTCGATGCCTACTCGCGCGACTGTTTTAGGCAAGCATTGTGATCGGACGGCCACTTGACGAATGGCGACGCACAAGTTTGACGTCTCAAATAGAGGCTGTTTGTTATGTGATATAGGAGATTTAGTCAGTGAGCTGCGCTCCCTATGAGAGTAACGACGACCGGCGAGTGTGCAACAGCTTCCTCGGCGATGAACGGCAGTGGTGTCCTCTGCTTAGCAACGGCGGCAGTGAAACAGGGTTCTTCTTCTCTCACGAAGAAGAACAGTGATGTGGCAGAGAAATTCTTTTTCTCTCAGTTTTTTTGTCTTTTTCCCACAAATAGCAAATTTTGAAAAAATTGTAAACCCTTATAATCATTCTATTAGAGTACAAGAACTCACAATCTATTAGAGTACAAAAACTCTCAATCTAGCTCTAACACTCAAGTGGTGGTTGTGAACTGAACGCTAATAATTAAAAAAAAAATAAATGTAGAAAAGTAAAGATATTAATATTTACGTTACAAAATTTATTAAAAGAAAAATTACGGACCGATGAAAAATTCATTATATTATATTCAAGTTACAATTGAATTTTCCGACTCAAACATTAATATATACAGAAAATATAAAATTATAATATTGATATACGAGTCTGATTTGACCTAATTAGAATTATCGTCGTACCGAATTATAAGTTTATGACAAAATCTAAAAACAAAAGGTAAATAATTCTTTAATAACAAAAAAGGATCTGCCCGTAGAAGAAGAAGAAATGGTTCCACACCTCTTAAAGAGGTTAGGTCACCATAGTCAATGTAGGTCAGGAGAGTGCTGATGTAATGGTTTGAAATTGTAAACCTCTTAATTGTTACTTATCGTGTTAAATGGTAACAATTAGTTGTAAGTGCAACATTGTACAAAGTATTATGGAGCATGTATGTATATATGTTATGATCTATGTTAGTATTGATTCGTTGGATATTGGTTAGGTTACAAACAAAATATATAAATATACATATATTGCAATGGATGACATTACATGTATGAATTAAATGCATTTTGATGATGTGCATATTAGAAACCATTATCTGTTGAATGGATATTATATAATTGGTTCACATTAGACCCCGATTGTATATACTTTCTCCGATGTGAGAAACACATTTATTTTGCATTTAGAAAAAAAGAGTAGATCTTGATGTCTTCCATAGGGTGCGACTCCCTAAACCTCATGACAAGACGTGTAAGACTAGACGTGGACGTACATGTCTTATATTAGCATTTACATTGACATGCTAATACATACATTAATCATTCAAACTCTATGACATTATCAAACATATTACATTTAGAATATCCTGAAATGTGAGTTATGAGTCCAATCATCAGTTGCATTCAACTTCATACATAGGATTTGAGACTTTACCTAGATCACTTTTTTTTTTTTTTTTTTTTTTTTGTATCGAGGAAGACTTTTGAGTAAGGATCTACTTACTAGGATTTATAAAAGATCATCCATTGTTCCTTCTTAATTTTATGATTGGGAAGACGTCCATAGAAAGGAAAAATCAAATGTAAAGTGATTAGAAGATAGAAGCAGAGACTATTAGGTTAAGTGGTGGTTACCTATTAGAGATTTAGGGTTTCACTTTTGTTGTAAATATTTTGCAAATGTTTATAACCTATAACGACTTAAAACATAGTGTATGTGTACGTGTTATGTAGGCACATATGTACGTATAGGTTGTATGCATTAATAATATAATTTGATTAATATTCGTGATAATGAAATAAAAATCAAGAGATTTGCCCGTGAATTGCAAGTTATACAATACTATCTTATCATGTTGATATTAAATCTCGCTGGGAGTACAATTCAATAGTAATATTCATATATTATGTTTGACGAATATTCTACATTTTGTTCTTATCTTAGGAATCCATATGTCGGGACTCGGTAGCCGGGTACAGGGTGCAGGGATTGGGCCTTGAAAGCTTACTATCAGAGCAAATGCTGAAGGTTTACTAATTCTTAAGTATGGAAATTAGAGTTACCGGAAATTGGTTTGAGTGAGTGGTTATACCTCTAGTAAAATTATGCCCCTAAAATTAAGTTTCTATCACAACATAGTGGAGAGAGCTATGTTGTTGGAGAGGGAATTGAATTTCGGCATAGAACACTGGAGTTCAAGGAGACAATCCCGAGTGAGAAAGGAAAGCAACAACAACAGCGAAAGTAGGAATAATAAACAGAAAAACAAAAATCAGTTCCACAAGAATCTCGATTTTATACAAAATCCACATCAACAAAGAAAGAAGAAAGTACATGGTAGGGTAAACGTGAGTGTGTACCCAGATGCTTTCACTGTTGTAAAGAAGGATTCTATTGGAGAGACTGTTCCAAGAGAGTTGCTGAGGAAGTTACACATCAAGCTCAAAGTCAGCAATTCAACTCTCTTATGAAACTTTCTACTTCGTTTGCTCAATAGGATCAGGTTGGGACATATAAGTAGTATTCAGGGTGCTGCTCAGCAAATGCAAGTTATACTTTTGGTTAGCCTGAAGGGTAAATTATTTAATTTTGAAGTACGGATTTTATTTGATTCGGGAGCCGACATTCATTTATTGTTGCATCCATTGTTCATGCATTAGGGTTAGTAATAGTGACGATGCCCCGTCATTATGCATTTAGTGTTGAATCACCATTAGGTGGTGGAATGGTGGTTAGACATTTTTTTACAGATCCTGTATTATACAATTTGAGGAATTTGTAGTTCTGGGAATGAACTATTTATCTAAAAATCGAGTCATCGTGATTATTGTAAGAAAAAGAACACTATATTCCTCCCTTAAGGAAGAACATTCTCAATATATAGGGAAAGAAGTCCTTTTTGATCACATTTTTCCCAAAATCCATTTAAATTTAAGGGATGTATGGCTCATTTGGAGATTGTATAAAACCTACAAGTTTAGATCAATATATTTATGTAGTAAATGAGTACATGGATGTATTTTCAAAATAATTGCTTGGTTTGCCTCCCGTCAGGAAATAGAATTTATGATTGACACATGTGAGTACTAACCCAATTTCTACCGTTTCACATCAAATGGCTTTGAAAGAATTAAAAACCCAGTTGCTAGATCTATTGGAGAAAGGATTTACCAGACCTAGTACATCTCGTGGGGAGCTCCGACTTTATTGGTCAAAAATAAGATGGAACGCTTCTGATGTGTATTGATTATTGACAATTGAATCCAGTTACTATAAAAAAAACCATATACATTACGTAGATGATTTATTTGATCAATTGAGAGGTTTCTGTTGGTTCTCTTTAACATAAAGTGGAGATCTTGATACGAACCAAAGTATAATAAAGTTTAAAGTCAAGGACTGTTGAAAAATTGAACTGGAAACTGAAAAAGAAAAACGAAAAAATATTGGACACCAAGATTTATGTGGAAACCCTAGAAGGAAAAAAACCACGAGCAGAGGAGAAATCACTATGTAAAATCAAGGTACAATGAGTTTTGCTATTCAAACATCTATTTATACATAACATAAAACCCTAGTCATATTGAGATTCACAACGTGGGCCGTACCGACCTGGTCCAGTCAGAAATCGGGTCACACCGAAACTAACAATCTCTACTTTGGCACGAATTCTATTGCATAAAATATACTCCAAAACTCCAGCGAAGCTCCTCCACCATAAAAGCTCCTCATGGCGAAATTGGCAGCTAATACCAACCAAGCTCAAACAATGTTTGAACTTAGATGTGGGCAAAATCTTGGTCATCATATCAGCAGGGTTATCATGAGTATTAATTTTACTCACTGCGAAATCACCACGAGCAATCACATTGCGAACAAAATGATAACGAATATCAATGTGCTTCGTCTTCTCATGATACATATGATCTTTGGTGAGAAAAATAGCACTCTGACTATTGCAAAATACTGTGAAAATCTGCAATTCTTTATTGAGCTTATTGAACAAACCTTTCAACAATATGACTTCCTTGCATGCCTCTGTAGTAGGCAATACAACGGTATCTTGTAAAGTAGCTCTCCAACTGATAGCACATCCTCCAACTGTAAAAACTTATCCTGTGAGAGATCTCCTCTTATCAAGATCTCCTGCATAGTCAGAATCAACGTATCCAATTACCGGATCTCTATTTCTTCCAAATTGAAGACATACATCACTAGTCTCCCGCAGATACCTAAGAATCCACTGAACAGTTTTTCAGTGTTCCTTTCCTGGATTAGCCATGTATCTACTTACTGCACTGACTGCATAAGATAAATCTGGACGCTTGTAAACCATAGCATACATAAGCAATCTCACTGCACTAGAATATGAAACTCGTGACATATAATTAACTTTCTCATATGACTGAGGACATAAAGTAGATGAAAGTTTGAAATGGGCTGCTAATGGGATACTAACAGGCTTAGATTTATTCATGTTAAACCTGTAGAGAACCTTCTGAATATACCCCTTTTGACTTAAGTACAATTTACTAGATTTCCTATCTCTCTGTATTTCCATACAAAGAATTCTTTTGGCGGCTCCCAAATCTTTCATCTCAAATTCATTACTCAATTGCACTTTAACCATTTTGATATTTTTTATATCTTTATCTGCTATCAACATATCATCTACGTATAAGAGAGGATAAATCACTGACTCATTCTTACCATCTTTATGTAAACACAACTGTCGTAACTGCTCCTAAAACCTTGATCAGACATGAATAAATCAAATCTCTTATGTAGCGACCCTTAATACTGTACCCATTTTTACCGTACAAATTTTTCTTTTTAAATTCTACGTTTATCCTATAACGTAAAAGCGGAAATTTAAAACGTTGACAGAATTAAAAACCAATGTAAACTATTTAAATAAAGTTAAAACAATTATTTAAAACAAATTTAAAATAATTTAAATAACAGAAAACGTTTCGGGGACAAAAAGGGACTTTTGTCCCTAAAATGTGGTGGCGATCGATCGCCCATCGGCAATCGCTGGTTTTGCCAGCGATTGCCTGGGTGAAGAGATCACGGTCGCGACGACCAACACGAGGGGCGATCGATCGCCCGGACAGGCGTTCCTCCCTTCCTCTTTTCTCTTCTTTTCCTTTCCTCATTTCCCTGCACACACATCTAACTCAACTTCTTTAACACATTTTCACTTACATCAACATGCTTCATAATTCCTTCAATAAACTTCATCTAAAACAATGACTCAAAACACGGTTAAAAACATAACCTAATTTCATAAAAACAAACCGTGTGGATACGTTTAAAAACCGAACATTTCCCTAAGACCAAACATTTACGAATACATTTTCAAAACGTTTAGAAATTCAAAAAAACATCATATCCACTATCCAGAACCAAACATCCTAAAATGTTTCTAACTATACTATAATCCACTATACAATCCAAATTTGCCCAAAACTCTCAAAATACCTAACCATTTTCTCCCCACGGGTCAGAATACGCGTCGACTGCCCATGCACACCACCGCAGCCGTTCTTCTTCAATCATCCTGTCCATCGGGCGGAGGAACGTCGTCCTCACCTGCTTCTATATCACCTACACCATACAAACACACTATGAGCTAAAGGCTCAGTAAGCTTCGTAAATGTAAATACATGCTGTGCGTATGAGTTTCAGAAATCATGCAACATTTTCTTTTCATTACGTCGCAGACAGAATGTTACCGAGGTCTCAGCCTATTAGATGGAGAGGACACATCCCGCGGTCAGACTGCCCTCTTCACCTAACCGGGGGGGGGGGGGGGTACACGCTCGCACTCATAACAGCCGTGCCTGAGCCCCACCTCGCGTAACCAGATAACAGATTACATGGATTCATTACATTCGTTCATTTCATTTTCTTAAACACATGCAAAAATTCGTTTTCATACTATTTTAAAATACGTGATGCATGAACAATTATAGGCATAAAGTAAACAAACATCATACATACCATCAAGACTATAAAAACATAATCTATATAAAAGAACTAACCCTATCTACCCAACCAAAGCATATAAACAAACAACTCTTCAGAGATCCTCGACGCGACATCGACATACGGTGTAGGCCACTCGGCCAAGTAAGTCACGAAAACTTACCTCGTGCGCGCTGAACTTCGAGCTCCATCCACGAGCGTTGTTCGTTTGAGGCAAAACACAATAATTGTCGTTAAACGAGATTTAAACCGATAAACGTCTAAATTTAACGAAACCTTATCTAAGGAAACTTTCCTAAAATTCTAACTTAATTCTTTGAGACATTTTATCGAGCAATTCATGCTCGTGAATTTCCAAAACTCCATTAATGGAGGTTTCTCAAATCGCATACATCTAGTTTTCAACCTAAACGCCGCATACACTCTAACTTTCGTCCAATAACGTTTAATACGTTCAATAGACTCACTAATACGACAAACCTATCGATTTCTAACTTAAACTACATTTTTCACAAAATCTAAACGAAACTCTAACCGTTAAACAATCCGAGAACTATGAATAAACTTTCCAGAACCATAGAACCTTACCTAGAATCAAGTTTGAGGAAGAAAACGTGAAGAACAGAGGACGAACGGAGGACGAACGATCGTCGGAAATGGAGAATCGCCGTGAGGGAGTCGCCGGAGGAGAAAATCGCAGGAGAAGAAAAGTGGCGTGGAGAAGAAGAAGCCATGTGCTTTTAATCAAAATTTTGACTTTGTAAATTACCATTTTACCCTTCGTTTGATTTTCTATTTGTTTCGTCCTTTGTTTATTTAATTAACCGACGATTCAGTTTCCCCAAATTTCCTTACTTTGCCAATAACTTCGACTTACTACCAGGGTTCTTTTAAACTGTCCGTTTGCCAATCGGACCTCATTTACTATTTTTACTAAAACATCCTTTATATTACGAGAAATGTAATTCTCATAAAAATAAATGTTAAACTCCTAAAATTCCTGAAATTTTCTTAAAATCCTTATTAATTATTATGATCGTCATAACGCTTTCTTTTTATGAAATAGACTTGATTTGACATATTTATAAAAATGCCTTCATATATTAATATACAAAATCCCGTAAATAACCGGGTGTTACATCTTATACCACTGTCTTGGCGATTGCTTTAGACCTTAGAGAGACTTTTTCAACGAACAAACATAAGTCTCCTTTCTAGGAACTTTGAAGCCTTTTGGTTGCTGCATATAGATGTCCTCCTCAAGTTCACCATGTAAAAATGCAGTTTTCACATCCAACTGCTCAAGCTCAAGGTCGTGCATAGCCACAACGCCTAAATAAAGCTTGAATCGAGCTATGCTTAACAACTGGAGAAAACACATCAGTGAAGTCTACACCTGCGATCTGACTGTAACTCTTAGCAACAAGACGTGCTTTGTACTTGTCATCTTCAACACCCGGTGTACCTTCCTTTCTCTTGAACACCCATTTGCAACTAACAGATTTCTTGTCCTTAGGCAACTCGACTAAGTTCCACGTGCCATTCTTCTGAAGATAGTCTGTAACGCCCCCGAACCCACCCTGGCTCGGAGCGCTACTTTGCTAACCAATCCCACATTCAAACATAATTTAAAATAAAATCTAAGTCTCTCAAAACTCTCTTATGTTATACCTAACTGCCTAGACACACTAATTTTCCTTAATCATAACCTTTAAGCACCACGGCGTCCTTCCCGAAAATTTCGGCAAAGTAACGCCTGAAAATGGCGCCTCCAAAATGCTAGGTACCTGCATAAAATCCAATCCCAACCAAACCAGAACATTACAACCATCTAACCAACCTACGAAATCTCCAAATAACAGTAAAGAGGGAAACGAAAATACGAACATACCTAAGTGAAGAAAGTCCATAGTATAGGACGACACATCACTCTTAACTATGACTATATACAACAATTACCAAAAACTATCCCATAGCTCTCAAAACATCAACTAAAAGAAAGCTACACATTCCCATCATTTCTACAAACAAACAATTACAATAAACTACTAAATCATAAAGCCCACATTCCCGACGACCATGGTCGAGGCGCCCCGACAATAGCCCGCACCGGCATACCGCATGCATCACCAACTGCTGCCTAGTCCTGTGCTACCTCATCCACCTCACCAGAGTAAAGCTCGTCACCTACACCATAGAACACAAAACATAAGCCTAATGCTTAGCAAGTAGGGAAATAAAGCACAATAACATACTAAATGCTCGACTCAACCCTAACATGCGGTTTCTACACACTCTGTTGTTTTCTTTTCATTTCGGTTGCATTTATCTTTCACTTTCATGTGAATCAAGTAGGCACACGTCCCAACACAATCCTGGACGGCCACGCCTTGACCCACGGAGCAAGACCGGAGGCACACGCCCTAACACAATCTTGGACGGCCAACCAAATCTCCCCTAATCGATCGTAGAATCCTCATTGTGCCTTCAGACACGAACATATCGAGGTATTCATACTCACGACACATTACGTACATTAGCATAGCATCTCAAGTAAAATCCCCTGCGGGGTGCTCAACGAGCCACGTGCCCGACGAGACTATTCTACTCGAGACCAAGTTGCATAGCATCTCTAATAAAATACCTCACGGGGTGCTCAGCGAGCCACGTGCCCGACGAGGCTATTCGACTAGAGACCAAGTTGCATATCATTTTCTTATCTTACATTTCATCCTCACCACTCAAGCATGCAAAACACGTGGTTTCGTTGGTTAGAAAACAATGATGCATGACACACAATGCATGACACAAAGCAAAACACAACAAACAAACAAACAATCCCTACCGTTCTATGGTGTAGGCCCGAAGGCAACAAACACTCATCCACTACTTACCTGGCGTCCTAGCCCGTTCAGAATGCTCGATTTCCTGTCCACCTACGGCTCGACCTACGATAAATATTCATCAAACCATTAAAATCAAGCCTACATTCACCAATTACTCGCAAACTACTATTTCTAGCCTAATCCAACTAAAACCCAACTAAACAGGCCACTAATTTGGGTTCGGTAAAAACCGACCCGAAACTCTAAACGTGCATAACTTTTGCGTCGGATATCAGAATCGAACGATTCCAGCGGCCACGTACTCCTCTAATAACCTAGTTTAATCTGCCAAAAGGAATTTTAAAACAAACGATCGCAGCTAGGTCAAAAATCAGAAAACCCGAACTGCCCCTTAACAGGAAATTTCACCATTTCCGATTTTCCATCAAATTCCACGTAATTCCTTACTAATTAATCCCTCACATACCCAATTAGCATAAACTAACCAAAAATCGAAGTTCCAATTCAGAAAACCTGAGGCTCCAAAAACCTAGCCCTCGGTTTTTAGCTCCTCCTGAGCTGCACAATGCTCGGCAGTCCTTGCCAGCACCGAGCTCGGCAATTCGACGCCAAGAGTAGCCAAAAACGGCCGGTGATCAGAGCTCAATCGAGCTCGTCACTCCCGGCCTCCAACAGCACCTAAACAGGGCACAAAAGGAGGCTTACCGATCGATTTGCGCGCGAAGACAGCCAGAAGCTCGCTCGTCGCCGTCTGGCCGGAGAACGCCGAAAATCGGCGGTGATTGTTCCGTCGATAGTCGCCCCTTGCTCCCTCCTCCAATCGGCCTTCGGCGCTCGACTCACGAATGACAGAATGGCAAATCCATTCTGTCGTTTTGTTTTATTATTATTATTGTAATAATAATAATAATAATAATAATAATAATAATAATAATAATAATAATAATAATAATAATAATAATAATAATAATAATAATAATAATAATAATAACACAATTACATTACCATGTTGCCCTTCCGAAAATTTCGTTAAATCCCGTCCTTAAATTATAAATTTTTGTAAATTGACCCTCACCCCGTACCCAGCTTAATTTCTCCATTTAGAATATCCGAATACCAATTAATTAATCAATTATTTTAACCAAATTTATTCACTTTTCTTTTAAATTAATTAAAACAATTATTTATTAAATAATTACCTTATCATTTTATTTTCTCTCAAATTCTTCTTCCAAATTTCCACTCTAATTTTACTACTTGACATAACCTATCTAAGGCTACGTGTAACGACCCTTATACTATTCCTAATTTCCCGTACGAAATTTTTCTTTTTCCTTTATACTTAATATTTAAGTGGAAAACAAATTAATAAAACGTTTAAAACAATTCTTCTTTCTTTTATCACCTAAATATAACTTCAACATCTTACACCCTAACGCCCTTCTATACCATTTCATAATACAAATTTTGCCTACATAACAATCATACTTTTCACAATACAATTCAACGTATAACCGCTCTATACTCTCACTCGAAACGACTCGGGACATAGTTAAATAAAACACGTTTTCACGAAAACAAACTGCGTGGTTACGTTTAAAACTATTCAAATCCTCCTGTTTTCAAAACAAATACCAAGCAGTTCCAGAATACATTTTAAAACGTTTCAAAACATCAAAACATAAACCTATCATCTACCAGACCAAGCATCCTAATATGTTCTATTCAGTTTACCAACAGCCCATCCATAACAACCTAAAAACATTTCAAAACATTTTCATAACATTTAATTTAAACAGCCAAACAGTTCCAGAATTTCAAAACAAATGTCATTACCTAACATCCTAAAATATCTTTACAATTCATAAACCCAAAATACCCCAAGAAGACCCTCAAAACCTATACATACGTCCCCACGGGTCAGATGAACCTCGACTGCGCAACACACCACCGCAACCCATCCTCCGTCAACTGCCTCATGCCTCAGGAGGAGGAAGCTCGTCCTCACCTGTTTCCACGTAAACACCTACACCATACAGACATCTATGAGATAAAAATCTCAGTAAGCTCTAGTAAATGCAAATGCATGCGTGCGTATGCCATTCAGAAAACATGCTCAGATTTAAATACAGATACAGATTCATTTATTACTTTGCTTTGCTTTGCTTTGCTATAAACTATATACCGATTGCTTTACTTTGCTTTGCTATAAACTATATACCGATTTCTTTACTTTACTTTGCTATAAACTGTATACCGATTGCTTTACTTTGCTTTGCTATAAATTATATACCGATTTCTTTACTTTGCTTTGCTATAAACTGTATACCGATTGCTTTACTTTGCTTTGCTATAAACTGTATACCGATGGGCCATTTAAACTATATACCGAAGGGTCATTTAAACTGTATACCGAAGGGTCATTTAAACTGTATACCGAAGGGTCATTTAAACTGTATACCGAATGGTCATTTAAACTGTATACCGAATGGTCATTCTTTCTTTGCATTTACTTTAAAACGTCGTGCGGAAATTCGTTTTCATGACATTTAAAACACGTGATGCATGAACAGTTAATCAGCGGAAAGTAAACAAACAACATACATATCAACAAGACAATACAACAAAACCTATAAACAGCTAACATAACTACCCAACCTAAACAACATAAAACAAGGAACCCTCAAGGATCCTTGATACGACGACGAGGTATGGTGTAGACCTTTCGGTCAAACAAGTCACGAGAACTTACCTCGTGCACGCTGCAATCCAAGCTTCGTCCACGAGCACTGTTTACCTAAGCAATTTACAAGAATTGACGTTAAAACGCGTTTGAGTTAATAAACGTCCAAATTGTCAAAAACCTTAACTAAAGAAATTCCTTAAAGTTCTAATCCAATTTATCGAGCTATTTATTTGAACAATTCACGCCCGGCACCTAAATTCTCAATTTACGAGCTTTTCTGAAAATCCTAAAATTCTCGGATTTTAAACTTTTTTTTCACGAATTGATCAAACTTCGTCCAATAACGTTCAATACGTCCTTTATATCGTTAATTACTATAAACCTATCAATTTCGGACCCTAATTTGGGTTCGGTAAAAACCGACCCGAAACTTCGAACGCGCGTAACTTTCGCGTCGGTTATCGGAATCGAACGATTCCAGCGGCCACGCGCTCCACTAACAACCTATTTTAATCTGCCAAAAGTAATTTTAAAACAATCGACCGTAGATAGGTCAATTGCAGCAAAACCCGAACTGCCCTAACCCGGGAAATTCCCCCATTTCGATTTTTCATCAATTCACACTAATTTTCTCACCAATCAATCCCTCTTATACCTAATTAACATAAACTAACTAAAATTTAGATGTTATTCACCGAAAACCCGAAATCCCCAATTCGGGATTCCCTGTTTTCGACCCAAATTGGGCACACCAACGCTCGGCAATCATTGCCGACTTGAACCTCGGCAAGACTACGCCGAGAACAGCCACAAAGGGTCGGCGATCGGAGCTCAACAGAGCTCGCCAATCCCGGCCAGAAATCGAGCAAGAACAGGGAATAAACTCACCGGTTTTCGATCGGGTTTTTGCGCGGAAATGTCGAGCCGAACTCTGGCTTCAGCTCGCCGGAGTCTGCTCGTCGTCGGAGCCGCGTCGTCGTCGGAAGGATGCCGCTCGCCGTTCGCGTTCGTCGTTCGTCGCGGGTGCTCGGGTCGCGGTGAAGAAACAACACAATGTGTTGTTTTTGTTTTTATTTATTTATTAATAATAATAATAATAATAATAATAATAATAATAATAAAACTAACGATTAATTAATCCTCGTTTATCGTTTTTTCCGACCATTTCGAATTTCTTATTTCGCCAATAAATCCAACTTATTATCTGGGTTCTATTAAAACTGTCCGTTCGCAAATCGGACCTCGTTTACTATTTTTACTAAAATTATATTACGAAAAGCGTATTTACTCGGAATATATCGATATTATTCTGAAAATTCTCTAAATTTCTTTAAAATCCCTATTAATTGTTAGGATCGTCATGACGCTTTCTCTTCGTAAAACGGACCTGATTTGACATATTTACAAAAATGTCATATATAATATAATAATAATATTTTCAAAATCCGTACGAGCCGGATATTACATTCTACCCTCCTTATTCAGAATTTTGTCCACAAAATTTGCCACAGCTTATAGTTCTTGACATTAACGTCTCCTGTCTCGTGGCATCTTTACTTTGGTTAATCGTCTGTACTTACGGTCCTTTTTCGTGGTTCTAAACCAACATCCTACTATATTCTCCAACATAGGCCCCAAATTCGTATTTCTTACTTTCGATTTGATCGCACACGTCCTCTCTCACGTACTAAGCATAATCCAAACTCTCAAATCTCAATTAATTAACCCGACAACATATTTGTCACTTCAACACTTGCGAATGTACCAACTTTCAACTTTCACTTAACCACTCGCTAATTAAATCTCTTAGTATTAATAACTTCAAAATTCATTCTTTATCAACGTCTTTCTTCTGCTGTCCCTTTAGGTCAGAACTATACCTAGGCTTCCTAACGCCAGTCAAATTGAATGCCTTCAATCTCCTCCAATTTCTGGACTGTAACCCATATTTTTAACGGAATTCCTTCAATCCTACCCATAATCGGGATACACACCAGCCGAGTTCCTACATTAACTTCCTAATCATAGTCTTCATTTTCAGTTTACGCATCAAATTGTACCAAATCTCTAAGTCTTGATCAAATAACCTCTAACTGTGTACCTGTCACCTGACGTCCTGAGCACGCGTTGGTTTGCATTTAGCCACCCAAACATTAAACTCTCTCTCACTTATTAATTTGTTTCTACTAAAGATTGTCTCTTATCCTCAATCCTCGCAATAACTTCAACTTTCCGACATCATTCGCGTTGACCATCGTTCAAGGACTCATAACAACACCCAAGTTGCAATCCAAACTCCCCTTTATTTTCAACTTCAATTCCGCGAATTAAGTCCCTTTTGTTTCTAACTTCCTTAAATCTTGTGTCTATCGAACACGTACTTAATTACTTCACGCTCTCGAAGCCTTCTCAAATTATTTATTCTAACGCTAAATCTCTATTACACTCCAACCTTATTCACCTATTGGTCATAACAATTTCTTTATAAACATCAGAGTTGCAAAACTAGCCTCACAAATCATTTTGTTGGCCTTAACTCTAGTTTCCCGAGTGTACATTTCCCTAGTAATGTGCCCACAGAACTTCCCCATCAACAGTATCCAAACCGTACACTTCCTTGGGCACCTCGCGGTTCCTAATAAATTCTCAATTAATTTTTTTGTGTTGCTACACTTTACAACGATGTCCTTAGAATACCTTGTCTCGATGGGTCAAACCAGAAGCTAAAGTCGCTAACCACTTAGGATCTTTGTCCCATTGTAGCGATGATCATTTAACCATCTTGTCTCACTCTGAACTACCTTTATGAGTTCTATCGCTAAGTCACTAATTGACTTTCCTTTACTACATACGCTACACTCATTTGTTTAACTCAATTCCTTGTCAACTCTAAGCACAATTGAATCACAAGATTTCTGCCATAAATTCACTCTAATTATTACTAAACCTTAAGTGCACAAACTTCGTTGATTAAATCGAACTAATCCTACTAACGTAGAACGATACTTCTATATGGCGTTTATTGTTATATGTGTGTCCTATTGTCTTCTCTTCGGGGTTTGCCTAGTAATTCATCTTACTCATCTATTATTCTCTTCCTTACTAATTTCAGTTCTAAATATTTTATCTATCATATGCATACCGATGTACAGGTAATAAAAAAATAATACCTGCAATTGTAGAAGGCTGGGCCCCATCGTCGGCGTTGTCAGGCTCGATGAATGCAAAGACCCTCGGTACAACTTTTCTTTGATCCATGCCATGTTGATCTCTGCCTGATTGATCTCGACCTCGATTCGGGCAGTCTTTAACAAAATGGCCTGGTTCTCCACACCAATAGCACACATTCATGCCTACTCTGCACTGTCCCCTGTGCTCCCTCTGACATTTAGGGCAAAGAGGTAACCGAGAAGCACCTTGTACCTGCTTGCCTTTCCCTCGATCGTTGCCTCCCTCTAGAGGCCTTTTAACGTCTCTTTGTTGTTGTTGCTGTTGCTGTGCTCTCGGCTGCCAGTCTTGATTCTGGGTCTGAGGATGGAGCTCACGAAAGAAGCCCTTAGCCGGCTCCCTCGGTCTAACACAAGTAGCTCTGGCGGCCTCAATATCCAAAGCCCTAGCTGTGATGTCAGAATATGGTACATCGATAATACCTGATACAACAACGTGCATCCGGATCTCTGAATTAAGGCCCTCCATAAACTGGTGTACCTTCTCCTCGTTATCGCTGACAAGGCGAGGTGCAAATCGCGACAAGGCCTCAAACTTCCGGATATACTCTGCAACTGAACCGGTTTGTTTCAGCTGCGTGAACTCATTCCTCTTGGCCACTCTCACTGTGCGGCTGAAATACTTATCGAAGAATAGAAACTTGAACCGATCCCAAGTCATAACTGATACATCCGTCGTCGACTTGATCGAGTCCCACCAGAAACGGGCATCCATCGCCAAGTGAAAGGTAGCATAAGCCACCTTGCTCCCGTTGCCGACCTCTGCATAACTCAGCATATCTTCCATCACCCGGATCCATTCCTCGGCACGTGTCGGATCCGACGATTGACCGTCGAATACTGGAGGCCGCAGGCTTTGGAACTTTTGCATACCCTGATTACCAGGAACTACCAAGTCTTGGGCCCTCTGATTCTCTCGGTTCACCAAGTCCGTAATTTGTTGTGCTTGCCGGTCCATATGCTGAGACTGGCGGTCCAACAATTTCGTAAGTCGATCCATCGCGTCGTCTCTAGGATCCCTTCCTCGAACCATATCTATAAAACTCCTATAAAATTTAAAACAAATAATCTCTAAGAAACAAAATCAAATAAAGCTGTAAACAGACTTACAGTTGATGAAGGATGTCCGCGTAGTGGCTGTGCAGTCGAGCAGTCTACAGAATCGATTTTAAAACCCGGGGGCTCTGATACCATAACTGTAACGACCCTTATACTATTCCTAATTTCCCGTACGAAATTTTTCTTTTTCCTTTATACTTAATATTTAAGTGGAAAACAAATTAATAAAACGTTTAAAACAATTCTTCTTTCTTTTATCACCTAAATATAACTTCAACATCTTACACCCTAACGCCCTTCTATACCATTTCATAATACAAATTTTGCCTACATAACAATCATACTTTTCACAATACAATTCAACGTATAACCGCTCTATACTCTCACTCGAAACGACTCGGGACATAGTTAAATAAAACACGTTTTCACGAAAACAAACTGCGTGGTTACGTTTAAAACTATTCAAATCCTCCTGTTTTCAAAACAAATACCAAGCAGTTCCAGAATACATTTTAAAACGTTTCAAAACATCAAAACATAAACCTATCATCTACCAGACCAAGCATCCTAATATGTTCTATTCAGTTTACCAACAGCCCATCCATAACAACCTAAAAACATTTCAAAACATTTTCATAACATTTAATTTAAACAGCCAAACAGTTCCAGAATTTCAAAACAAATGTCATTACCTAACATCCTAAAATATCTTTACAATTCATAAACCCAAAATACCCCAAGAAGACCCTCAAAACCTATACATACGTCCCCACGGGTCAGATGAACCTCGACTGCGCAACACACCACCGCAACCCATCCTCCGTCAACTGCCTCATGCCTCAGGAGGAGGAAGCTCGTCCTCACCTGTTTCCACGTAAACACCTACACCATACAGACATCTATGAGATAAAAATCTCAGTAAGCTCTAGTAAATGCAAATGCATGCGTGCGTATGCCATTCAGAAAACATGCTCAGATTTAAATACAGATACAGATTCATTTATTACTTTGCTTTGCTTTGCTTTGCTATAAACTGTATACCGATTGCTTTACTTTGCTTTGCTATAAACTATATACCGATTTCTTTACTTTGCTTTGCTATAAACTGTATACCAATTGCTTTACTTTGCTTTGCTATAAACTGTATACCGATGGGCCATTTAAACTATATACCGAAGGGTCATTTAAACTGTATACCGAAGGGTCATTTAAACTGTATACCGAAGGGTCATTTAAACTGTATACCGATTGCTTTACTTTGCTTTGCTATAAACTATATACCGATTTCTTTACTTTACTTTACTATAAACTGTATACCGATGGGCCATTTAAACTATATACCGAAGGGTCATTCTTTCTTGCATTTACTTTAAAACGTCGTGCGGAAATTCGTTTTCATGACATTTAAAACACGTGATGCATGAACAGTTAATCAACGGAAAGTAAACAAACAACATACATATCAACAAGACAATACAACAAAACCTATAAACAGCTAACATAACTACCCAACCTAAACAACATAAAACAAGGAACCCTCAAGGATCCTTGATACGACGACGAGGTATGGTGTAGACCTTTCGGTCAAACAAGTCACGAGAACTTACCTCGTGCACGCTGCAATCCAAGCTTCGTCCACGAGCACTGTTTACCTAAGCAATTTACAAGAATTGACGTTAAAACGCGTTTGAGTTAATAAACGTCCAAATTGTCAAAAACCTTAACTAAAGAAATTCCTTAAAGTTCTAATCCAATTTATCGAGCTATTTATTTGAACAATTCACGCCCGGCACCTAAATTCTCAATTTACGAGCTTTTCTGAAAATCCTAAAATTCTCGGATTTTAAACTTTTTTTCACGAATTGATCAAACTTCGTCCAATAACGTTCAATACGTCCTTTATATCGTTAATTACTATAAACCTATCAATTTCGGACCCTAATTTGGGTTCGGTAAAAACCGACCCGAAACTTCGAACGCGCGTAACTTTCGCGTCGGTTATCGGAATCGAACGATTCCAGCGGCCACGCGCTCCACTAACAACCTATTTTAATCTGCCAAAAGTAATTTTAAAACAATCGACCGTAGATAGGTCAATTGCAGCAAAACCCGAACTGCCCTAACCCGGGAAATTCCCCCATTTCGATTTTTCATCAATTCACACTAATTTTCTCACCAATCAATCCCTCTTATACCTAATTAACATAAACTAACCAAAATTTAGATGTTATTCACCGAAAACCCGAAATCCCCAATTCGGGATTCCCTGTTTTCGGCCCAAATTGGGCACACCAACGCTCGGCAATCATTGCCGACTTGAACCTCGGCAAGACTACGCCGAGAACAGCCACAAAGGGTCGGCGATCGGAGCTCAACAGAGCTCGCCAATCCCGGCCAGAAATCGAGCAAGAACAGGGAATAAACTCACCGGTTTTCGATCGGGTTTTTGCGCGGAAATGTCGAGCCGAACTCTGGCTTCAGCTCGCCGGAGTCTGCTCGTCGTCGGAGCCGCGTCGTCGTCGGAAGGATGCCGCTCGCCGTTCGCGTTCGTCGTTCGTCGCGGGTGCTCGGGTCGCGGTGAAGAAACAACACAATGTGTTGTTTTTGTTTTTATTTATTTATTAATAATAATAATAATAATAATAATAATAATAATAAAACTAACGATTAATTAATCCTCGTTTATCGTTTTTCCGACCATTTCGAATTTCTTATTTCGCCAATAAATCCAACTTATTATCTGGGTTCTATTAAAACTGTCCGTTCGCAAATCGGACCTCGTTTACTATTTTTACTAAAATTATATTACGAAAAGCGTATTTACTCGGAATATATCGATATTATTCTGAAAATTCTCTACATTTCTTTAACATCCCTATTAATTGTTAGGATCGTCATGACGCTTTCTCTTCGTAAAACGGACCTGATTTGACATATTTACAAAAATGTCATATATAATATAATAATAATATTTTCAAAATCCGTACGAGCCGGATATTACACTACGCGCGTTGTAAGAATTTCCCGGGTGTTACAATCCACCTTCCTTACAAAAATTTTGTCCTCAAAATTTGACGTGCCTTAATATTCTTCACTTACTTACTTAAATCTACCCTCCATAACTTTTGATTTGCCACTGAAATCTCAACTATACTCCAAATCTTAGTCATCTATCAAACACTAAAAATTCTTTACATCTCCAAAGAGTTAAATTTCCTAACTATGCCCTCCATAGCTCACCTACGCATATATTCTCTTAATCTCTCCAACTTAGCTCTCAACTCTAGCTTTTCTTCATGCTAAGTTCACTTAGTCATTTAATTTTCTAATCTAATATTCATCAAACCTTACATTACAACCTCAAATTTCCATAGCTACCCCAATACTTGTGAACCCAACAATATATATCTTACTCTAAAACTCAAATTTAAATTCCCTTTCATCTCACTATCTTGAACCTATTTACCTATTTATCCCGAACAATCCTAACCTTTAATTCTTTTGCACTCAAACCTCTCAATACATAATCTACCCCCTATTCCTTCAAAGTATAAAATGAATTTATGTACGATTTATCCAACTTTGACTATAGTTATCACCAAACACTTTTAAATTCTTAGGTCTAAACTAATTCATTCTCATTATTCACCCAATATTCTAAACGGTGTACCACCACTTTAATTTCAACTCTCAACCTTCATCAACTATATAACACTAAAAACTTAGTGAATAAACTTCGTACCCTAAGTTTTTAGTTCAAACTTCCCTTCTAAGTTACTATCTCATCCTCCACCTTGTTACCTAGACTAACATTCTTCACTACACTAAATTTATCTCACTTCTATTCCAGTTTCAGTCATAACTACACACTCTCGAAGTCTTAGGTTTGGTGTATGCCCACTTCGACCCCAACCCATATCTACTACTCAACCAACACTTATCAAACCTATTCAAATCTTCAATATATATCCTCAATCACGTCACACTACAGACTTAACAATAAACTTATATTCCAAAGTTCTTAATTTCAATTTCCCTTCTACTCCTTGCTCTCATTCTCACTTATCACCCTCATCTCGTACACTTATTTCCCTAGAACAATCATGACATTTTATTGATTATTCTAATACTACCACCGCATACCCAGCTTTCAATATTAAATCTAACAACTAGTCAATCAAAGTACTATTTGTTCTCTAAACTTATATTCACTATGCTTAATTTGTCCAATTTCTACCTCGATTATCTTCAAATGCGAACAAAGTCTTAATTCACAATTACCACTTCCTAACTCCGTCCAAAAATCTAGAATGTAAACCTAGCCATTTTTTCTACCTGACATCATACAGCGCCTATTTTATCACCCCAGATCTAATAATACTAAAGTTCTATTTTACATTCCACGCTTATGCTTATCATCCATTAATTGAACTATTTTCCATGAAATCTTACCACAGTCTAGAGTATCTTCTGATGAATGTCACTCCTAACTTCAAACTTCGACTCTATACTATCACAAATTTATTGGCTTTCCTAACTCTACGTAAATCCTTAAACTTCCATCCTCAATCACTAACCTAGTTTGTTACGGTGGAGCAAACTCTTTCATCTTATTAATTTAAATCCTTCAGCCAAAGTTCTCATCTTAACCAAAAACCCTAACCCTCTTTTCAGTTGTTACTTCTACACTTACGGAAATCCTAACGGTATCTCGCCAAAACCAATATCCAGCTAACCTTACTTTTATAATACTCGAGTTCTAATTTACATCTTACTCTTAAGCCCGCCAACCTTAGCCTAATCTATTTACGAAATCTTAGGCTTCAACTTCGTTACATACGAGTCGAACCTTCGAACTTTCTATCTTAACCCTATCCCTAATGCACTCGAACGTTTTTCGTGCGAGTTCTCGTTCCTCTAATTCAAAATTCCTATATCTCTACAAATTGTATAGTACTAAATACTTAAGACTTTCTATATAATACAACTTCTAATCTCTTTCCCAAATTTCTTAACTCTAATACAATTATCTAATTTCTCTCATGATTCTCTTCAAAATTTACTAACGAATTTATTTACTATAGTCCTCCAATTCGTTTTAAATATTCCCCTAACTCTCTTTACAACAAGTCGCCCAACAACCTCCATGTTTGCCAACTTGTTGTAGCCCAATTAACACCCTAAATCTCAATCTCCTACCTATTACCTTTCTACAATAGATACTCACTCTCGATGAATTACTCTTTCTCCTAACATCGCGCACATTAATCTAAACCTCAGAACATAATCTTAATTCAAGAGGCGAAACTTTTCTCTACTTACACAAAACATCTAGGTTTCTGAGTTATTCCAAGTTATTCCAAACCTATATACATTCGGCTCCCAATCCTAGGTCGAATAACACCAAAACACAGCACGTCCACTCCTTCATGCCACGCCTAAATTCTCTTATACAATTCCGGTTAAAAACTTTTACGCATTCTCGTTCACCCTCAAATGAGTAATCCCTTAAGATAGTACCTATACCCTAAGCTCCAACCATTTTTCCTAACGAATATCACCTAGCATCTTCTTTGATCCTTTAATACCTCAATATTTATTGGTTTCCTAGCTCTAAGGAAATCTCTAACTTTTAATCCCCGAAATTGAGTACTTTTCTATGGCTCATCATTCACTCCACCACTACACCTCATTGCCACATACACGACTCGACTCATACTCTATATAATTATACTCTCGAGCATTCATCGACCTCTCTATGACTCTAGTTTGGGTCATACTAACTAACTATACCTTTTAACACTCAATAGTCCCTATCATTGTTAACTCCACTTAACTTAGGCTAGGCTCCCCTCTTGGTTTTTCTTGCATAAAGTTTATTAGAATCTTCCCCCACCGAATACCAATTAATATCTCCAATTCTCAAAATCCCCTTAACAATTTACTTAAGCTAGACACTTGAATATAATTACTTCTACACGCATTCTCATAAACATATTAATGGCATGACGAAGGTCTAAGGTGTCTCCCAATAAAGTTTCAAACTTCTACCTGGTTCATCGTATCCTAGTACGTCCTAGTACTCCCAAGGATTTGCTAACTATGCACCGAGTCTATCTATGCTCAATCCTACTTCTATCTAATGTTACTTTGTTAGTTTCGCATTTCCAATAAATTCCTAGCTATTCGAACTATCAGTTCACTATGTCAACACACATGTCTATGAATTAGCTTAAGGGATCCACCAAAGTTGTCTCGGTACTCTCGGAATGTTCTAATCTACTACAATTCCAAAACAAACATGGGTTAAACAATCTAATCTTAAAGATAAACTATCTAAAATTAAAGAAATACTTACAGTCGGTGAAGCACGTTGCACGGCGGCCGGCATTGTCAGGTAATCATTTGAACGACACGACCATTTATGCTCTGATACCATCTTGTAACGCCCCCGAACCCACCCTGGCTCGGAGCGCTACTTTGCTAACCAATCACACATTCAAACATAATTTAAAATAAAATCTAAGTCTCTCAAAACTCTCTTATGTTATACCTAACTGCCTAGACACACTAATTTACCTTAATCATAACCTTTAAGCACCACGGCGTCCTTCTCGAAAATTTCGACAAAGTAACGCCTGAAAATGGCGCCTCCAAAATGCTAGGTACCTGCATAAAATCCAATCCCAACCAAACCAGAACATTACAACCATCTAACCAACTTACGAAATCTCCAAATAACAGTAAAGAGGGAAACGAAAATACGAACATACCTAAGTGAAGAAAGTCCATAGTATAGGACGACACATCACTCTTAACTATGACTATATACAACAATTACCAAAAACTATCCCATAGCTCTCAAAACATCAACTAAAAGAAAGCTACACATTCCCATCATTTCTACAAACAAACAATTACAATAAACTACTAAATCATAAAGCCCACATTCCCGACGACCATGGTCGAGGCGCCCCGACAATAGCCCGCACCGGCATACTGCATGCATCACCAACTGCTGCCTAGTCCTGTGCTACCTCATCCACCTCACCAGAGTAAAGCTCGTCACCTACACCATAGAACACAAAACATAAGCCTAATGCTTAGCAAGTAGGGAAATAAAGCACAATAACATACTAAATGCTCGACTCAACCCTAACATGCGGTTTCTACACACTCTGTTGTTTTCTTTTCATTTCGGTTGCATTTATCTTTCACTTTCATGTGAATCAAGTAGGCACACGTCCCAACACAATCCTGGACGGCCACGCCTTGACCCACGGAGCAAGACCGGAGGCACACGCCCTAACACAATCCTGGACGGCCAACCAAATCTCCCCTAATCGATCGTAGAATCCTCATTGTGCCATCAGACACGAATATATCGAGGTATTCATACTCACGACACATTACGTACATTAGCATAGCATCTCAAGTAAAATCCCCCGCGGGGTGCTCAACGAGCCACGTGCCCGACGGGACTATTCTACTCGAGACCAAGTTGCATAGCATCTCTAATAAAATACCTCACGGGGTGCTCAGCGAGCCACGAGCCCGACGAGGCTATTCGACTAGAGACCAAGTTGCATATCATTTTCTTATCTTACATTTCATCCTCACCACTCAAGCATGCAAAACACGTGGTTTCGTCGGTTAGAAAACAATGATGCATGACACAAAGCAAAACACAACAAACAAACAAACAATCCCTACCGTTCTATGGTGTAGGCCCGAAGGCAACAAACACTCATCCACTACTTACCTGGCGTCCTAGCCCGTTCAGAATGCTCGATTTCCTGTCCACCTACGGCTCGACCTACGATAAATATTCATCAAACCATTAAAATCAAGCCTACATTCACCAATTACTCGCAAACTACTATTTCTAACCTAATCTAACTAAAACCCAACTAAACAGGCCACTAATTTGGGTTCGGTAAAAACCGACTCGAAACTTCAAACGCGCATAACTTTTGCGTCGGATATCAGAATCGAACGATTCCAGCGGCCACGTACTCCTCTAATAACCTAGTTTAATCTGCCAAAAGGAATTTTAAAACAAATGACCGCAGCTAGGTCAAATATCAGAAAACCCAAACTGCCCCTTAACAGGAAATTTCACCATTTCCGATTTTCCATCAAATTCCACCTAATTCCTTACTAATTAATCCCTCACATACCCAATTAGCATAAACTAACCAAAAATCGAAGTTCCAATTCAGAAAACCCGAGGCTCCAAAAACCTAGCCCTCGGTTTTTAGCTCCTCCTGAGCTGCACACTTCTCGGCAGTCCTTGCTAGCACCGAGCTCGGCAATTCGACGCCAAGAGTAGCCAAAAACGGCCGGTGATCGGAGCTCAATCGAGCTCGTCACTCCCGGCCTCCAACAGCACCGAAACAGGGCACAAAAGGAGGCTTACCGATCGATTTGCGTGCGAAGACAGCCAGAAGCTCGCTCGTCGCCGTCTAGCCTGAGAATGCCGAAAATCGGCGGTGATTGTTCCGTCGATAGTCGCCCCTTGCTCCCTCCTCTGATCGGCCTTTGGCGCTCGGCGCTCGACTCACAAACGACAGAATGGCAAAGCCATTCTGTCGTTTTGTTTTATTATTATTATTATTGTAATAATAATAATAATAATAATAATAATAATAATAATAATAATAATAATAATAATAATAATAATAATAATAATAATAATAATAACACAATTACATTACCATGTTGCCCTTCCGAAAATTCCGTTAAATCCCGTCCTTAAATTATAAATTTTTGTAAATTGACCCTCACCCCGTACCCAGCTTAATTTCTCCATTTAGAATATCCGAACACCAATTAATTAATCAATTATTTTAACCAAATTTATTCACTTTTCTTTTAAATTAATTAAAACAACTATTTATTAAATAATTACCTTATCATTTTATTTTCTCTCAAATTCTTCTTCCAAATTTTCACTCTAATTTTACTACTTGACATAACCTATCTAAGGCTACGCGCGTTGTAAGAATTTCCCGGGTGTTACATGGTCCATCTCCTCCTACATAGCAATCATCCATTTTTCATAATCCTTTGAACTTACTGCCTCTAAATAGGTAGATGGTTCATCACATGCATCAATGCTTTCGACTACACTCAAAGCATAAACAACTAAATCTGCTTCCTCATATTTCTGTGGAAGTCTAATCTCCCTCCTCGGTCCATTTTTGGCAATGCAATATTGTGGGGAAGCCAATACTGGTGACTGTAGAGCAACAATGTCATCATGTGTTTCTTAACTGTCTTGAACTGAAGATCCTGATGTCGACCTTGATCCAAGTTCAACTTCAAAATTTCTACTGGATTTCTGATTAGTCTTTTCTGTCAAGACCTTTGGAGATGGTTTATTCAACATAGCAGTCTCGTCAAATACCATATCTCTACTGTAGCTGACTTTATTATGTCATGGGCACCATAATTTGTATCCCTTTACCCCTGACTTGTATCCAAGAAATACACACTTTAGTGATCTTTATTCTAACTTACCTTGAACAATACGAGCATATGTAGGGCAACCGAACACTCTAAAACTGGATAATTGGCAGGAGTACCAGACCAAACTTCTTCAGTAGTTTTTTTATTAAGAGCAGTACTTGAGGCACGATTTACGATGTAACAAGCAGTTTCTACACCATGAGTACTTAGCGGAATTCTAGAAACGAATTGCATGGATACGTCTAAAATGAACGTATCCATACAGACAAAAAAAACAAAAGACTTCCCAACATCTTTAGTATTTCAAAATAGGAAATCTAACTATCTATAAGCTACTTATACACATCAAAATTAGAAACGTCACCCATGACACACATACACATTTTCCACGGGTCAAAATTCGGTCCAACAGCCACGAGCACCCTACCACGGACATTCCTCTTCAACTGCTTCGTTCATCCGGTTGAGGTACAAAATCCTCACCTTCTTTGTTTATGTTACTACACCACAGAAACACCTGTGAGCTAAAGGCTCAACAAGTCAACATAAATGTAAATGCATGCTGTGCATATGCAGTTCATAAAACATGCAGTTATTTCATTCATTTCGTTACATAGCGGGATGCCATCGGGGGTTTACTCTCACCAAATGGAGGGCACATCTCGCAGTTAGACAGCCCTTTCCATATACTGGGGGGAGAACATGCTCCTCCTCTCAAGACAGCCATGTCTGAACCCCACCCCGACATGACCGGGATTACATACATTCATATATTTTTATTAGTCATTTCTTTTTCGTAAATCGTGTGCATAAACTCATTTTCATGTCATTTTGAAAAGACGTGATGCATGGACAGTTCATATTGCATAAACTTATAGAAGCGTAGAAAACAACTAATAGAAACATGAAAGACATTCTACAACTTAAACATCCTAACTACCCATCCAAATTTTCATTAAACTAAGTACATCACCAATTTTCTCAAAACATCAAACTCTTGTGGTGGAGACCAAATTGGCCAAACAATGTCACGAAACTTACCTCGGGTCCTTAGCAATTCAACTTGATATTCCTTAGCTTTACTCTTGCCAATCTCAACAAACCTAACAAAATATCACATTAAGAAATTAACTCTAAATTTTCGGATTACACTTAAATTTTTTGTCCAATTTCAAACGACTATAACTTTCTCGATATAACTTGGAATCAAGTAATTCCAAATGCTATGGACTCCTCTAAGAGTCTTCTTTCTAATGGTGCAAGCCATTCAGCAAATAAAATTCAAGAGTTAGGTCGAAACTCTTAAAAATCGTGGCTGCCCTGTTTTGGCATTTTCTAAAATCGTTTTTCTCCTTTTTGCAAAACTATGCACCAAACTCAAATACAATCCAAAACCAATTCCTAGAATGAAATTTAAACAAACTTAACTCACTAAACAACCAATTTCAAGGAACAAATTTGCAGGTTTAGGGTTTGGAAACCCACTCAAATTAAAACTTCAATAAACCATAGTTTATCACTCATAAATACTAAATATTGTGTAACATTAAACCAAAACCAGACTTACCTTTAATTCTTCAGCCAAGATTGGAGCTAGGGCGTAGAGGAGAGGAGCTTCAATGGAGAAAAACTGATCGAGTTATCATGGGAGGGAGAGAGGAAGTGAAATCCATCCTTTTATTAATCTATTTTCTAATTACTTTGTTAAATTACCATCACACCCTTACTTAATTCTCCAACTATTGCTTCTATTTATTTCTTATCAAAACTAACCAAATTGACATAGAATGTGTATCCAATTATTCACCAAAAATACTTTATATAATATCCATGTAACACTAGGAATCTTTCCCTATCACGTGTAGAGCCCTAGTTAGGGTAGGTTACGAGAGTTAACATCAACCCTAGTGAGTGAGAGAAATGTGAATTTGGAAGAGAAACAAAAAAGTGTAGGCAAAATAATTGATGAGTGGTCAAAAGAATTTATAACCAATAAAAAACTGAGCTAAAAATTTGGTGAGTGAGAGGCATTTCACGTTAGAGTTATGAGTGAAAAGGGAGGGTTGATTTGCAATTTTAAAAACATTGGTGGGAGAATTTAAAAGAAGAAAAAGGGGTTAAGTTTAAATGGTTATTTCTCTTCTTCTTTCTTCATCTTCCACGCCATTTTCTCTTCTCCTCCATAGCCGATCCTTCTCCTCCATTTTCTTCAATCCTTGCAAGGGTTTTGAGTGGGTTTTTAGTTTGGTATAATTTATTGTTGATTTTAGGTGTTTGTAGGGTGTTTTAGTTGATTTTAGTTAGGGTTTGAAAACCCTAGATTTGGAGCTCCTAAAATTTTGTGTCTCTTGGCTAGTTTCTTCCTAATTGATAGTTTAAACCCTTAATGACGTTAGTTTAGGTTGTTTTTAGGGATAGATTTGAAATTGGAAGGGAGTTATGGAAAAACCAGATTTGTAGAGTAAGAACACTGGTTTTGTTTTGTGCATTTCGAGTTTGACAAGTGGTTTGGTTGGTTATTTTGAGTGTTTCAATGAATAATAGACGTGTAGAGGTTTACGGATTGGGGTGGCACGTCGAAATCTGTTGAAAAAAGAATAAGTTATGGTCGTTCGAAATTGGGCACTAAAAATTTGTGAAAAAATCGAGTTTAGGGTTTAGAGTTTGAATTGGTTAGTAGTATTGTTAGTTTTTGTTAGAAAATTTCTTAGGAATTTCTTAAAGTGTTTCTAAGATATTTATTTATGTTAGGTTATCGAGCGAGTGAATCGATTGGACGAAGTGAACAATCGAGTGTCGAGCGATCAGGTAAGTAGAGGAATCTTTTCGTTGCCTTCGGGCCTACACCATAGAACGGTAGGGTTTAAATGGTTGGTTGTTTTGTTTCGTGTTGTGTTGTGTTGCATATCTTTGAAACATGCATCATGAGTTACAGTACGCTAGATACGAGTGGTTGCATTGTTTGCCATTATGAGTGTGAACGGTAATCAGATAAAAGATTAGCAAAACTTAAGGCATCGAGAGTATGAATTCCCAGACGGTCATAGGATTACACAATCGATTGCGGGAACGTAAAATTCGGTGGCCTTCCTAGACAGTCATAGGAAGCGTGCCATCCGGTTTTACTAATGGTGAGTCGATATGTGGCCATCCTAGACGGTCATGGGATGTGTACACAATTGATTCACATGGCTTATGAACATATTAATGCAATGAAAAGGAAATGAGCACAACCGAGCATTAGAAACTGCATGTGATACGATTGGTTTCATTGTGTGCTATTTGTGTTTGCATTCGTTATTCCCTACTTGCTAAGCATTATGCTTACTTTTTGTGTTTTGTGGTGTAGGTGACGAGATATATACAGGTGAGGTGGATAGTGAAGATCAGGCCTAGGTACAGTCGGAGATTCACGGGGCACGCCAGTGCGGGCAGTTGTTGGGGCTCCTCGACCTAGGTCTTCGGGGATGTGTGGTTGAGTATTTTTGATTGATTTTGTCAGATTTTATTTGGTGTAAATATTTGTGGTCTTGACACATTTGTAGATTTGGTTTAAATGGTTTTATAACTGTGAATTTTCAGGTTTTGGGATTTAGGAAATTTTAGTCGTTATATTGCTCGTTGTGTTTTTAAAGTATATAACGTAGGGTTTTTTTGTCTCTACGTTTTCACTAATTGTTTTGAGTCGGTTTTCTGAGATTTTTACGGGGCACAGAGTTGGGGATGTCCGGAATGTATGGTAAAAATTTTGGGAAATTTAGAAGTGTTTGACTCAGGAAAAAGTGGAAGAAAAGTGAAAGTGGTCGAAGAAGGCGCGCAGGGCGCCGCTGGACGCGCGCAGCGCCGATTGATCGGCAGGCGCCCTGTTACAGGGATCGTGCACCCGAGAGGGTGCCAATCGATCATCGCATGCGCGCGCGCGGTGCGCGGGCGCCGACCAGACCGGACCAGACCAGTTTTTTTTAAAGTTTTTGGTTTTCCAAATTGATTTAACCCGACATTTTCTGACGTATTTTAAATGTATTTTGGGCACGTTTTCCAACCATTTTCGAGGGTCCAAAAAACCCAAAATATCAAGTCCTAATTTTATCAAAAATTATTTTAAAATTTGTTTTAAACGCGGGATTTGTTTGCAAAATAACGCACCGAGCCAGGGCGGGTTCGGGGGTGTTACAAGTTGGTATCAGAGCAAAAGTGGTCGAGTTGTTCAAAGAATTACCTGACAATGTCGGCCGCCATGCAACGTGCTTCACCGACTGTGAGTATTTCTTTCCTTTAGTTAATTTATATATATCTAAGATTAGATCATTGTAACCTTTTTACAGGATTAGGAAGCAAAATGCCGAGGAAACCAAGATGACCTAGAAACGAACCAGAACAGCCTAGAGAGCAACCCGAGGACCCTAATAAGAAACTTCGGGATTTATTGATTATACAATCTCAACTGTTGGGCATTTGTATGAACCAAGGGGTACTAGGAAACCTTGTAGCGGGCTCCAGCACAGGAGCAGGGGCTAGTGGGGAAAAATTTAGAAGATTAAAGCCTCCAGCCTTTGAAGGTCGTTTAACAGATCCAACAGCTGCTGAACGATGGATATGCACTATAGAGAATATGTTTAATCTCACTGAGGTAGAGGAAGAAAATCAAGTGAAATGTGCAACATTCCATTTAGCTAACGATGCCCAAAGCTGGTGGTAGATTGTGAAGGTTACCACTGGTATTCAAGGTGTCACGACTCTTACCTGTAACCTAATAATTTTTTTTTTTTTTTTTAACTTTCACTTTAACTGTACTTAAGCGGAAACCTTAATCAAAATCGAAATCGGAATTGAAATCGAAGTTCGTTTGGTAAAACGTTTAAAACAATTTCTAAAGCAATAAAACTTAAACTATTTAAATCAATTAATTAATAAATAAACAATTTAATTTAAACATATTTATTATATATTTTTTTTTTTATGAAATGGCAGAATGGGTGGCGATCACTCGCCACAAAACTTGGCGAGTAATCGCCACCAGGCGATTGCTCCTAGCGAGCAATCGCCTTACACCAATGGCGACGTGGCGAGCAGTCGCCACGCTCTCTGGATTTCTCCAGAGAGCGTCGCCTTTTCCATCGCCAAGCTCTCTGGATTTCTCCAGAGAGCCTAGCCTTTTTCCTTCCTCCTTTTTCTTTTCAATACCCTGCACTTCACCTTCTTAACATAAAAAACAAATCACACAATGACACTATAACTTCTCACTTTTCTCACCATTTCTTCACTCAATCCATTCATACACCCATAAAATTTACACCTCAAATATTCTTTACTCAAAATTTTCAAACCAACATAATTTTCTTAAACGAAATCAATTCCATAAAAGCGAACCGCGTGGTTCCGTTTAAAAGTTTAACATATCCTTCCTGTTTGAAAAACATCGAAAACATTTCAAAACACTGTACGTTATCTATATAATCACCAAAACACCCTAAAAACGTATCTAATCATACTGAAATCCGTACATTTTACCATCAATCCCAAAACATCAATAAGACTCTCAAAAACTTCTAACCATGAGTCACCAACCTAGCCAAAACACAAGCCGCCGCCACGAGCTGTAACGCCCCCGAACCCACCCTGGCTCGGAGCGCTACTTTGCTAACCAATCTCACGTTAAAACCGACTCCCAAACATAAAAATAACTTACACAGCTGAATTTAAAACTAAACTCCCGAAACTCTCTTACTTCATACCTAGCTGCCTAGACTCACTAATTACTCTTAATCCTAACCTTTAAGCACCACGGCGTCCTCCCCGAAAATTTCGGCAAAGTAACGCCTGAAAATGGCGCCTCCAAAACGCTAGATACCTGCAAACGAATAAATCCCCAAGCAGATCCAGTATACTCTTAGACAACATCCATCCACTCAACTATCCAGCATACTAAATTTCCAATAACAGAAAAGAAAGAAACTATAACACTCACATCCCTAAATAAAGAAAGTCCACAATACAGGGCGATACATCACCCTTAACTATGACTAAATACAACGAATACACATCAGACATCCACCCAAAAAGAACTACACATTTCCATCAACTTACAAGCAGACATTTACAATACTACCAAAATACAAAACCCACATTCTCCGAAGACCATGGTCAAGGCGCCCCGACAGCTGCCTGCACCGGCATGCCCCGTACTTCTCCGACGGCTCCCAAGTCATGGCTCACTCGCTCAGCTCACCTGTAACCGCATCGTTACCTACACCACAGAACAAACACACACACACGTAAGCTTACGCTTAGCAAGTATGGATTAACACATATAACCAAATAGAATGCAAGCTACACATAACGCTGAACAAAACAACCAAACAACACAACGACACGAAACAAAACACAGATTTGCCCGCACTCGAAAGGATGCCTTATTCTTTGCCACGCCAGACAATGCCACACCACACAACAATGCCACCACACTTCAGCACAACACATACAGTTTCCACCATTTGCTCATGCACGTTAACAACGAGGCGTTCAACCCTCTAGTGCGACTCGCACTTAAACATCGAGGCGTTCAACCCTCTAGTGCCACTTGCACCTTAACATCGAGACGTTAAATCCTCTAGTGCGTCATGCACTTTAACATCGAGGCATTTAACTCTCTAGTGCTTCCTGCACTTTAACATCGAGACGTTAAATCCTCTAGTGCGTCATGCACTTTAACATCGAGGCATTTAACTCTCTAGTGCTTCCTGCACTTTAACATCGAGACGTTAAATCCTCTAGTGCGTCATGCACTTTAACATCGAGGCATTTAACTCTTTAGTGCTTCCTGCACTTTAACATCGAGACGTTAAATCCTCTAGTGCGTCATGCACTTTAACATCGAGGCATTTAACTCTCTAGTGCTTCCTGCACTTTAACATCGAGGCATTTAACTCTCTAGTGCTTCGTGCACTTTAACATCGAGGCATTTAACTCTCTAGTGCTTCGTGCACTTTAACATCGAGACGTTAAATCCTCTAGTGCGTCATGCACTTTAACATCGAGACGTTAAATCCTCTAGTGCGTCATGCACTTTAACATCGAGACGTTAAATCCTCTAGTGCGTCATGCACTTTAACATCGAGACGTTAAATCCTCTAGTGCGTCATGCACTTTAACATCGAGACGTTAAATCCTCTAGTGCGTCATGCACTTTAACATCGAGACGTTAAATCCTCTAGTGCGTCATGCACTTTAACATCGAGACGTTAAATCCTCTAGTGCGTCATGCACTTTAACATCGAGACGTTAAATCCTCTAGTGCGTCATGCACTTTAACATCGAGACGTTAAATCCTCTAGTGCGTCATGCACTTTAACATCGAGACGTTAAATCCTCTAGTGCGTCATGCACTTTAACATCGAGACGTTAAATCCTCTAGTGCGTCATGCACTTTAACATCGAGACGTTAAATCCTCTAGTGCGTCATGCACTTTAACATCGAGACGTTAAATCCTCTAGTGCGTCATGCACTTTAACATCGAGACGTTAAATCCTCTAGTGCGTCATGCACTTTAACATCGAGACGTTAAATCCTCTAGTGCGTCATGCACTTTAACATCGAGGCATTTAACTCTTTAGTGCTTCCTGCACTTTAACATCGAGACGTTAAATCCTCTAGTGCGTCATGCACTTTAACATCGAGACGTTAAATCCTCTAGTGCGTCATGCACTTTAACATCGAGGCATTTAACTCTCTAGTGCTTCGTGCACTTTAACATCGAGACGTTAAATCCTCTAGTGCGTCATGCACTTTAACATCGAGACGTTAAATCCTCTAGTGCGTCATGCACTTTAACATCGAGGCATTTAACTCTCTAGTGCTTCGTGCACTTTAACATCGAGACGTTAAATCCTCTAGTGCGTCATGCACTTTAACATCGAGACGTTAAATCCTCTAGTGCGTCATGCACTTTAACATCGAGACGTTAAATCCTCTAGTGCGTCATGCACTTTAACATCGAGGCATTTAACTCTTTAGTGCTTCCTGCACTTTAACATCGAGGCATTTAACTCTCTAGTGCTTCCTGCACTTTAACATCGAGACGTTAAATCCTCTAGTGCGTCATGCACTTTAACATCGAGGCATTTAACTCTCTAGTGCTTCGTGCACTTTAACATCGAGACGTTAAATCCTCTAGTGCGTCATGCACTTTAACATCGAGACGTTAAATCCTCTAGTGCGTCATGCACTTTAACATCGAGACGTTAAATCCTCTAGTGCGTCATGCACTTTAACATCGAGGCATTTAACTCTCTAGTGCTTCGTGCACTTTAACATCGAGACGTTAAATCCTCTAGTGCGTCATGCACTTTAACATCGAGACGTTAAATCCTCTAGTGCGTCATGCACTTTAACATCGAGGCATTTAACTCTTTAGTGCTTCCTGCACTTTAACATCGAGGCATTTAACTCTTTAGTGCTTCCTGCACTTTAACATCGAGACGTTAAATCCTCTAGTGCGTCATGCACTTTAACATCGAGACGTTAAATCCTCTAGTGCGTCATGCACTTTAACATCGAGACGTTAAATCCTCTAGTGCGTCATGCACTTTAACATCGAGGCATTTAACTCTTTAGTGCTTCCTGCACTTTAACATCGAGACGTTAAATCCTCTAGTGCGTCATGCACTTTAACATCGAGACGTTAAATCCTCTAGTGCGTCATGCACTTAATCATACCCCATACACTTATTTTCCAAACACCAAACAACAAACAACAACCAAGTATGTCACTCCCGCATACTCAAAACCAAACAAAACCAACAACCAAGCAAACCCGACAACAACAACCAAATATCACCAAGCTACAATAACAACAAACACCAAACAACAACAACCCAAATACACCCGAAAACAACACCCAAACATCACCAAGCAACAATAACCAACCCAACACCAAACGACAACACACCAAGCAATTCATTCCCACACTATGTAATACAAAACAAAGCAAACTATCAAACAATAAATACCTACCGTTCCGTGGTGTAGGCCCTAAGGCAAAACAAACGTCCTCTACTTACCTGAACTCTTGCACTGCACTTACTCGCTTTGGTTATGCAAATTTCCTCACTCGGTAACCTATCACAATCACAAAAGTCACTTAAGCATTACAATTCATTTCTAAAGAATATTTAAACCAACTCTAACTACAATTAATCAAACTTCATTCAAATTAAGCCTACATTCACCAATTACCCTCAAACTACTATTTCTAGCCTAATCCAACAAAACCTACCGAAACGGGCCACCAATTTGGGTTCGGTAAAAACCGACCCGAAACCTCAAACGTGCATAACTTTTGCGTCGCTTATCAGAATCGAACGATTCCAGCGGCCACGCACTCCTCTAATAACCTATTTTAACCTGCCAAAATGAATTTGAAAACAAACGACCCTAGCTAGGTCAAAATAACAAAACCCGAATCTGCCCTTCACCCAAAATTTCCCCATTTTGATTTTTCATCAATTCTCCTCCAATTCCACATCAATCAATCTCCTATACCCTCAATTAGCATAGACTAACCAAAAATCCCGAGATTTCAAGCAAAACCCGAAATGCCCTAAAGAGGGCTTTCTGAATTTCGCCCAATTCGGGCTCCTCACGGCCAGGCGATGAAAGCTGACCATAAACCCAGCCATTCGACGCCAAGAACGGCCAAAAGCCGCCAGCAATCGGAGCTCAAACGAGCTCCTCACCCTCGGCCTCTAACAGAGTCAAAACAAGGCGAAAAATAGGGCTTACCCGTCGGTCCTGTGCACGAAGACTGCCGGAAATGGCTCGCCGTAGTTGTCTGGTCGGAAAACCTCGAAGCTCGCCGGTGGTCGGTCTGTCGATCGTCGCCTGAGCTCTCCCTCCCCTGTTCGTCGTTCTTCGCTCGCGGGGCTCGGGTAGCAAACAGCAGAATGGCTTCGGCCATTCTGTTGTTTAATTTAAATTTTATTTTATTATTTTTTTTAAATAATTAATTAATAATAATAATCTTAATAAACCAACATTTACTAATTAGCCCTCCCGTACTTTCGACCATTTCGAACTCTCGATAAATCGTTTTGAAATTATAAATTTCCGTAAACTGACCCTCACACTATACACGGTTTAAGTTCTCCAATTAGAATATTCGAACACCAATTAATTAATCAATTAGTTTACCCAATTTATTCCCTTCTCTTTTAAATTAATTAAAACGACTATTTTATTATTCCTTTATTTTGTCTCCAATTTTTCTTAAAAAAAACCCGGATGTTACACGAGCTCCACCCATCGACCGCTACACTTGATCGTCGTAAGGAGGTTCCTCACCTTCGTTCTCGTCACCTACATCATACGATAACTACATTAAGTCTAATGCTTAATAAGGAGTGTGCTAAACATAACGTCACATATATATACATGCATGACATTTATAAAACAGTTTTGTTTCGTTTCGTAAAAATCATTTTCTTGTCCCGTGAGAACCATAACTTTTAGTCCCGTGAGAACCATAACTTTTAGTCCCGTGAGAACCATACCATTAGTCCCGTGAGAACCATAACTTTTAGTCCCGTGAGAACCATACCATTAGTCCAGTGAGAACCATAACTTTTAGTCCCGTGAGAACCATAACTTTTAGTCCCGTGAGAACCATAACTTTTAGTCCCGTGAGAACCATAACTTTTAGTCCCGTGAGAACCATAACTTTTAGTCCCGTGAGAACCATAACTTTTAGTCCCGTGAGAACCATAACTTTTAGTCCCGTGAGAACCATAACTTTTAGTCCCGTGAGAACCATAACTTTTAGTCCCGTGAGAACCATAACTTTTAGTCCCGTGAGAACCATAACTTTTAGTCCCGTGAGAACCATAACTTTTAGTCCCGTGAGAACCATAACTTTTAGTCCCGTGAGAACCATAACTTTTAGTCCCGTGAGAACCATAACTTTTAGTCCCGTGAGAACCATAACTTTTAGTCCCGTGAGAACCATAACTTTTAGTCCCGTGAGAACCATAACTTTTAGTCCCGTGAGAACCATAACTTTTAGTCCCGTGAGAACCATAACTTTTAGTCCCGTGAGAACCATAACTTTTAGTCCCGTGAGAACCATAACTTTTAGTCCCGTGAGAACCATAACTTTTAGTCCCGTGAGAACCATAACTTTTAGTCCCGTGAGAACCATAACTTTTAGTCCCGTGAGAACCATAACTTTTAGTCCCGTGAGAACCATAACTTTTAGTCCCGTGAGAACCATAACTTTTAGTCCCGTGAGAACCATAACTTTTAGTCCCGTGAGAACCATAACTTTTAGTCCCGTGAGAACCATAACTTTTAGTCCCGTGAGAACCATAACTTTTAGTCCCGTGAGAACCATAACTTTTAGTCCCGTGAGAACCATAACTTTTAGTCCCGTGAGAACCATAACTTTTAGTCCCGTGAGAACCATAACTTTTAGTCCCGTGAGAACCATAACTTTTAGTCCCGTGAGAACCATAACTTTTAGTCCCGTGAGAACCATAACTTTTAGTCCCGTGAGAACCATAACTTTTAGTCCCGTGAGAACCATAACTTTTAGTCCCGTGAGAACCATAACTTTTAGTCCCGTGAGAACCATAACTTTTAGTCCCGTGAGAACCATAACTTTTAGTCCCGTGAGAACCATACCATTAATCCCGTGAGAACCATAACTTTTAGTCCCGTGAGAACCATAACTTTTAGTCCCGTGAGAACCATAACTTTTAGTCCCGTGAGAACCATAACTTTTAGTCCCGTGAGAACCATAACTTTTAGTCCCGTGAGAACCATAACTTTTAGTCCCGTGAGAACCATAACTTTTAGTCCCGTGAGAACCATAACTTTTAGTCCCGTGAGAACCATAACTTTTAGTCCCGTGAGAACCATAACTTTTAGTCCCGTGAGAACCATAACTTTTAGTCCCGTGAGAACCATAACTTTTAGTCCCGTGAGAACCATAACTTTTAGTCCCGTGAGAACCATAACTTTTAGTCCCGTGAGAACCATAACTTTTAGTCCCGTGAGAACCATAACTTTTAGTCCCGTGAGAACCATAACTTTTAGTCCCGTGAGAACCATAACTTTTAGTCCCGTGAGAACCATAACTTTTAGTCCCGTGAGAACCATAACTTTTAGTCCCGTGAGAACCATAACTTTTAGTCCCGTGAGAACCATAACTTTTAGTCCCGTGAGAACCATAACTTTTAGTCCCGTGAGAACCATAACTTTTAGTCCCGTGAGAACCATAACTTTTAGTCCCGTGAGAACCATAACTTTTAGTCCCGTGAGAACCATAACTTTTAGTCCCGTGAGAACCATAACTTTTAGTCCCGTGAGAACCATAACTTTTAGTCCCGTGAGAACCATAACTTTTAGTCCCGTGAGAACCATAACTTTTAGTCCCGTGAGAACCATAACTTTTAGTCCCGTGAGAACCATAACTTTTAGTCCCGTGAGAACCATACATAGAAACGTCTACGAACAACCACTAAACTTCACTAAGGCACTACTTAACTACCCTTCTTACCATCAACCCATGTAACTATCTAACTTCGTCACCATACACATAATCAACATCGTTACGACGTAGGGCCTTAGGGGCCAGAAACCTAGCACTCACTTACCTGGCGTCCTAAATATGCCGAGCACCGTCCTTTGAGCTTGGGTTACCTAGAGCATTTAACATCACATCATTAATATCGATTTTCAAACATCGAATCTAAACAATCGACTTCTCTAGCTAGGACAAATCCTTCAAAAAGACTCAAATCCTTTTCTTTTAGGCATTTCATCGAACACTTAGTGTTCATTAACTTTAAAACTCCATTAATGGTGTTTCACCAACCTCCAACAACCTAGATCTCACATTAAACATCATCCAACTCCATTAATCCATTCCAACAACTTAGATTTAACATTAAACATCATAAATGAGTAATGAATAAACTACCCTAACAGTTTCTAACAAAACCCTAAGTTTTCTTCACAAACCCTAACTCCAAAACAAACCCTAAAACCGCAAATAGCTTGTCTAAAATGTAGAACTCACCTAGAGGGTTGATTTGGTGAAGAAGCTTGGAGGAAAAATCGCCCAAATGGAGGAGAAATCAAGCCGATAGAGATGGCGATGAAGAAGAGAGGAAATCGCCAAAATGGAGAGGAAAAGGAAAGCTCGCGTGAGGGAGGGGAAAAAGTGAGAAAAAGAGAGAAAAGCTTTTAGGTTTTATTAAAATTCTAACTTGCAGAATTACCCAAATGCCCTTAGCTTATTTTTCCTTAGCTCTAATTGTTATTTCCTCTATCAATTTGGTTTCCTCCAAATTATTTTACTTCACCAAATATTCTTATTTATTCTTAGGCTCTAACGTAACTTCCCGTTCGCCATTTGGACTTATTTTATTATTTCCATGAATTTAAACCTCTATAATGCTTAAATACTTAATATTCGAAACTTAAAACTCAGAATCCTTAAAACGAAATTTCTGGGTGTTACACAAGGTCTAACTTGGAAAGAATTTAAAGACTTATTCTTCGACAAATACTACAACCGGATAGTCCAAGCTGCAAAGAGATTGGAATTTATGACATTAAAGCAGACAAGATCGGTAGAAGAGTATATTCAGCAGTTTGAATCGTTGTCCCAATTTTCCAGCCACCTAGTTAGCAGGGAAGAAGACAAGATATTTCAATTTGTGCAGGGATTGAAGCCGGAGATTTATATGCTAGTGAAGACGTTCGAAATTGAAGGAATATCATTTACTCGTGTGGTGGCCAAAGCTTTGGAGGTGGAGGAAGCTGCTGGTAAATTTATGAAACCTACCGAGACTTCGAAGAGGATGTTTAAGGAAATTACAGCTCAATTTAGTCGAGGTGGATCATCTTCTCAGTCCCAGGGAACCAAACGAATGGGAGGCAATTTAGGTGATCAGCGAGGAGGCAAGAAGCCGCAGCAACAGCAAAAGAAAGGGTTTCGATAGTGTCTTAAGTGCTTGAAGTCCCATCCTGGGGAGTGTGGGCAGTATGATGGTAAATGTTACAATTGTCTTGAAGCTGGTCATCTTTCCCGTGATTGTCCAAAGCTGAGGATTGCCCGATGTTTCAAATGCAACCAGCTCGGTCATGTAGCTACGGATTGCCCAATAGCAAAGAAAGGTCCAATGAAAGATACACCCAGAATCTTTGCCATGATCGAGCCTGAGGGAGAGGATCGTGCTGCAGTGATCTCAGGTACTGTGTTTGTTAATTCAGTGCCAGCATTTACGTTGATAGACTCAGGTGCATCGCAATCATTTGTAGTAATAGCTTTTGTGGTGAAAGTCCAGATGGAAGTGAATCCGGCTAGATGTTTTTATGATGTGAAACTACCTTACGGTGAGTGTCTACATTCAGATCAGATGATATTCAATAGTTTGATATCGATTGGAAGAAAGACATTGCCTGCTGATTTGATTGTGATGGGGATAACCGGGTATGATGTGATACTCGGTATGGACTGGTTGTTCCGACACCACGCCACGATTGACTATCGAGCAGGAACAGTTAATTTTCATCCTCCAGACGGTGAGAAGCTTACACTACAGTCTTTGAGGCATGTACAGAAGCTTTCAGTCTTGGCACCGATGGAGGCTCGGTGTCTATTATGGGTGAGTTTGTCTGTTTTCTTACAGCTATAGTAGATTCCCAGTCTTTGGTAGAAGTTAAACCTCAGGATGTCTTAGCTATTCGTGAGTTTCCCGAGGTGTTCCTGGATGATTTGCCTGGTCTACCTCCGGGCCAAGAAATCGAATTTGCAATTGACACATATCCTGGAGTTGAAGTTGTATCGAAGAACCCTTACAGGTTGGCTCCTCCTGAATTGAAAGAACTGAAGAAGCAGTTGGAGGAACTAGTCGACAAGGGCTTTATACGCCCTAGTTTATCGCCTTGGGGAGCGCCCGTGTTGTTTGTGAAAAAGAAAGACGGGTCGCTTCGAATGTGCGTTGATTACCGGGAACTGAACAAGCTAACGGTGAAAAACAAGTATCCGTTGCCAAGGATTGATAATTTGTTTGATCAACTTCAGGGAGCTCGGATATTTTCTAAGATTGGGGTAATACCAGTTAAAGGTTAAGTCGCAGGATATCCTGAAGACAACTTTCCAGACGTGGTATGGGCATTATGAGTTCTTGGTTATGTCGTTCGGATTGATGAATGCTCCAGCTGCGTTTATGGATCTGATGAATCGAGTGTTTCAGGAGTATCTCTATAAATTCGTGATTGTGTTTATCGACGATATTCTGGTTTATTCCCGTGATGAAGAGGAGCATAAGGAACATTTAAAGATTGTTTTGGAGACTTTGAAGCGGCATTAGCTGTATGCAAAGTTCTCAAAATGCAAATTTTGGTTGACTATGGTGCATTTTCTAGGTCATGTTATTTCCAATGGAGGGATATCAGTGGATCCAGCCAAGATTCAGTCGATTCAAGAATGGCCTCAGCCGAGAAATGTCAGCGAGATTCGAAGTTTTATGGGATTGACTGGTTATTACATGAAATTTATTGAGGGATTTTTGAAGATAGTAGCACCCTTGACTCGTTTGACTAGAAAAGACGTGAAATATGAATGGTCAGAAGAGTGTGAGCTGAGTTTTCAGATGCTGAAGCAGAAACTGACTACAGCTCCGTTGTTGACTCTACCTGTAGCCGAGGAGAAATTCTGTATTTATTGTGATGCCTCTCGGATTGGATTGGGTTGCGTGCTTATGCAGAATGATAAGGTGATATCGTATGCTTCTAGGCAGTTGAAATCCTATGAGAAAAACTATCCGACCCATGATCTCGAGTTAGCCGCGGTGGTCTTTGCTTTGAAGATTTGGAGGCATTACTTGTATGGTCAGCAGTGTGAGGTATATTCAGATCATAAAAGTTTGAAGTATATCTTCACGCAAAAAGACTTGAATATGCGGTTGCGGCGGTGGTTAGAGTTCGTGAAGGACTACGATCTAGAGATCAAATACCACCCCGGTAAGGCCAATGTGGTGGCGGATGCTTTAAGCCGTGTATCGACTTCAGTTTCAGCTTTGGAGGCTGGTAAATCTGTGGTATTGAGATCTGAGGCTCAGAGGTTTGATTTGGAGTTGGTTTCAAATTTGACAGCTGTTATCAGATTTATCTTTGAAGCCTACAATTTTGCAGAAGATTCGTGAAGCTCAGCAAGAAGATTCGGAGTGCAACAAATTTAAGCTGAGTATGGTGTCTGATGATCGGACTGAGTTCAGTTACTCGGATGATGGTATTCTGAAGTTCCGTAATAGGTTGTATGTTCCGAGCAATGAGCAACTTCGGAAGGAGATCTTAGCTGAAGCTCATTCTTCGAGGTTTTCTGTGCATCCTGGCAGTACTAAAATGTACAGAGACCTCAAACAACATTATTAGTGGCCGAGCATGAAGAAGTCGGTGGCAGAATTTGTAGAGACATGCTTGGTCTGTCAACAGGTGAAAGCAGAACATCAGAGACTTGCTGGGAAGTTGCAGCCTTTGCCAGTTCCTAAATGGAAGTGGGACCAAATTTCAATGGATTTCGTTGTCGGCTTGCCTAGGACGACAAGAGGATTTGATGGCATATGGGTGATTGTGGATCGTTTAACTAAATCAGCCTATTTTCTACCGGTGAAGATGACGTATAGCATGGATCAGTTCGCTGAGCTATATATTTAGGAGATTCTGAGACAACATGGTGTGCCTATTTCTATTGTGTCGGACAGGGACCCGAGGTTCACATCAAAGTTTTGGAAGAGTCTGCATAAGGCGATGGGGACTCGGCTGAACTTCAGCACTGCTTTTTATCCTCAGACGGACGAACAGTCTGAACGAACTATTCAAATTCTTGAGGATATGCTCCGAGCTTTTGTGCTGGAGTTTCAGGGTTCCTGGAGCAAGTATCTGTCTTTGGTGGAGTTCTCGTATAATAACAGTTATCAGGATACTATTGGTATGACTCCATACGAGACTCTATATGGAAGGAAATGCAGATCGCCACTTTATTGGGATGAAGTTGGTGAAGCTAGTCTAATTGGCTCGGAGATTGTACACCAGACTACAGATAAGATTAAAGTTATTCGGCAGCGTATTTTGACTACTCAGAGTAGACAAAAGAGCTATACAGATGGTAGAAGACGCGAGTTGGAATTTGATGTTGGAGATGAGGTTTTCCTGAAAATTTTGCCATTTAAGGGTGTGATGAGGTTCAGGAAGCGGGGTAAGTTGAATCCGAGGTATGTTGGACCGTTCCCGATCACAAAGAGAGTGGGAAAGATAGCGTATCAGTTGGAGCTGCCTGCTTCGATGGAGGGAGTGCATAATATGTTTCATATATCGATGCTGCAGAAGTGTTTAAGGGATCCATCACACGTCGTAGTGCAGCAGGACATTGAGGTGCAGCCTACCCTATCCTACGAGGAGAAACCAGTGGAGATCTTGGATTATGTAGTGAAGAAGTTGCGCAATAAGGATATTCCACTGGTGAAGGTGCTGTGGCGTAACCACAACGTTGAGGAGGCGACGTTGGAGCGACACCAGGATATGATGGAGCGCTATCCTGAGCTCTTCAGGTACGTAAATTTTGAGGACAAAATTTTTGTAAGGAGGGTGGATTGTAACACCCGGAATCTTTCCATATCATGTGTAGAGCCCTAGTTAAAGTAGGTTACGAGAGTTAACATCAACCCTAGTGAGTGAGAGAAATGTGAATTTGGAAGAGAAACAAAAGAGTGTAGGCAAAATAATTGATGAGTAGTCAAAAGAATTTATAACCAATGGAAAAGTGAGCTAAAAATGTGGTGAGTGAGAGGCATTTCACGTTGGAGTTATGAGTGAAAAGGGAGGGTTGATTTGTAATTTTAAAAACATTGGTGGGAGAATTTAAAAGAAGAAAAAGGGATTAAGTTTAAATGGTTATTTCTCTTCTTATTTCTTCATCTCCCATGCCATTTTCTCTTCTCCTCCATAGCCGATCCTTCTCCTTCATTTTCTTCAATCCTTGCAAGGGCTTTGGGTGGTAAGTTGAGTGAGTTTTTAGTTTGGTAGAATTTATTGTTGATTTTAGGTGTTTGTAGGGTGTTTTAGTTGATTTTCCCTTAGATTTGAAGCTCCGAAAATTTTGTGTCTCATGGCTAGTTTCTTCCTAATTGGTAGTTTAAACCCTTAATGATGTTAGTTTAGGTTGTTTTTAGAGATAGATTTGAAATTGGAAGGGAGTTATGGAAAAACTGGATTTGTGGAGTAAGAACACCGGTTCTGTTTTGTGCATTTCGAGTTGGCCAAGTGGTTTGGTTGGTTATTTTGAGTGTTTCAATGGATAATAGACGTGTAGAGGTTTACGGATTGGGGTGGCACGTCAAAATCTGTTGAAAAATGAATAAGTTATGGCCGTTCAAAGTTGGGCACTAAAAATTTGTGGAAAAATCGGGTTTAGGGTTTAGAGTTTGAATTGGTTAGTAGTACTGTTAGTTTAGGTTAGAAAATTTCTTAGGAATTTCTTAAAGTGTTTCTAAGCTATTTATTTATGTTAGGTTATCGAGCGAGTGAATCAATTGGACGAAGTGAACAATCGAGTGTCGAGCGATCAGGTAAGTAGAGGAATCTTTTCGTTGCCTTCGGGCCTACACCATAGAACGGTAGGGTTTAAATGGTTGGTTGTTTTGTTTCGTGTTGTGTTACTTGTTTTGTTTCGTGTTGTGTTGTGTTGCATATATTTGAAACATGCATCATGAGTTACAGTACGCTAGATACGAGTGGTTTCATTGTTTGCCATTGTGAGTGTGAACGGTAATCAGATAAAAGAATGACAAAAGATTGGCAAAACTTAAGACATCGAGAGTATGAATTCCTAGACGGTCATAGGATTCTACAATCGATTGCGGGAACGTAAAATTCGGTGGCCTTCCTAGACGGTCATAGGAAGCGTTCCATCCGGTTTTACTAAGGATAGGTCGATATGTGGCCATCCTAGACGGTCGTGGGATGTGTACACAATTAATTCACATGTCTTATGAATATATTAATGCAATGAAAAGGAAATGAGCACAACCGAGCGTTAGAAACTGCATGTGATGGGATTGGTAGCATTGTGTGCTGTTTGTGTTTGCATTCGTTATTCCCTACTTGCTAAGCATTAGGTTTACCTTTTGTGCTATGTGGTGTAGGTGACGAGGTATATACAGGTGATGTGGATAGTGAAGATCAGGCCTAGGAGCAGTCAGAGATTCACGGGGCACGACGGTGCAGACAGTTGTCGGGGCTCCTCGACCTAGGTCTTCGGGGATGTGTGGTTGAGTATTTTGGATTGATTTTGTCAGATTTTATTTGGTGTAAATATTTGTGGTCTTGACACATTTGTTTATTTGGTTTATATGGTTTTATAAATGTGAATTTTCAGGTTTTGGGATTTAGGAAATTTTAGCCGTTATATTGCTCGTTTTGTTTTTAAAGTATATAACGTTGGGTTCTTTTGTCTCTACATTTTCGCTAATTGTTTTGAGTCATTTTTTGAGATTTTTACGAGACACAGAGTCGGGGATGTCGTGAATGTATGGTAAAAATTTTGGAAGTGTTTGGCTTGGGAAAAAGTGGAAGAAAAGTGGAAGTGGTCGAAGAAGGCGCAGGGCGCGCGCAGCGCCGATCGATCAGCGCATGCACGCGCGCCGACCAGACCCGACCAGACAGGTTTTTTTTTACAATTTTTGGTTTTCCAAATTGTTTTACCCCGACATTTTCACATGTATTTTAAACGTATTTTGGGCATGTTTTCCAACCATTTTTTAGGGTCAGAAAAACCCAAAATATCGAGTCGTAATTTTATCAAAAATTATTTTAAAATTCGTTTTAAACGCGGGATTTGTTTGCAAAGTAACCCACCGAGCCGAGGCGGGTTCGAGGGTGTTACAATCCAAGTATTGTATAAAATATTTTAGGGACAAAACTTTTAAAAATTCAGAATATTTTCCTAACAATATCTCAACCAGATAATTATTTTGAAAAAAAAAACAGCAAACAATATCTCAACCCTTCAAAAGAAACTTCAGAACCCCAAGATTTCTCAAGCAAAAATTTCAGAATATTGAGTCCAAAACTAACAGAAGATTCGCGGCACCCAAGTAATCGATATGCAGAATTTTGTAACCTGTAAAAAATACCAAAAACGGAACAGAGAATTGTCAGCGTGTGAGGAGCGTGAGCGTGACGTTGTGCAGCTGGGGCTCGAAGATTGCGCTGGAGCAGATCGATTGCGAGGATAGGTTTTCCTCCACGGCGGCAACCTTTTTCTTTGACGCGCACGCGGCTTTGATAGGCGGCAACTCCAAACGGCGTTCGACAGTTCCTAGGCGGCCTTCTCCTCTTTGATGGAAGTGGGTTTCTCGCAGTGGCGATGTCTGTTTGTTCTTCACCACTGTCGAGCTCTCTTCTAGGCTCCCTGTTCTTCCTCTGTTGCTTTGTGGCGAGCAGAACACAAGTTTTTACTTTTCCTTCTTCTGTTTCTTCACGCAGATCAAATAGAAAAGAAATTAAATTTCTTTTCTTTTCTATTTTCTTTTTCCTCCAAATTTCAATTTCAACTACCAAAATTGCAAACCTGAAAAACGTTCGATACCTTCGAAAAATCAAACCCTGATTTTTGAAACAGCTTCAACCTAAAGCTCTGATACCAATTGTTGAAAAACCAAACTGGAAACCGAAAAAGAAAAACGAGAAAATAGTGGACACCAAGATTTACGTGGAAACCCTAAAAGAGAAAAAACCACGGGCAGAGGAGAAATCACTATGTAAAATCAAGGTACAATGAGTTTTGCCACTCAAACATATATTTATACATAACATAAAACCCTAGTCATATTGAGATTCACAACGTGGGCTGTACCGGCCTGGCCCAGTGAGAAATCGGGTCACACCAAAACTAACAAGAACCATGATCTATTAGAAGACAAAGGAGACCTAAAGTACAAAACCCCATATGATTTGGTTATGAAGATTCAAGAGAAAGAGTCACCACAACCTGAATAAACAAACCATGGAGATGCATAGTGAAGCATTGAGAGACATGGACCATGATCCATTAGAAGACAAAGAAGACCTAAAGTACAAAACCCCACATGATTTGGTTATAAAGATTCAAGAGAAAGAGCGACCACAACATGAATAAAGAAACCATGGAGATGACATGGAGATGCATGGAAAAGCATGGAGAGACATGAACCATGATCCATTAGAAGACAAAGGAGACCCAAAGTACAAAACCCCACATGATTTAGTTATGAAGATCCAAGAGAAAGAGCCATCACAACATGAACAAAGAAACCATGGAGATGCATGGATAAACATAGAGATGCATGGAGAAGCATGGAGAGGCATGAAGTTCCAAAAAATGCAAAAATATCAAAATTGGCGCAACGCAAGGCCGCCCGCGCCCCGTGCCTTGCGCCTGCACACCCTGTCCCAGCACCCCGACCCAGCGCCACTCGCACCTTCCCAGGGCGCCTTTTTGCATCCAAAACCTTCATTTTTCATATTTTTATGATTTTCTTCCTATTTTTATGTATTAGTTAAGTTTGCTTTACCCTAAATTGTTTTCTATATTTTCTTAAGATTCTTAGGGATATTTTTATTACTTTTAATATTTTTTTTAGTCTATTTAAACACAATGTTTGTAACCCTTTGGTAACAATTATGATGAATGATATTTGATCAAAGCTTATGCTTTTTGAATAATTCTTTTTGTAATTTTTTCTTTAGTTCTTTGTAAAGAACTATATCTTCTTCAAAACAAAACTTGAAAGATCAAATTAATAGCTTTGGTTCTAACCATAAAATCCGTTACGAGTCAAGTTCCTTTTCGCTTGATTCAAAAGTGTTCTTGAGTTTCTATTCCGCGATGTTGAAAGGTCTCGAGTTTGATATACTCATGGTTCTTATCATATCTAGATACCATCAACTGAGGATTGGGGAAGGGAATACTCCGAAGACTACTTTTCAAACAAAATATGGTCATAATGACTATTTGGTGATGCCATTTGGTTTGATAAATACACCAGCCATGTTCATGGATTTGAGGAATATGGTGTTTAGACTATATCTAGATAATTTTTTCATAGTATTTATTGATAATATTTTAATCTATTTTTCTTCTAAGCAAGAACATGAAAAACACTTGAGAATTTTTTAAAATTTCTTAGGCAGTACTAGCTATATTCTAAGCTTAGAAAATGTGAATTCCACTTGGAGGTGAAATATCTAAGACATCTTATTTCCAAAAATGGTATTGTAGTAGATTCTTCCAAAGTGACATAAATTTAAAACTGGGAATGACCCAAGACTCATTGAAGAATAGTTAATTTATATCTCCTTTCATTTTCATCATGCAAGCCTTATGAATTATAAAATTAACTAGGAGCACCTAAATACATATGTTAGCACAATTTAATACCCATCTTCAAAGGTATTTCTAAATAAGGTAAATATTTCAACTTTATATTTACATTATTAAACGACGACCAACTTAGAATTAATTACACAATTTAACTTACTCATGATCATAATAAAAAAACCTAATTTTTTTTAAGCTAACAATCTTCATCTTTTTAATGATGACAAATATAGGTTATTTTAAGTTGTTTATACAAACTCTTCCCCTTCAAATATGCTACATTTTATTTATTGCATCTTGAGAAATATTTATTCTTCCCTTTTTGTCATTATCATATTGAGTTAGAGCTAAAATAATGTTTAAAAAGTAGAGTAACGTTTCATTTGAGACTCACCCTTGGCAAAATATATGAACATACAACCCAAATCAGATCACTATATAATGAGTAATCAACCAAGTGAAATGTAATAAAAGATCATTAAGCAGAAAATCAACTGAGTGTCTGAGCAAGATAGTTAATAGAAAATAATAAAACATCAACTTAAGACATGAAAAGTTGGAAATAACAACATACAAATTGTTCGAAGCAACTGAAACAGTAAATTTAGAGATAAGAAGGAGCATTATCATCGGTTGAAGGTGGCATGTTCAGGTCAGCTGTGGAGGGAGGTTTATATGAGAAGATATTAATCTAGCAAGTGTTTGTAAACTCCTAAATACGATGAACAATAGAATCAAGTTTCGAAGAAACCTCGGCTTGAAAACACACAAATGAGGAAGCTTAATCCTTGAAGTGATGCTCTATATTTGTACTAATGTTCGATAAACATGCTGCCAAGATATCAAATCTCTTCTCTAACTTAGAAAGTCCCCTCGAGAGTGGAAGTTAAGTTTTGGTTTGAAGGAAGTTTAAGCTATTTGAATTGGTTGTTTAATGTTTAAGGCTACTTGAACTGAATAATATGCATGGTTGAGGGTTTGAAAGATGGTTGATGTTGTTGAAATTATTTGCGTATTATAAGTGTAACGCCCCCGAACCCGCCCTGGCTCGATACGCTACTTTACTAACTCAAACCACGTTTAAAACGACGTTTAAAATAATTTTTGATAAATTTTCGACTCTCATTTTCGGGTTTTTCGAACCCTAGAAAAATGTTGGAAAACGTGCCAAAAATACGTTTAAAATTTGCCAGAAAAAGTCGGGTCAAAACATTTTGGAAATAAGAAAAAAATAAAAAAAAAATCGAAATGGGTGTGTGCTGGTCGCCGTGCGCGCTGCGCGCCCAGCCTGATCGATCGGCGTCCAGCCCGACCGATCGGGCCCTCTTGGGTTTCTTCGGCCAAAATGTCCAATTTTTGACTTTTTCGACTTTTGCCCACTTTTCTTCGAGCCAAACACCTCCAAATCACCTGAAAATTTAATCACACATTCCCGACGCTCCGTGCCCCATAAAAATCTCATAAAACCAACTTAAAACGGTTAACGAAAAAATAGAGAAAGGTGAACCTGATGTTATTTGTTTTAAAACCAAAACGAACAGCATAACGCCTATAATTACCAAAAACCAAAACCTGCAAATCAAACATTTTATAAAACAGTTCCAAAACATTCTTTACAACGTTATAAAACACTGTATTTTATATAAATAAATCCCACGTAACGACCACATTTTACAAACTCTAAAATAGGTAAAAACTATACATCATCCAAAATACCATTTCGCCCACATCTTCCCGAAGATCATGGTCGAGACGGCCTGACAAGTGCCTGCACCGGCATGCCTCGTCAATCACCGACTGCCCTACTCTTGGGCTCCATCATCTAGCTCACCTAAACTCATGTCGTTACCTACACCATAGAACACAAAACATAAGCCTAATGCTTAGTAAGTAGGGAATAATGCATACCAAAAACATAATGCAACACAACTCCTAACACATGAAGTTTCTACTCTCTCAGTTGCTCTTGTTTCGTTTGCGTTTCGTTTCTCACTCACAGAATGGAACTTATCGCAAGTGCTAAACTGCAACTCTAGTAGTCCTTCGCAGGTACCACCTTAAAGCGACTAGGAGACTCCACTAGAGTTCCTCGCAGGTGTTACCCTAACGCGACTGGGTGACTCAAACCCTACTAGTCCCTCGCGGGTACCACCTTAACGCGACTGGGAAACTCTACTAGAGTTCCTCGCAGGTGCTACCCTAACGCGACTGGGTGACTCAAACTCTACTAGTCCCTCGCAGGTACCACCTTAACGCGACTGGAAAACTCTACTAGAGTTCCTCGCAGGTGCTACCCTAACGCGACTGGGTGACTCAAATTCTACTAGTCCCTCGCAGGCACCACCTTAACGTGACTGGGAAACTCTACTAGAGTTCCTCGCAGGTGTTACCCTAACGCAACTGGGTGACTCCAACACAACCACATTACGTTTCGACTCACACCACCCCTTACATTGCAAGCTCACCATCCAAAACCATGCTTCAAAACACGTTCGTTCCGTAGTTTGAAAACAATGATGCGTGACACATACAATGCACAACACAAGACAAAAATAAAACAATCAAGCAAACAATTCCCTACCGTTCCATGGTGTAGGCCCAAAGGCAAAACACAAGCGATCCACTACTTACCTGAACTCCCGCACGTGTTGGCTCACTCTGAGTATACAATTCACTCGCTCGTTAACCTAGCACATTAATGGAAAAATCACTTAAAATCACAAAAACATAAACTAAAGGATATTTACTATAATTCTCACACAACCAAACTAACTTTTCAAAATAAAAATCCCAACACCCGATTTTTTCCCAATTTCCACCGTCTAACTTCAATCGATCATAACTCCATCATTTTTCAACGCATTTCTACGTGCCACCCCATTCTGGAAACCTCTCCATGTCTACTATCCAATGAAACAAACAAATTTAACAACCAAACACTTATGGCCAATCAAACACAGCAAAACAGAATCGGGTGTCATTGACTCCACAAACCGGTTTTTCACAAACCTTCACCCATTCTCTAATCTAACCCTAAAAACAACCTAAATCATCCTATCTAAGATTTAAACAACTAAATTAACAAGAAAATAAGCAAAGACAAACTAAATTTCGGAACCCCCACTTAGGGTTTCCTAACCCTTCCAAAAACTCATCAATTTCACTACAAACACCAAAATCTTAATGTTTTTATGCATCTATTACAAACCCAACTAATTAAACCACTAACCTTGCTCTTTTCTTCACCAAAGAGAGCTAGAAATATTTAACAATGGAGGGTTTGAGGTTCAGCAAAAACTCGTGGGAGAGGAGAGGAGAAAAAGGCATAATTTTGTCTTTTTACTCTTTAACCATCAAACTTAAACAAAACCACCACTTCATCTTTTTTATTTAACCACCAAATTTTCCTCTTTTGTAATTTAACCCCTCCCCTTTCCTTTCTCATCTCCAACGTGGAATACCTCCTCTTTCTTCCACTTTTATTTCTTTTTCATTTTTAACTTTTTGACTTTTCAAACCTCATTAATTCATTCCCTTATTCCTCTTTCCTTTCCTCAACGTCAAACTCATTTTTCTCTCTTCTAAACTTGACTTTTCTTCCATGCCACATAACCAAAATTTACTCCTCACTTTTAACTTTTCAACACTCCTATCTCTTATCAATTTTCCCCTCATTTGTTCTCTTAGATTTGCCTCTATCATTTCCTCATTCAATCCAACGTGAATGACTTGCCCTTTAATCTTCCTTCTTTCACTTTTATTTTCATTTCCATTAAAAACAACAACATCAATCACTAACCCCTTAATCTTTTATTTTCTCTCAAATTCCTCCTCAAATTTCACTCTCTCATTTCTATACATAACATAACCCTTGAATAAAATTAAACTCCCATAACACATCTACTCTAAGGTTATATTCATTATAGAAAATTTCTGGGTGTTATAATAAGTTTTGCAACAAAGAAGGAAAAAGTGATCAATTTGCCTAAAGTTTTATAAGGACACCAGGTAAGTGAATGTTGCATGTTTCTTGGCCGATTGGCCTACATCATAGGGTGCTAGGAAGTTAACGTTTCTAATGGTTTTATGTGAAGATTTCATGTATATAATTGGGTATGTTTTATGGGTAGGTTAAGTTGTAGAGTTAGAAACTATTTGGGTTATGATAAGTGTTTAGTGTTATGTGTTTTGATGTGATGAGTCCTATGAGGATTATGTTATGTATTTGTATGTTCATTATGTATGGATTCATGCATCATATTTTACGAACGAAAAAAATTTTCATGCATATGTTTTCATGCACGAACTATGTAAAAATATGACTTCGGTGGGATCAATTGCCCCCAAATGTGTCTTCGGTGGGATCGATTGCCACCAATATGTCTTTGGTGGGATTGATTGCCCCCAATGTGACTTCGATGGGATCGATTGCCCCCGATGTAATAACGATAAGTAAATATGAAGAAAAAAAATGTTATAAAATGCATTGTTTTATGAATTGCACGTTCATGACATTAGATATCTCTTACTGAGCTTTAGGCTCATAGTTTGAACTCTGTGATGTAGATGACAAGAATTCAGGTGACGACTTTGAGCCTCAAGTGGATCGTTAGAAGCAGTTGGAGGGGTACATCCATAATAGTGATCCGGTGATTGTTAGGGTGATTTCGACCATGGCCAGTACGTTGATGTCTTGTTTAAGAACGTATGTATGAAAGTTAGGATTTAAACGTTTTGATAAATTTTATTTTTGATGTATAGAGGAGTTTGATAGGAAAAATGGATGTTTTGATAGGAGACGTATAGTTAAGTTTGAGATTAGAAAATACTGGAAATGTTTTGGGGTTTATTTTTTGTATGGATATGTTTGGTTTTTAGAGTCATCCATGCAATTTGTTTTCGTAAAATTTGTTATGCTTTCGGGTACGTTTTGAGTCTTTTTTTGGGATTTTAAAGTATTTTATGTTTGAAGAGGTGTGAGAAATGTTTTAGGTAAATTTAAAGTGAAATGTAGGGGAAAGAAATGAGAAAAAGGTGAAAAGTGAAGAAAAGTGGTGGATGGGTGCACGCGCAGGGGACATGCGATGTGCGTGTGATGCGTGCGCGGAGCACGCTAGCCGATCGATCGGCGCTGGATTACATGTTGATATCGATCGGCAGAGGATTTGCCAATCGGTCGGCGCTCATGCGACATCGATCGGTGCCTCGGTGCCCAGCGAGTCTTTAGTAGAAGGTTTGCTGATCGATCAACGCTCGCGCACGATCGATCGGGTCCCTTTTTCACGCGCCACATGCTATGTTTCCAAAATTTATTTTTTTTTTCAAATTTTGATTTTTAAACGCATTTCCACCCGACGTTTTACGATACTTCCCAAATGTATTTTTTGAACATTTTTCCACATATTTTAAAGGATTTAAACGACCCAAAAACTGAGTCAATGTTTTGTCAAAAATGATTTTTAGCCATCGATTTAGAGTTTTTAAAGTTAAAAAATTTTACGTCCAAAAATGCACCCGAGGTATGTGATGTATGTAAAGTCCCATGGCGGCCCGCGAGCGGGAGTCGTCATAGTACTAGCCCAAGTGATACCACCACTTGTAGCCCATGGATTATATCTTGGAAGTTCTGGGTTCGAGTGGTGGGAAAGACATAAAATTCCCTGCTTCAGGAGGGAAAAGTTCTTTGAGTATAGCTCGCGGATTCCACCTAGTGTGGTGGGTCGGGCTGACGGCTCGCGGATTCCACCTAGTGTGGTGGGCCGGGTCGTGCAGGGCTAGTCGAAAGGGGCTGGACTACCACAAAATGCATCCTCAAGTATCAATAAAACGTAAAGATATAACCTAAAACTTTGTGATGCAGGCCGACAAGCCAAGCACATACAAACATCTCTTACGTTCATTAACGTGTCATATTCAAAAGCCTATAATATAATATATCATCTAGCAATATCATCATCATCAATAAGCCTCATCATGAATATCTAAATAAACAAATCCTTTAGTGTTATTAAAACGTAAAGAGATAACCTAGCACTTTTGATGCAGAGCCGACAGGCGAAGCACATACAAACATTCTTACCTCGAGTCCTTAGTACTAAACTCTTGCTCACGATGAGTATCTTTCACCCTTGAATTAACCTACCCATAGAGTTGTCATGTATTACTGAAAACAAGTGAGAGAAGAATCATATATATCGATTTGCATGGAGAAACCTCTAACATATTAAAATCCTAACAGTCTCCTCAAGCATGTAAACTCATGTGTTTACTTGTTTGAGTGTCGAAATCTATTATGTTTAGGCTTACCTTGGAGATCTGTACTATCATCATCATCATCATCATCATCATCATCATCATCATCATCATCATCATCATCATCATCATCATCATCATCATCATCATCATCATCATCATCATCATCATCATCATCATCATCATCATCATCATCATCATCATCATCATCATCATCATCATCATCATCATCATCATCATCATCATCATCATCATCATCATCATCATCATCATCATCATCATCATCATCATCATCATCATCATCATCATCATCATCATCATCATCATCATCATCATCATCATCATCATCATCATCATCATCATCATCATCATCATCATCATCATCATCATCATCATCATCATCATCATCATCATCATCATCATCATCATCATCATCATCATCATCATCATCATCATCATCATCATCATCATCATCATCATCATCATCATCATCATCATCATCATCATCATCATCATCATCATCATCATCATCATCATCATCATCATCATCATCATCATCATCATCATCATAAACAATCCTTAGTGTTATTAAAACGTAAAGAGATAACCTAGCACTTTTGATGCAAGCCGACAGGCGAAGCACTACAAACATTTCTTACCTCGAGTCCTTAGTACGTAAACTCTTGCTCACGATGAGTATCTTTCACCCTTGAATTAACCTACCCATAGAGTTGTCATGTATTACTGAAAACAAGTGAGGAGAAGAATCATAATATATCGATTTTCATGGAGAAACTCTAACAATAATTAAAATCCTAACAGTCTCCCTCAAGCATGTAAACTCATGTGTTTACTTGTTTGAGTGTCGAAATCTATTATGTTTAGGCTTACCTTGGAGATTCTGTAGAAATGAGCGAGTTCCAGATGAAATAATGTGTTATTAGGGTTAGATTTAACATGTATTTTAATTGCATAAATTTGTACGAAGTAGGTGTTTAAATAGAATTCAACAAACCCTAAAAGTAATGATAAATAACCCAAAGTAACCCTAAAAATATAAGAAACCCTTGTAAGTTTGAAAATATTAAATTTGGAACCCTAAAACGTCAAAAAATGAAAATAAAAATTGCGGATTTAGAAAAATTGGTCATGGATGATTTCTCAAGTTACGCAGTGGGCATGCACGTGCTGCCGCCTGACCGCGTGCTCATTCGCACCCAGCACATCTGCCTATGCACCCGTGAACGCCCAGTGTGCTCCACGCGCCTACTTGCACTTCCAGCAATCCCAACGCCTTGCTACATGCAGTACTTCATGTTTTTCACTTTGTTGGGATACAAGTGCACTCCAAACATTTTTTTGGCTTCTACTAGTAATTTTTTACTCAAAACTCGTATTTTAATGAATCTTTACCCATGATTTAAAAATCTTTGATTGAATCTTTAATTTTTTTTTTTTTTGTTTTCCTTGGTTTTTATCATTACATCTTTAACCTCTATGCATATTGTATTATTTTCTCCAAATACTCCATAATCATCATAATATGAATGTAAAATATAAACTTGTCTTAGAATACGAAATTAAAATTTACTGAGTTCTTGGGTGTTACAGTGGGGTCTTTGGGGGTGAGCGACTAACTTAGGAGGAAACCCTATACTACTAAGATGCATATGCAAAACTGGTTTTATCATTTTCTTTCAAAACAATGAATAATTATGAAAATGCAGTGCATGAGTTTACATTCAACATTTTTTTTCAAGTTAAAACAGGCCAACGAGCTAAGAATTTTCACTCATCAAATCTTTCTTACCATTTTAAAAAATAGACTCAACAAGCTATGGATGAGACAGTTTGAAAAATGTTACTACATAGATAGGTAGCGATATATAAACTAAGTCATCACCATTTTTGTTAGAGAAAAGCCCATTTAAAATGGATTGTCAAACAAGGACTCCTCTCGCACACTATCACAGAAAAACAATGATCCGCCTCATGAGACTAAAGGAATTCGAGATGGCGATTCGTAGATCCAACACATCCCCTAGTGGCCCGTGATAGATAGTTTTCCATGACACCACTAATACCACACCCAAAGAGTGGTAGACAAGCAAAGCTCTAAGTCGATACCACTCTGCATGAACCAATACACCCTAGCAAGATTTAAGGTCTACCGGGTCCTCAAGGAGCGCGTCATCACCCTTTACACACGTGTGAACAAACAATCCTCAGTCATCATGAGGTATATCTCATTCGACTCTGGTTGCCTTTGTTGTTCACTCAGATACAACCCAAAACTAACGAAGACTAATAAAAAGGCTCAATCTGCCCGAACCGAGCATCTAATCTGACTCCAATTATTTTGGTTGCTAGGCAGCTGCAGCCTAAAACAACTAGAGTACTATACCAGAATATTTCATCCAGCCTAAATAAAAAAAGTTCATTGGGCATGCATATCTATCAATGCAAAATGAAATACCATGCACCTGAACTTTTAACGTGTAAAACATGCGTACATATACGTAACCTCTAACGTGCTGACAACCATGCCCTGTCATCAGGAACCTCTATCTTGATGACGACAACAACTTACTGACTTGTTACAAAAAGCAGATACCATAAATAGGAACATCGTTGAAATGTACAATCAATCTGACATCAGAAATCCCTACACAACATCAGATAACAAGAAAAGACTCCTAAATCGGGACTAGAAACCCTAACTAGCAAAAAATGACGATTTATTGAACAATTTGTCGATTCACACATGCGACATGAAGAAAACTTGAAGTTTTGATTTTGTACGCTCGACCTTCAAAACTTATTACAATTCCTTATAATTCTCAGAATTTATCTAATAATGACACTAACCAACCTAACTGGCCAATTTCTAACTAAAACACTTAATCATAAAGTTTAGAGTATCACCTCGATTTACATGCAAAATGATCAGGAAGTAATTTTAACAAATGGAGACCATCGTCGCGTTCATATGACGAAAAAAGTTGAAAGATAAGGTTTGGGAATTTTTTTGACATCGTTAAGCTATCTAAAAAGGCAGACAACGCTAAGATAGTCAACAGTCAATGTGACACCTCACTTGCCATGTCTTCAACAATGAAACGTCAGCAAGTCAGCGCCACGCCAGCACACTGACAACAATGATGACTTTTTTGGTGACAATGACTTTTCTAGCGAACGACATCAGTTGAGAACGAAATCAGTCTAGTTTTGAAGAACTCAAGTTCTTGAGTCCAATGGTGGTGTTGGTTTTCCAAGGCCATGCTTAGAACGATCAAAAAAATGAATTTAAAGCGGCGGCCGTGACTTTCTGGCAAGACTCCATTTACCACTTTCGGCCACCCTTTCGACGATCTTTGTGTCTAAATGATTCACCTCGTCGAGAGCTTTCTAATGAGAGGTCAACACCAAGATTGGAGTAAAAAATAATGCCAGCGAGTGTTTGCAGTTTCGATGAAACTTTTTCAGCGATCAATTTCAATGGCTTCGTTCTCCTTAACCGTTCACTTAAAATTGACAAAAAAATCTAGCAAATTAAAGGTTGTAGCATGATCTATTGATTGACAGTGGAGGTGTCGAACACCTCCATCTGTGGCAACTTCGGCGAGCCTTGGAAGTGGCTACCAGATAGGATAATTGCCCTAGGAAAAGAAGGAAAAGAAAAAAGAAAAATGGAGAAAAAGAGGGTGTTACACGTAGAAAGAAGGGAAAAAAAAATAATAAATAAAGTAATATTAGTATTAATATATCATTTCAATATATATACACATTATTCATCAATTCATTTACTTATATATATATATATATCAACAGATTTTTAACAGAAGATAGTCCACCCGAGCGAGACGAACCAGGACGACTCGATAAACTGAAAGAATAATTACTTGCTAAGTATGAAATTCTGAAAACTCTACCCCGTGGTAAATTCAAAACCAACGCTTTGATCGATTGACTAAAGAAAATACACGTGGCCAAATGTTAATGAATGACAACAATTCGAGTCAAACTAAATGAGTTGACCTTGAAAAACACAAAAAAATTATCCAAAATTTTTAAAATTTATAGATATTACAATGTATAGCTTGTATGCATGAATAAAACAATTTTATTAATATTTGTGGTAATCAAATAAAAAAATTGGACGTAAATTGCAAGTTATACAATAATATCATATCATGTTAATATTAAATATCACTTGGAGATTTTAAGTTAATATGCTTCAATAGTAATGTATAACGATATGTTTTAAGAATATTGACACGATTTCTTCCTATCTTAGGAATCCATACGTTGATATTGGATCATCTGGCATGGAGTGCAAGGATCGGGCCCTAACAGTTGAGGTACTAGTTTTCACAAATAGTGATGACATTGTACATGAGCGGGTCCTAGATAATGGATCTTCATTTCTCGTGACTTCTAACATATACTGCGTAGACAATTACATTGACCCTAGTTCTACTCGGAGTGAATAAACATGCAATATAATGTGTTGGTAGAATAGAGATTAGAATGTTTGATAGGCACATTAAGATACTTAGAAATATTATGTATGTGTAACGCCCCGAATTTTATAAACCCGGTTCGTTACTCATAACACAGTACATGACTAAGAAATTCTGGTAAATTTTTAAAACTTTGCTCAACGGTCAAAATTTGACTTTTATTTAAAGCATCAAAACTTGCAGCAGAAAAGAAAACCTTTTACGTAAAACATGATTAAACAAAGCTATAAAATAATATTTATGTAAAACAATTAAATAATAGAAATAATTGGCCAACAGAAACGAGGACATAAAGGTTTTGAATGTTTAAATGTCGTAAAATTTTGCATCCACCGATCACAAAATGACAAAATTTACTACCAACGTCTACCGCTCACATCAACCGATCACAAAACGACAAAATCTATTAAACACATCTACCGCTCACATCCACCGATCACAAAAGGACAAAATCTATTAATCACATCTACCGCTCACATCCACCGATCATAAAACGACAAAATCTATTACTCACATCTACTCGACTCTATCACCCAACATCTACCGGTGAACAGTACACTCAACGTCCACCAATAGAAAACATCCACCGGTGAACAGTAACACTCAACATCCACCAATAGACAACATCCACCGATAGACAACATCCACCGGTGAACAGTAACACTCAACATCCACCGATAGACAACATCTACCGGTGAACAGTAACACTCTAAACAAACGGACAACTCTGCCTACTAAAAGAACTTGTAAATTTTAACAGCAGCTATTCAAAACAACATAGATCCACAACTTTATAAATCCAGAATAACAATCTACAACTAAACCAAATCATGTTTTCATAGTCATGATAATCCCAAAACATGTAAAAACATTAAAACTACTACTGTCATTAAAATCTTCAGCACATTTCAACAACACACTTGTTCACTATGTAACGCCCCGAGTTTTCTGAACCCGGTTTGTTACTCATAAGCCGTACATAACTAAGAAACCTTGGACTAGATTTAAAACTCTCTCGAAAGTCTAAATTTAACATTTTTTTTTTCTTTTTTTTTTAAGAAACTTCAAAACATTTAAATGCTTGCAGCGGAAATCATTTGAACCACAATGAAGTTATACAAAACTACGAAATGCTGTTGAATTGTTAAGAAACAATCGGCAATTTGAAAATTCTAGTTTAAACAGCGAAATACTAGAGAAGTCGTGGAAGTCAAACACATCTGACGATTGATAAAGTCAACGGAAGAAGCAGAAAACAACCAAAATAGAAGGCTCCTGCCGATGACGTCAGACGAATGAAAAACAAAGGACATCTCTTGGTAGACTGTATCTACCGGTAACTAAACGACAAAATGCACTCTACAACTTCCGATGACGTCAGCACGCATCTGCGATGAGTTTACTGAGACATCATCCGATTTCGATGACGTCAGCTTGCATCTGCTGATCACTAAACGTCAAACGTAGTACCCAGTCATACCGGTAGGGCAAATCCTACATCTTCTGATGGAACAAACCTCATGTACCGGTGACTTTACTGAGACATCATCCGATGACTATTCTTAAGGCATCTTCCGATAGAATTAACCTACATCATCCGATGACTTTTCTTAAGGCATCTTCCGATAGACAACAACACCACTTTCTGCGATAGGAAACTATAAACTTCTACACACATCCACCGATAGCTTTTACCAAAACATCATCCGATAGACAAATTACTCGACTCCTACCGATGGACCAAACAACATGGCAGTAGACTTTACTATAAATCAAGAAAGTCCCGACTATCAAAAGGACTTAAACATTTTACCAAAAACCATTCAGAGGCAGTTTAAATCATTGTATTGCTCAAAGTCAGTAAAAAAAACAACATTTTAAAATCCAACGGAACACTAATGTCAGGAAATCTCCAAAACTGATTCAAAAGATTGCTACCACTACTGTCATGAAAACTCAATGTACTCAGATTGAATCATTATCAATTAGACCTTCACAACCGCTGACACCAGTTAACCCGCCTCATCAGTTTACCAGACCGGAGTATGAATGTACCCCTCCAACCACATCTACTGATCTGTGCACACGGGAAATTCACCTGCAGTAACCTCTTCACCTACATCACAAAACTCATCTATTAGCCTAATGCTAAGCAAGTAAAGCAAGAAATGAAATGTGTATGAAATGTAAATCCTAAATATGCAGTTTCTACTTTCATTCCTCAGTTATGTTGCTTTCGTTCGCTGGTCTGATGATCCCTGATACAATGGGAAGTGGATCAGTTTTCCCAGGGTATGAATCCATATACTTAATTAAGAGGTGGATTAATTCCCTTAACATCTGATTTGATCCCTGATACAATGGGAGATGGATCAATTTTCCCAGGGTATGAATCCGTATGTTCGATTAAGGGGCGGATTAATTCCCTTAAAAGTATACTGTTACAATCTGTTCACATCTCACCATGCTACTTCATGTAAATTCATTTTCATTTTTCTTTCAAAATATGATGCATGGCAACTGATAGAAACATTCATTCATGCACACACAAATCCTACTGTTTTGTGATGTAGGCCCGAAGGCACATACAAACTTTACTTACCTGGTCTCCTGGAAAAACTTGGTTGCAAGCTACTTCGGGTATTACTCAAACCTAAAACCATAGATAGAGCATACATTAAATTTCCTCTAATCTTCATTCTAAACCACTAGAAATCTAAGGGAAACTGTTTTGGGAACTCTAGTCATTGTGCATTCCCGATTTCAACTTAAACCGAAACCTCCACTCGCTTACCGCCTTCTCAAAAACTCACATATCATCCCTCCTATCAACGATAGATACAATGTAACAAGAAATAGAAGCAAAACTCACCGAGTTCGGAGGAAATCGCTTGAGGAAGTCGAAGGGGGTCTCCTATCGCGCTCTGCTAAGCTGAGGAGCTGAGAATGGAGGGGAAAAATGAAATAAACAGTGGCGGCTACTTCATTAATAGTTCCCTTAAATACGTTAACCTTTATTACTATCAGATTACCATACTGCCCTCCCTTAGTCATACATTAACCTAGTCATTAATCTTCCATAACAATAATGTCTCACGATTTGATTAAATAATTAGATCGTGATTAAACCGGGTGCTACAATCTACCCTCCTTAAAAGAATTTTGTCCTCAAAATTCAGTACCTGAACAACTCAGGATGTTGGTCCATCATGTCTTGCTGGCGCTCCCAAGTTGTCTCCTCTATGTTCTGGTTGTGCCATAAGACTTTCACTAGTGGAACTTTCTTGTTGCGCAATACTTTCACTGCATAGTCCAAGATCTTTACAGGTTTCTCCTCATATGCAAGAGTAGGAAGAACCTCAATGTCCTGCTGTTCCACAATCTGATATGGATCTCTTACACACTTCTTTAACATAGAAACATGGAACACGTTGTGGATTCCTTCCATAGAAGCCGGTAACTGCAACAGATAGGCTGCACTCCTAACCCTTTTCAAAATTAAGAATGGTCCAATAAACCTGGGGTTCAACTTTCCTCTCTTCCCGAATCTCACAACTCCTTTGAATGGTGACACCTTAAGAAAAACTTCATCACCTACTTCAAACTCTAATTCTCTTCGTCTTTTATCAGCATAACTCTTCTGGCAGCTTTGAGCTGTCAGAATTCTCTGTCGGATGAGGGCAACCTTCTCCACAGTCTGCTGCACAATGTCAGGACCAAGTAACTGTGCTTCACCAACTTCATCCCAGTACAAAGGAGATCTGCATTTTCATCCATATAATGCTTCGTATGGAGCCATGCCTATTGTTGCTTGAAAACTGTTATTGTATGAGAACTCAACCAATGGTAAATATTTACCCCAAGATCCTTGAAAATCCAATATGCATGCTCGGAGCATATCTTCTAAGGTCTGAATGGTTCTCTCGGATTGTCCATCTGTTTGAGGGTGGAAAGCTGTGCTAAAATTAAGCTGTGTTCCCATAGCCTTGTGCAAACTTTTTCAAAACTTAGATGTAAATCTGGAGTCTCGGTCTGAAACTATGGTGCTTGGAACACCATGCAGTCAAACAACTTCGTGCATATACAATTCAGCAAGCTGATCCATCAAGAAAGTCACCTTTATTGGTAGGAAATGAGGTGATTTGGTTAAACGATCAACTATCACCCAAATTGCATCATGTCCTTTTACTGTCCTAGGTAATCCTGTAACAAAATCCATAGTTATTTGTTCCCATTTCCATTCGGAAACTAGTAAAGGTTGTAATGTCCCAACAGGCCTCTGATGTTCAGCTTTAACTTGCTGGCAGACCAGACATGACTCCACATACTCCGTCACACTTCTCTTCATACCTGGCCACCAATAATGTTGCTTGAGTCCTCTGTACATCTTTGTACTACCAGGATGAACAGAAAGTCTGGAGGAATGAGCCTCAGATAGGATTTCCTTCCTAAGCTCAGTATCAGCCAGAACAAACCATCTATTTCGAAACTTGAGAATTCCATTCGCTGAGCAGTTGAAATCCGACTTATCAGTAGAATCTATGCACAACTTATACTTATTACACTTAGTGTCATTCATTTGAACTTCCTTTATTTTCTCCAAAATAGTTGGCCTCAAAGATATGGCCGAAAGTATGGCTGACACACTAGACACAGCTTCCAGGTTAAATCTTTGGAATTCTGTCTCTAAAGCTATCGGTATGTCTAGAGTCAAAGCAGAAACTAAAGGGGTCACTCTACTCAAAGCATCGGCCACGACATTTGCTTTGCCGGGATGGTATTTAATTTCAAAATCATAGTCTTTTACAAATTCTAACCGTCGACGTTGCCTCATGTTCAGTTCCTTCTGTGTGAAGATATACTTCAGGCTCTTATGATCTGAAAATATCTCACAAGATTGTCCATACAAGTAATGCCTCCAAATCTTAAGTGCAAATACAATTGCAGCTAATTCTAAGTCATGGGTAGGGTAGTTCTTCTCATGTGTTTTCAGCTGTCTAGAGGCATAAGCTATTACTTTACCATTCTGCATTAACACACAACCTAGACCAATTTTGGAAGCATCACAATAAATACTAAATTTACCATCTTCAGCTGGAAGGGTTAAAATTGGAGCATTGGTTAGTTTCTGTTTCAAGGTCATGAAACTATGTTCACATTCATCAGTCCATATATACTTCACATTTTTCCTGGTTAACTTAGTAAGGGGTGTAGCTATCTTTGAAAATCCTTCGATGAACTTTCTATAATATCCTGCTAGACCAAGAAAACTCCTGATATCTGTAGCATTCTTCGGTTGAGGCCATTCCTTAACCGCTCGAACTTTGGCTGGATCGACAAATATTCCATCTCCAGAGATCACGTGACCAAGAAAGTGAACTCTGTCCAACCAAAACTCACACCTGGAAAACTTAGCATAAAGCTGGTGCTGTCTAAGTACTCCTAACACCAAACTCAAATGCCTTGCATGCTCATCCTTAGTTCTAGAATAGATCAGAATGTCGTCTATGAACACTATGACAAACTTGTCTAAATACTCGTGAAACACCCTATTCATGAGATCCATGAAGGCTGCTGGTGCATTTGTCAAACCAAAAGACATTACCAAAAACTCATAATGTCCATACCTTGTGCGAAAGGCAGTCTTTGGGATATCTTCAGATTTAACCTTCAACTGGTAATAACCGGACCTAAGGTCAATCTTAAAGAAAACTCTTGCACCCCTAAGCTGGTCAAATAAGTCATCAATTCTCGGCAAAGGGTATTTGTTTTTGACAGTTAACTTATTCAATTCTCTATAATCAATGCACATACGCATTGATCCATCTTTCTTCTTGACAAAAAGGACAGGTGCACCCCACGGTGAAAAGCTTAGGCGTATGAACCCTTTCTCCAATAGATCCTCCAATTGTTTCTTTAATTCCTTAAGTTCAGTTGGAGCTAATCTATATGGATTTTTAGACACAGGCTCGGCTCCGGGGTAAATATCTACAACAAATTCAATTTTCCTATCTGGCGGTAAACCGGGAAGGTCATCTAAAAACACTGCGGGGAAGTCTTGGACGATTAAGACATTCTGAGGATTTGCTTTTTCCACAAGCTGTGTGTCTAGAACGCTAGCTAAGAAGCACAAATACTCTCCACACAGGGAAGGTCTAGTGTTAATAGAAGTCATCACAGACATTTCCTTACTCTTCTTTGAAGCTTGACAGGTATGTTTCAACTTACCAGGGGGTGAAAGCTAACTACTCCAGTTCTACAATCAATTGTGGCGTGATGTTCAAACAACCAGTCCATTCCTAGGATTACATCAAATATCCATGATTATAAGATCAGCAGGTAGACATATGTTCCCTACTAACACCTTACTGTCAAGCATCACCTGGTTAGAGTGCATGCGGTCACCAGAAGGTAATGCTACGCTAAACATATGTTCAGAATGAGCAAACTGTACATCTAGCTTATCAGCAAAAGCAGAGGCTATAAAAGAATGTGTTGCACCTGAATCTATCAAAGTAAAAACAGGTACAGAGTTGATCAATATAGTACCTGACACCACAGCAGGCTGGTCCTCTTCTCCTGACTCTACCATGGAAAATATTCTCGGCTTTATCCTAGCAGGGCCACTCTTCGACGTTGGGCAATCTCTAACAGTGTGTCCCGGCTTGTTACAGTTGAAGCATCGAAGGACTCTGGGCTTAGTGCAGTCTTTGAATGAGTGTCCAACCTCCTCACAGTTGAAACACCTTCTAGAAGTCCATCTACATTCCCCCGGGTGATTCTTCAAACATGTTGGACATTGGGGAAATTTCTCGACATTCTGCACTTTCCTTCCTGCTCCCTGGCTATTTTGGCCTTCACTTGGCCTCTTCTTTCCCCTTTGTTGGGGTGGCTGGTTAAACCTTCGCGGGGCCTCCTTTGGTCCAGCACACTTCCCTTCAGCCTCTTCCACTTCCAGAGCAGTGGACACCACCTCACTTAATGTCAAAACTTTAATACCACAAAATTTAACTCCTCGGTAAATTTCTGGCTTCAGCCCATGCACAAATTTGAACACCTTATCCTCATCCTTGTGAGCAAAGTGTCCAGCAAACCTAGACAGGGACTCGAACTGCCTACTATACTCTGCCACAGACCCGGTCTGCTTCAAGTTCAGGAACTCCAACTTCTTCGCGGTCTGGACAGTACTGTTAAAATACTTCCCATAGAAAATGTCCTTGAATCGCGACCAAGGCATCGTCAAAACATCTGTGGTGGTCTCTATTGTCTCCCACCAGAGTTGAGCTTCACCAGCTAAATGAAAGGTTGCCAACGTGACTTTTTCTCCTTCTCCAATGTTGGCACACCTAAACATGCTTTCAATCTTTCTAAGCCATCCTTCAGCAATAACTGGATCAGTTGACTGTCCATCAAAGGTGGGTGGTCTTAGCCTCCTGAACCTATCTCCAGAATGTTCACCACTAGAACCCGAGTTGGCACTTCCTTGTGCTTCTCGGTTCAACAACACACCTAACTGGTCAGACTGTTGACGCATCAATTCTGTCAGCTGTCTGATTACACTAGAGTCCTCCTCACGTCTTGGACTTGGTATCTCTCTTGGTATCCTCGGCCTTCCTGGTCGTCTAGCCATTTTGCTAAATTCCTGAATAAAGTTAAATATGTTCATAAATACCTAATAGCTAAGGTTAACGTAAACACTTACAGTTGTTGGAGCACTTCTATGCAACGATTGGCACTGATGAGTAATCTTTTGAACGGTTTAACTGAATGTCTCTGATACCATACTGTAACGCCCCAAGTTTTCTGAACCCGGTTTGTTACTCATAAGCCGTACATAACTAAGAAACCTTGGACTAGATTTAAAACTCTCTCGAAAGTCTAAATTTAACATTATTTTTTCTTTTTTTTATGAAACTTCAAAACATTTAAATGCTTGCAGCGGAAATCATTTGAACCACAATGAAGTTATACAAAACTACGAAATGTTGTTGAATTGTTAAGAAACAATCGGCAATTTGAAAATTCTAGTTTAAACAGCGAAATACTAGAGAAGTCGTGGAAGTCAAACACATCTGCCGATTGATAAAGTCAACGGAAGAAGCAGAAAACAACCAAAATAGAAGGCTCCTGCCGATGACGTCAGACGAATGAAAAACAAAGGACATCTCTTGGTAGACTGTATCTACCGGTAACTAAACGACAAAATGCACTCTACAACTTCCGATGACGTCAGCACGCATCTGCCGATGAGTTTACTGAGACATCATCCGATGGACTTAGACCTACATCTTCCGATGACGTCAGCTCGCATCTGCTGATCACTAAACGTCAAACGTAGTACCCACTCATACCGGTAGGGCAAATCCTACATCTTCTGATGGAACAAACCTCATGTACCGGTGACTTTACTGAGACATCATCCGATGACTATTCTTAAGGCATCTTCCGATAGAATTAACCTACATCATCCGATGACTTTTCTTAAGGCATCTTCCGATAGACAACAACACCACTTTCTGCGATAGGAAACTATAAACTTCTACACACATCCACCGATAGCTTTTACCAAAACATCATCCGATAAACAAATTACTCGACTCCTACCGATGGACCAAACAACATGGCAGTAGACTTTACTATAAATCAAGAAAGTCCCGACTATCAAAAGGACTTAAACATTTTACCAAAAACCATTCAGAGGCAGTTTAAATCATTGTATTGCTCAAAGTCAGTAAAAAAAACAACATTTTAAAATCCAACGGAACACTAATGTCAGGAAATCTCCAAAACTGATTCAAAAGGTTGCTACCACTACTGTCATGAAAACTCAATGTACTCAGATTGAATCATTATCAATTAGACCTTCACAATCGCTGACACCAGTTAACCCGCCTCATCATTTTACCAGACCGGAGTATGAATGTACTCCTCCAACCACATCTACTGATCTGTGCACACGGGAAATTCACCTGCAGTAACCTCTTCACCTACATCACAAAACTCATCTATTAGCCTAATGCTAACCAAGTAAAGCAAGAAATGAAATGTGTATGCAATGTAAATCCTAAATATGTAGTTTATACTTTCGTTCCTCAGTTATGTTGCTTTCGTTCACTGGTCTGATGATCCCTGATACAATGGGAGGTGGATCAGTTTTCCCAGGGTATGAATCCATATACTCAATTAAGGGGTGGATTAATTCCCTTAACATTTGATTTGATCCCTGATACAATGGGAGGTGGATCAATTTTCCCAGGGTATGAATCCGTATGTTCGATTAAGGGGCGGATTAATTCCCTTAAAAGTATACTGTTACAATCTATTCACATCTCACCATGCTACTTCATGTAAATTCATTTTCGTTTTTCTTTCAAAATATGATGCATGGCAACTGATAGAAACATTCATTCATGCACACACAAATCCTACTGTTTTGTGATGTAGGCCCGAAGGCACATACAAACTTTACTTACCTGGTCTCCTGGAAAAACTTGGTTGCAAGCTACTTCGGGTATTACTCAAACCTAAAACCATAGACAGAGCATACATTAAATTTCCTCTAATCTTCATTCTAAACCACTAGAAATCTAAGGGAAACTGTTTTGGGAACTCTAGTCATTGTGCATTCCCGATTTCAACTTAAACCGAAACCTCCACTCGCTTACCGCCTTCTCAAAAACTCACATATCATCCCTCCTATCAACGATAGATACAATGTAACAAGAAATAGAAGCAAAACTCACCGAGTTCGGAGGAAATCGCTTGAGGAAGTCGAAGGGGGTCTCCTATCGCGCTCTGCTAAGCTGAGGAGCTGAGAATGGAGGGGAAAAATGAAATAAACAGTGGCGGCTACTTCATTAATAGTTCCCTTAAATACGTTAACCTTTATTACTATCAGATTACCATACTGCCCTCCCTTAGTCATACATTAACCTAGTCATTAATCTTCCATAACAATAATGTCTCACGATTTAATTAAATAATTAGATCGTGATTAAACCGGGTGCTACACACTAAGACTTCACATACTGACATTTGTTAAACCGCCTCATCAGTGCACCAAACCGATGCATTAATATAATCCTCCAACCAGCCTAGAACATGCTCAGAGAACACACCTGCTGAAACTTCTTCACCTGCATCACAAAACTCATCTATTAGCCTAATGCTAAGTAAGTAGAGCATTAATGAAATGAAATGCCAAAACATAAATCCTATTCATGCAATTTCTACTTTCTCAACTCAATTATGATTTCATTCGTTCATGATCTGATCCTTTTTCCAATGGGAAGCGGATCAGTTTTCCCAATGTCGAATGATCTGATCCTTTTTCCGATGGGAAGCGGATCAGTTTTCCCAAGGTCGAATGATCTGATCCTTTTTCTGATGGGAAGCGGATCAGTTTTCCCAAGGTCGAATGATCTTTAATAGCTGTATCGTTTCATGTAAATTAATTTTTTTTTTCCTTTCAAAATATGATGCATAACATTCTGAAAACATACAAAACATGCATAAACCCTACTGTTTTGTGATGTAGGCCTGAAGGCACACACATACTCTACTTACCTGGCTTCCCGAGAGATTCCTGGTTATAAGCTACTTCAAGAGTTGGCTCACCTAAAACATAAGCACAGCATTAACTTAATTTCTACTAAGCTTCATTCATCAAGTGTATATCTTCTATTCATCCTAAATCATCCAGAAATCTAAAGAAGCTAGTCGGAAATTCAGTTCCTCGTGCATTCCCTTATTCACCACAAAACCCGAACCCACTCTCACTCATAACTCTCAAAACACAGACCTACACTCCCCCTCCGTTATCTAACCACTAAAACCACAAGGAAAATCAAAGAGAACTCACCTAGGTTGAAGAAAACCGGAGAGGAAATCGCTGGGTGGAATTCGCTGAAGAGGAGTCTGCCGAGCTCCGAGAGGAAAAGAGGGAAGAAATGAGGAGGCGGCTAAACCCTTCACTAAACCTTCCTTTTATATCCTATATTTCACAAATTACACATATGCCCTTGACAATCCAAACTTTAACCTAACCATTGCTTCTCTCATTTCCCTTCATTAACATACTCAAGCTATTAGTAATATCCCCCTTAATTCCATAAAAACGTACACCACTAACGTCAATTCAAGTCAATAATTTTTCGAGTGCTACAATCTACCCTCTTTAAAAAAAAATTTTCCTCAAAATTCATGGCTTGATTATCCCTCAACTTTCAAAATTATCAGACATAGTTTTATCCCCAAGTCCCCTTGAAACAAATTCATTCAACTCTTCACTTTTCTATTTCCAAATCCTCCAAATTTCCTCAATGCAGCTACGCTACATACGTAGGAGGAACATTCTTTCCTTAAGTCTTCAAACAGATACAACTTCTAAGTACTCGATCAATAAATTTCAATTCTCATAGAAATATCATCTAATCTGACGACTCCTTTCACTACCTAAATAATACACACCTATCCACAAACTAAAACATAAGTCCTCAATTTCATAGTGATAAATTACATCTTCAAAATTTGTTATTATTCATATCTTCTCAACCATTAACCTCAATTAGATTCTTGAATATAATTTCTCACTTTGAGACTGTCAACTTCCCATGGGTCTAAATTATTCAGGTTTATATTATTATTTTCTCTTAACTTAGAACTTACCGATTGTAGGTCGACAATCTAGAGTGTCACTTTTGTTTGTCCTAAATTCCAAATTCCTAGTAATGCTTCCTCGGTAGTGAACATCCTATCTTACATTCCGAATATAAGGTATGTATTCTAGTCATCCATCTTCCATTTTCAACACAATGAATAATGAACCACTCGGCTAATTTGGATCTTAAATACTAACTATTCGTCTAAATAGGACTTAATTGTCGCTTCAATGGGAGTAGATTATAAGATAGCTACTTCATCCTCTTTAAATTCTTCTACTATGTCATAAGACATATTTTAACACTTCTCTTCCCTTAACTCGTCTTACAACCACTCACTTTTAAGTGTTCCACTAAATTTCGATCACTCCTTAGTACTACCAAACCCCCGGGTCTCTAATTTAAACCATTCTAAGCTATTCATCATAACACTTGACAGTCTTCCCAAATACTGACTTCACTTTAACCAACTTTAAGCAGACTCTGAATTAATCAGCACCGTACTTGACACCTCAGCTGGCTGGTCATCGACACTCGACTCAATCATGGAGAATATCCTTGGTTTCAACTTAGCAGGGCCACTCTTTAAGGCTAGGCAGTCTCTGTTAATATGGCCAACTTTGTTACAGTTGTAGCATCGGGTGACCCTGGGCTTTGGGCAATCCCTGAATGTGTGTCCAACTTCTTCGCAGTTGAAACACTTCCCCGTCCCAAATCTGCACTCGCCCAGGTGATTCTTCAAACACCTCAGACATCGGGGAAACTTCCTGTCATTCTGCACCTTCTTTTCCATTCCTTGGCTACTCTGGCTCTCACTAGGCCTCTTCATTCAACTCTGTTGGTGTGGCTGGATGAACTTTCATAGGGCTTCCATTGGTCCAACACACTTCATTTATGCTTCTTCCACTTCCAATGTCGTGGACACAACTTCACTGAAAGACAAACCTTTAATACTGGAAAACTTGACTCCTCTGTAAATTTCCGGCTTCAGTCCATGCATAAATTGAAACACCTTATCCTCATTTCTGTGGACAAGATGTCCAGCAAACCTGGACAGGGACTCAAACTGTCTACTGTACTCAACCACAGACCCCGTTTGTTTCAATTGCAAGAACTCTACTTTCTTCGAAGTCTGGACGGTGCTACTGAAATACTTCTCATAGAAAGCTTCCTTGAATTGCGCCCAAGACATTGTCAGGACATCGGTAGTGGTCTCTATCGATTCCCACCAAAGCTGAGCATCACCAGCCAGGTGAAATGTTGCCAAAGTGATCTTGTCTCCCTCCCCAACATTGGCATACTTGAACATACTCTCAATCTTCCTAAGTCATTCCTCAGCAACAATCGGATTGGATGACTTTCCATCAAATGTGGGCGGCTGTAGCCTCCAGAATCTGTCTCTTGAATGCTCATTCCTGGAACCCGAGTTGGCACTTCCTTGTACTTCTCGGTTCAACAGTACTCCTAACTGATCGGATTGCTGACGCACCAAATCTGTCTGTTGGCGCACCAAATCCGTCAGCTGCCTAATTACACTAGGATCCTCCTCACTTCTCCAATTTGGCATCTCTCTCGGTACTCTTGGTCTTCCAGGTCGTCTAGCCATTTTTCTATATCCCTGGACAATGTTAATTACTCTCATAAATATCTACTAACTAAGGTTAACATAAACACTTACAGTTGTTAGAGTGGTCTCATCGACGATCGGTACTGATGAGTAATCTTTTGAACGGTTTAACAAAATGTCTCTGATAACAAATTGTAACGCCCCGAATTTTATAAACCCGGTTCGTTACTCATAACACAGTACATGACTAAGAAATTCTGGTAAATTTTTAAAACTTCGCTCAACGGTCAAAATTCGACTTTTATTTAAAGCATCAAGACTTGCAGCGGAAAAGAAAACCTTTTACGTAAAACATGATTAAACAAAGCTATAAAATAATACTTATATAAAACAATTAAATAATAGAAATAATTGGCCAACAGAAACGAGGACATAAAGGTTTTGAATGTTTAAAGGTCGTAAAATTTTGCATCCACTGATCACAAAATTACAAAATTTACTACCCACGTCTACCGCTCACATCCACTGATCACAAAATGACAAAATCTATTACTCACATTTACCGCTCACATCCACCGATCACAAAATGACAAAATCTATTACTCACATCTACTGCTCAGATCCAACGATCACAAAACGACAAAATCTATTACTCACATCTACTCGATTGTATCACCCAACATCTACCGGTGAACAGTACACTCAATGTCCACCGATAAACAACATCTACTGGTGAACAGTAACATTCAACATCCACCGATAGACAACATCCACCGGTGAACAGTAACACTCAACATCCACCGATAGACAACATCCACCGGTGAACAGTAACACTCAACATCCACCGATAGACAACATCCACAGGTGAACAGTAACGCTCGAAACAAACAGACAACTCTGCCTACTAAAAGAACTTGTAAATTTTAACAGCAACTATTCAAAACAACATAGATCCACAACTTTATAAATCCAGAATAACAATCTACAACTAAACCAAATCATGTTTTCATAGTCCGGATAATCCCAAAACATGTCAAAACATTAAAACTAGTACTGTCATTAAAATCTTCAGCACATTTCAACAACACACTTGTTCACTAAGACTGCACATACTGACATTTGTTAAACCGCCTCATCAGTGCACCAAACTGATGCATGAATGTACTCCTCCAACCAGCCTAGTCCTCCACATGCTCAGAGAACACACCTGCTGAAACTTCTTCACCTACATCACAAAACTCATCTATTAGCCTAATGCTAAGTAAGTAGAGCATTAATGAAATGAAATGCCAAAACATAAATCCTATTCATGCAATTTCTACTTTCTCAACTCAGTTGTGATTTCATTCGTTCATGATCTGATCCTTTTTCCGATGGGAAGCGAATCAGTTTTCCCAAGGTCGAATGATATGATCCTTTTTTCGATGGAAAGCGGATCAGTTTTCCCAAGGTCGAATGATCTGATCCTTTTTTCGATGGGAAACGGATCAGATTTCCCAAGGTCGAATGATCTTTAATAGCTGTATCGTTTCATGTAAATTTATTTTCGTTTCCTTTCAAAATATGATGCATAACTGTAACGCCCCCGAACCCGCCCCCGGCTCGGTGCGCTACTTTGCTAACTAATCCCACGTTTAAAACGGCGTTTAAAATAATTTTCAAAAAATTTTCGACTCGATTTTTGGGTTTTTCGAACCCTCAAGTTTTTGTTAGAAAATGTGTATAAAATACGTGCAAAACGTGTCGGAAAAGATCGGGTTAAAAAAATATTTGAAACGGGAAAATTTTGAAAAAAAACAAAATGACACTATCCACTCAGCCGATCGATCGCCGTATTTTGCCGATCGATCGGCAGTTTCTCTGCCTCGAATTCCTGATATACAAAACACCAGCTGATCAATCGCGCTGTCTTCTTTTCCATTACACTTCAAAGCATTCCCTAGCTCTTGAATAATTAAACTCCCATAACCTCTCTAATTTAAGGCTACACACGCTAGGAACAATTCCAGGTGTTACAATAACATTCTGAAAACATACAAAACATGCATAAACCCTACTGTTTTGTGATATAGGCCCGAAGGCACACACATACTCTACTTACCTGGCTTCCCGAGAGATTCCAAATTATAAGCTATTTCAAGAATTGGCTCACCTAAAACATAAGCACAACATTAACTTAATTTCTACTAAGCTTCATTCATCAAGTGTATATCTTCTATTCATCCTAAATCATCCAGAAATCTAAGGAAGCTAGTCAGAAATTCAGTTCCTCGTGCATTCCCTTATTCACCACAAAACCCGAACCCACTCTCACTCATAACTCTCAAAACACAGACCTACACTCCCCCTCCGTTATCTAACCACTAAAACCACAAGGAAAATCAAAGAGAACTCACCTAGGTTGAAGAAAACCGGAGAGGAAATCGCTGGGTGGAATTCGCTGAAGAGGAGTCTGTCGAGCTCCGAGAGGAAAAGAGGGAAGAAATGAGGAGGCGGCTAAACCCTTCACTAAACCTTCCTTTTATATCCTATATTCACAAATTACACATATGCCCTTGACAATCCAAACTTTAACTTAACCATTGCTTCTCTCATTTCCCTTCATTAACATACTCAAGCTATTAGTCATATCCCCCTTAATTCCATAAAAACGTACACAACTAACGTCAATTCAACTCAATAATTTGTAGGGTGCTACAGTATGTACTCAAGCTAAATAAAAATTTTATCTCATTAGGGACACTTGAATATTAAGAACACTATTTCAAGGATGAAAATGGTCACATAAAAGTTTCCACAGGGTCTATGACCTTGCTCACCTTGGATCGATACAACCATTCTAGGAAGTGTCTATAATGCTATTAAAAGTGAAAGCAACAAAACTTCATTGTGGTAAAAAATGTTAGGGCACGTGAGTGAAAGAGGTTTACTATAATCATGTTCAAAAACTTGATTTTGTGAGTTATGTATTTAGATGACATCTCATCGACATCTCATCGAGTGAGGTTTTGAAAGTGCATTTCTTAGAACTAAGGAGACACTAGTTTATATTCACCCTCATCTTTTGGGACTAGCACATGTTGCTACCAATGGAGGCAGTAGGTATTTCTTGAGTTTGATTAATGAATTCTTGGGAAGAGTATGAGTTTATGTTCTACAAAGTAAAATTTAAGTTTTGACAACTTCAAGCAATGGAACCAATTACGTTAGAATTAAACAAGCAAGAAAATAAAGAGACTTATGGTAGACAATGCTCATGAGTTTTTCTCACGTGAGATTGAAAACTTTTATGAGACTAAAGGAGTAGTAAGAAACTACATTGCATAAGGATTCTTAAGCAAATGGACTTGCTGAGATACTTGTTTTCTTTTGCAGACTTTGTGGACTGAAGAGGTAAAAACAGCGTACTACTTGATAAACTGATGCCCATCATCTGCATTGGAATTTACAACTCAATGGAAATATAATCTGATCATCCCCTATCTTAGCAATCTAAAAGTTTGTAGTTGCTTAGCTTATGAAGAAATTAGAATAGACAAACTAAAGCCCAAAGCTCTAAGCTCTAAGGTGCATATTTGTAGGTTATCTTCAGAACCTAGAAACCAAAAAGTCGTTGTGAGCTAAAATGTTACGTTGAATGAGAAATTATTTCTTAAGAAAATTTATTTTGATGATACTACTTTTAGTACAACAAATGAGTCACTTTGTAAAACATTTGCTAAAATTATGCAAAGTGCATTTGAGATGAGCATGATAAGAGAATTAAGATTTTTCTTGGATTACAAATCAGTCAATATGAGAACAGAATATTCTTCAACAAACAAAAATATACCAAAGAGCTTATTTAAATATTTGAAATGGATAGTTATAAACCCTCTCGTACACCTATAAGTACCTCTAATCAAGAAATGATTAGTACCTTATTGTAATTGATGGCTAGTAAATCAAACATACTATTTAGTGTATGTATATGTGCTAGGTTTCAATCATGTCTGAAGGAATCTTACTAAAATGTCTTAAATAGAATATTCAAATATTTAAGTGGAACAAGTGATTTAGGTCTATAGTGTCCTAATAGAACATCTTTTGACTTGGTGGTATACACCGACTTCGACTATGCCAAAAGTCGTAGGTCAAAAGTGTACAATTGGTTTATTTGAGAATCTTTAGTGCCATGGTTTTCTAATAATCAAATTTTGATGAACCTAACCATGGTCGAAAATGAATATATTGCCACTACTAGTTATTGTTGCTGTTGGGTGTGTTAATTATAATATGATTAATATTTTCAAAAATCCTATTCAACATTATAACACTAAAAAAATTGAGTTTATACGTCAATTCATCAAAAATCAAGTTCAAAAGATTGATGTTGTAAGATCGATATAAACTAAGGGGGTAAATTAAGTTATTAAAGTTTTTTGATTAGTTAAAAATATAATTAGTTTGCAAACCTATAATGATTAATTTCTCTCAACTACAATATACGTTAAGAAAGCTAATCAGTTTGTAATGAGAGAGAGACAGAGATTTGCAAACACAATTGTTAACATGATTTAGTCGAATTGCATACATTTGTGCTCCAAGACTTGCACATGAAGAATCATTTTCTCTAACCCTTCATGTTACACTCAATTGAACTTCCGAGTATCAATTGTGTCTTTACACTTCCTGGGCTTCACCCTCTCTATATCAACAATAAATAGGACTAATGAGTTTTGGTACAAAACTTAACTTTCACAAGAATTGAACTCTTAAGTGAAATAAAAAATGCAAGTTAGAGCTCCAAAAATAAAAAGTTTGAGATATTCAAACTAAATGATTAAAAATTTTGTAAGTTCGTACAACAGATGTTGCTTCAATTTATATGCTAATACCAATTGTTCGAGCTTTAAGTCGACCTCCGCTACACACCTGTCAATTGCAATGTAACTGTAACGCCTCCGAATCCGCCTTGGCTCGTTGCGCTACTTTGCTAACCAATCTCGCATTTAAAACGAATTTTAAAATAATTTTCGATAAAATTTTGACTCGATTTTTTTTTTCGAGTTTTTCGGACCTTGGAAAATGGTTGAAAAACGTGCCCAAAATACGTGCAAAACGTGTCAGAAAATATCGGGTTAAAACATTTTGGAAGTAGTAAAAATTTTGGAAAAAAAAAAAACAAAATGGCTCTGTTGGGCGTCGCGCGCACGTACCCTGCACGCGCGTGTGCCGATCGATTGCCGCCAGGCAGCGATCGATCAGCACCCTCTCGAGTGCGCGATCCAGCTACAGGGAACGCTGCCAATGGATCAGTGCTAGGCGCTGCGCCCTCCTGCAGCGCACGCCCAGCCTGCGCCCAGCGCGCGCTCGTCTAGCGCCCTGCGCACCCCTGCCTCGGCCACCAGCGACTTCCACTCACTTTTCTCCATTTTTCTTCAAGCCACACACACTCAAATTACCCAAAATTTTTAGCAAACAATTCCGACACTCCCGACTCATTGACACATAAAAATTACGAAAAACCGACCCCAAAACATTAGCAAAACATAAGGACAAAAAGAAAACCGACGTGGTTTGCTTTTACAAAAAAACACGAGCAGTATAACCGTTAAAGTTTTCAAAAACCAAAACCTGAAATTCAAATAGTTATAAAACCACTACTATTCACATACAACATATCCAACAAAACAATCAAATATTTCACACATCCCGAATAGTTAGAAAGCTATACAACATCCCAAAATACCGACTTCCCACAACCCTCGAAAAACTATGGCCGAATTGCCCTGACAAATGTCCACACCGACTTGCCCCGTGCGCCATCGGCTGCTGTCTAATCCTAGGCTCCCTCATCTAGCTCACCTGAATAGAAGTTGTCACCTACACCATAGAACACAAAAAGTAAGTCTAATGCTTAGTAAGTAGGGAATAACGAATGCAGCAAAACACAATACAACCAATCCTATCACATGCAATTTCTAACACTCAGTTGTGCTCGTTTCACGTTCGTTGCTTTAATCATTTCATAAGCCATGTGGATCGAGTAGGCTCACACCTTATAACCATCTAGGACGGCCACACTCAGAACCACCAGAGCAAGACTAGATAGCAATCATCCCATGACCATCTAGGATGGCTATCCAAAATCTCCCTCCACATCGATCGTAGAACCCTATAACCGTCTAGGAGTTCATACTCATGACCATTATGTATTTTAGCCGAGCATCTTTTGTAACACCCAGAAATTTCATTTTAAGGATCCTGAGCTTTAAGTTTCGAATATTAAGTATTTAAGCATTTTAGAGCAATAATTCGTAGAAATATTAAATTAAGTCTACCTGACCAACGGGGGATTTCGTTAGAGCCCTAAGAATAGATAGGAATAAGGGAATTTTGGAGAAGTTAAATCAATAGACGGAATGATGATTTAAGCTAAGGAAATATCAAAGGGGCATTTAGGTAATTGTCAAAGTCAAAATTTGTATTAAAAACCAAAAGACCCTCTCTCTCTCTTCTCACTTCTCCTCTCCAGCACGCGAGTCTTCTTCTCCCTCGCGATTTCTTCCTTTCCCCATCGCCATCTCCACGATTCGATCACTCCTCCGATTTCTGGCATTTTCTCCTCCAAGTTTCTTCCCCAACTCGACTCTTAGGGTAAGCTCTACGTTTTGGTTAAGTCTATTTGTCGTTTTGGAGTGATTTCGAGTTAGGGTTTGTAAAGAAAATTAGGGGTTTTGTTAGAAATAGTTAGGGTTGTTTATTTATTACTCATTGATAATGTTTAATGTTAAATCTAAGTTGTTGGAGTAGATTAATGGAATTGGATGAAGTTTTATGTGAGATCTAGGTTGTTGGAGGTTGGTGAAACACCATTAAAGGAGTTTCAAAGTTAATGAACACTAAGTGTTCGATGAAATGCCCAAAAGAAAAGGATTAGAGTTTTTAGAAGGATTTGTCCTAGCTAGAGAAGTCGATTGTTTAGATTCGATGTTTGAAAGTCGATATTAACGATGTATTGTTGAATGCTCTAGGTAACCCAAGCTCAAAGGACGGTGCTCGGCATATTTAGGACGCTAGGTAAGTGAGCGTTAGGCTTTCCAGCCACTAAGGCCCTACGTCGTACAATGTTGATAATGTTGAACTGTTGTGAAGAAAGTGATTATAGAGGTTGGTGGAAGACGGGTAGTTAAGGAAAGGTTGACAGTTAAGTAGTGCCTTAGTTATGTGGTAGTGCTCGTGCGATAGGTCTTCCTTACGTGTAGGTTAGTGCTCATGTGATAGGTTTTCCTTACGTGTATGTCTCCCCATGCATCATGTTTTAGTAAAATGCATACGAACTGTTTATGAACATGATTTTATGAAAAGTTAAATGAAAGAACGATGTACGTTTCTCACGGGTCTGACTGTATGTTTCTCACGGGACTAAATGAATGTTTCTCACGGGACTAAATGATTGTTCTCACGGGACTAAATGATTGTTCTCACGGGACTAAATGAATGTTTCTCACGGGACTAAAGGAATGTTTTTCACGGAATATGAAAAAAGGTTTTACAAAACGAAACGAAACGAAACGGTTTTACAAATGTCATGCAAATATGTTATGTTATGTTTAGTACGCTCCTTAATAAGCATTAGGCTTAACGTAGTTATTTTATGATGTAGGTGACGAGAACGAAGGTGAGGAACCTCCTTTCGACGATCAAGTGTAGCGGTCGATGGGTGGAGCTCGTGGCGGCGGCTTGTGTTTTGGTTAGGTTGGTGACTCACGGTTAGAAGTTTTGAGAGTCTTTTTGATGTTCAGGGATTAATGGTGAAAATTATGAATTTTTGGTATGTTTAGATACATTTTTTTAGGGTGCTTGGTGATTGTATAGATGACGTACAGTGTTTTGAAATGTTTTGACGTTATTCTAACAGGAGGAAAATGTTAAACTTTTAAACGGAACCACGCGGTTCGTTTTTATGAAATTCGATTATGTTTAACGTAAATTGTGTTGTTTTGAGCATTTGAGTAAATGTTAGGTTTAGAGAGTATTTTATGAGATATGTAAGATTTTGGGAGTAAAGGGAAAGGAGTGGTAGTGTTTTGTGCGTTGTATGTTTTGGGTTGTGTTTTGTGTGGGTTAAGTGGATGAATGTGGTGAGCAGGGCGACGGATCGCAGAAGGAGAGGAGTTGGAACGCAGAACTCTCGGGTTTTCCAGAGAGTTTGGCGACTGTGCGCGGGTAGAGTGGCGTTCGATCGGTTTGGGAGTCGGATTTCACGTTCTGGAAACAGAACGTGACCGACCGAACGCTTGAGGTTAAGCGTTCGGGCGGCAGTGCAAGGGGCGCCCGATCGCATAACATCAAGCGTTCGATCGCCCCTTAAAAAAAAAAAAAAGAGTTTAAATTTTATTATTTAATTAATAGTTTAAATGTTTTGTTTGTTTTAAGTTTTAATGATTTTCTTAATTGAACCAAAAGATTTACTAAACGAATTCCGATTTCTATTTCGATTTTTACTCCGATTTAGATTTTGCTTAAGTACAGTTAAAGTTAAAGTTTAAAAAAAAAAAAAAAAAAACGATTTCTCACGGGTACGGGTTGTGACATTTATGGTATCAGAGAGATAGAGTTTTAAAAGCGATTTTGTGATGTGCCTGCCAAACACACCGCCGTATGAGGACTCTCCATCGACTGTAAGTATTTAAGTTTAAGTATGATTCCTAGATGTTTATTGTTTTATGTTGTCTAATATGTTTAGGAGCGAGAAAATGCCGAGAGCACCTAGACCGCCTCCAGAAAACCCTATGGACCGGTTCATAAACATATTGCAGCAACAGTCAGATCAGATCGGGCTTTTGCTAAATCGAGAGGGAAATGGAAATGGACAAGGAAGTAATTCACAGGATCAAGGTGTAGTGGGGTTCAGACGGCTTAGGCCCCCTACCTTCGATGGTCAGTCTCCTGACCCCACAAGTGCCGAACAGTGGATTCGCAAGATAGAGAGTATGTTTGCCTATGCAAAAGTGGAGGAGGCCGACAAAGTGACGTGTGCATCGTTTAATTTAGAGAAGGATGCGATGTTTTGGTGGGATACAATTAAAGCGACTACCGATGTGGGAGTTATGAGGTGGGAAAGGTTCAAAACTGTGTTCTACAACAAGTATTTTAGTCGCACCCTTCGAGCTGGTAAAAAGGTGGAGTTCATGCAGCTACGCCAAACAGGGTCGGTGGCTGAATATGTACGGAGGTTTGATTCATTATCTCGATATGCTGGGTATATGATTTATGAGGAGGAGAATAAGATTCACCAGTTCGTACAAGGTTTGAAACTGGAAATTCATAAGGGTGTGATGACTGTGGATGATGAGGATGTACCCTACCATAAGATAGTGGAAAGAGCCCTCGGACTTGACGATATAGAGATGAAGCTTCAGCGACAAAGAGAAGCATCGAGAAGGTTTGGTAGAGAAGGACGACCGCAACAACAGAATCAGGGATGGCAGCCACAAGCACAACGTGGTGTCAAGTGAGCCAATGAGACGCCGAGACTTCAAGATAAGGGTAAACGTCCACAAGGGGCGTCGCAAGCTCCTACATGCTCTGTTTGTTCAAAGAACCATTACGGGGAGTGCAAACTTCGTAGTGGACGATGTTTTCAGTGTGATCAAGTGGGCCACAAGGCCGTTGATTGCTTAGGGCCGAATAAGCAGCCACCGAGCGGCCCCTCCCGAATCTTTGCTCTGATGGAAGATGAGGAAGCTGCTCAGCCTTCAGTAGTTACAGGTACTATTTTAGTTTGTGGAAACACGGCTCATGTTCTAATTGATACTGGGGCAACCCATTCCTTCATAGCACAGAGTTATGCAGTTAAGTGGAATTTAAATGTCGTCCCGGCTGATCATAGTTATAGTGTTATGTTGCCTTCCGGAGAGTATCTTCACTCAGATAGAGTGATTGAGGGTGAAATCATATCAGTTGGTGGTAGGCAGTTGTATGCAAACCTGATTGTCATATGTATGAAGGGGTATGATGTAATTCTGGGCATGGATTGGTTGTTCAGGCACTACGCCACAATCAATTGCAGGTCGGGAATAGTAGGTTTTAGACCTCCGAGTGGGGAAAGTTATGATTTTCCAGCGACTCTCAGATCAGGTGATATGCCTCTAGTTTTGTCGATGAGTGCGCGGTACTCCACAAAGCCTCAATGTTTTAATTTTGTGGCGAGTATCGTGGATGTAAGGAAACGAGAAGAACTAAGGTTGAGTAACATGGTGGTGGAGGAAGATATTACCGAAGTATTCCTCGACGAGCTACCCAGCTTGCCTGTAAGTGCTTTGAACTCAATGAAGCATGGATGCTTTGGGTTTATAGCGAACGTTGAAGAAGTAAGCATGCAAGAGAAGTTGAAGTTGTGTGACATTCCAGTTGTTAAAGACTTTGCGGAGGTATTCCTGGACGAATTGCCTGGCTTGCCTCCGGATCGAGAAATGGAGTTTACAATTGAGATTATTCCTGGTTCGGCGCCAGTGTCCAAGAATCCGTACAGGATGGCGCCAGTTGAACTGAGGGAATTACAAATCCAGCTGAAAGAGCTAACAGATAAGGGCTTTGTCCGACCGAGCGTTTCTCCATGGGGCGCTCCGGTTTTGTTTGTGAAAAAGAAGGACGGCTCTTTGCGAATGTGCGTGGATTATCGTGAGTTGAATAAGTTGACTATAAAGAATAAGTACCCGTTGCCAAGGATAGATGATCTGTTTGACCAGTTACAAGGGGCCACAGTGTTCTCTAAGATCGATCTACGCTCTGGGTACTATCAGTTGAAGATTAGAGCTGAGGATGTACCAAAGACTGCCTTCAGAACGCGCTACGGGCACTACGAGTTTATGGTTTTGTCATTCGACTTGACCAATGCTCCAGCCGCGTTTATGGACCTCATGAACAGAGTATTCCTGGAATTCTTGGAAAAGTTCATGATAGTATTTATAGATGACATCTTAGTGTATTCCCGAAACAATGAAGAACATGCAGAGTACTTAAAAGCTGTTATGACTACTTTGAAGCGACATCAGTTGTATGCTAAGCTATCTAAGTGCGAATTCTGGCTGAATCAGGTGAACTTCTTAGGCCACATGATTTCAAGAGAAGGTGTTTCGGTGGATCCGGCCAAAATTCAAGTGGTAAAGGATTGGCCTCGACCGAGAAATGCAAGCGATGTACGGAGTTTCGTTGGCCTAGCGGGGTATTATCGGAAATTTATTCAAGGGTTTTCAGTGATAGCCAAACCTTTGACGAACTTGACAAAGAAAGAAGTGAAATATGAGTGGACTAAGGCGTGTGAAGAAAGCTTTCAGACCTTGAAGCGAAAGTTGACCACAGCGCCTTTGCTGACTCTACCAGTGGAGAATGGGGTGTATTGTATTTATTGTGACGCGTCCAAAGTCGGATTGGGATGCGTGTTGATGCAGGAAGGAAAGGTCATTGCCTATGCTTCGAGGCAATTGAAAAGTTATGAAGAAAATTACCCAACGCATGATTTAGAACTGGCAGCGGTGGTATTTGCATTAAAGATATGGAGACACTACCTCTATGGACAGAAATGTGAAGTGTTTTCAGATCACAAAAGTTTAAAATACTTGTTTACACAGAAAGATTTGAATATGAGACAGAGGAGATGGCTCGAATTTGTAAAAGACTACGACTTCGAAATCAAGTATCACCCTAGAAAAGCAAATACAGTGGCAGATGCTCTGAGCAGAATGCCTAGAACAGAGGAGTCAGTTGCTTTTAGTATGTCAGCTTCATTAAGAAAGGAGATGCAAGGGTTTGAACTCGAGATAGTTCTAGAACTTTCAGCCCTACTTGCTGATTTGACTATACGGCCTACCTTGCTGGACAAGATAAAAGAGGCTCAACAGCTTGATACAGAAGAAAAGATGGCTATAGTAGCAAAGTTGTCAGTTGTACCTTCTGATTTCAGTTATTCAATGGATGGTACTCTGAGATTTCGAGATCGATTGTACGTTCCGAAAGACGAAGAGTTGAGGAAATTAGTTATGTCCGAGGCACATTCATCGATGTCTTCAGTGCATCCAGGTAACAATAAGATGTACCGAGATCTGAGAGTGCACTATTGGTGGCCGAATATGAAGCGTGATGTGGCCAATTATGTACAGTCTTGCCTAGTGTGCCAACAAGTGAAAGCAGAGCACCAAAGGCCAGGTGGGATGTTGCAACCACTACCGATTCCCGAGTGGAAGTGGGATCAAATTGCAATGGATTTCGTAGTGGGATTACCAAGAACAGTAAAAGGGCACGATAGTATATGGGTCGTTGTTGATAGATTGACAAAAGCGACTCATTTCTTGCCTGTAAAGATGACCTACACGATGAATCAGTTTGCAGAACTTTATGTCCGGGAGATTATTTGATTGCACGGAGTCCCTATGTCGATTGTTTCAGATCGGGATCCCAAATTTACTTCAAGATTTTGGAAAAGTTTACAAAGCGCTATGGGTACTAAATTGACTTTTAGCACGGCATTCCACCCACAGACAGACGGACAGTCTGAAAGGACGATTCAGATACTCGAGGATATGCTTAGAGCCTGTGTGTTAGAGTTTCAGTCGTCGTGGAGCCGTTATTTACCATTGATTGAATTTGCTTATAATAACAGTTATCAGTCCACGATTGGTATGGCTCCATACGAAGCGCTTTAAGGCAGAAAATGTAGGTCGCCGCTGTATTGGGATGAAGTGGGCGAAGCTAGATTGATCGGCCCTGAGATTTTACAACAATTGTCTGAGAAGGTTGCCTTAATTAGACAAAAAATGGAGACCGCACAGAGTCGCCAAAAGAGCTACGCTGATCGAAGAAGACGAGATTTGGAGTTTGCGACTGGTGACGAAGTGTTTTTAAAGGTTTCGCCATTCAAGGGTGTGGTTCGATTTGGTAAAAGAGGGAAATTAAACCCACGGTTCGTTGGACCGTTTCAGATAACCGAAAGGATTGGAGCTACGGCATATAGGCTTCAACTGCCGTTGTCTATGGAGGGCGTACATAATGTCTTCCACGTGTCGATGTTGAGGAAGTGTATACGGGATCCTACGCACGTGGTAGAACCAGTGAATCTTGAGATACAGCCAACTTTGACCTATGAAGAAAAGCCGGTACAGATTTTGGAGTCTTCAGTTAAAGTCCTGCGTAATAAGTCAATCCCTCTTGTTAAAGTATTATGGAGAAATCAAAATGTAGAGGAGGCGACGTGGGAGCGACAACAGGACATGATGGACAGATATCCAGATTTGTTCAGGTACAAAATTTTGGGGACAAAATTTTAAATAAGGAGGGTAGGATGTAACACCCAGAAATTTCATTTTAAGGATCCTGAGCTTTAAGTTTCGAATATTAAGTATTTAAGCATTTTAGAGCAATAATTCGTAGAAATATTAAATTAAGTCTACCTGACAATCGGGGGATTTCGTTAGAGCCCTAAGAATAGATAGGAATAAGGGAATTTTGGAGAAGTTAAATCAATAGACGGAATGATGATTTAAGCTAAGGAAATATCAAAGGGGCATTTAGGTAATTGTCAAAGTCAAAATTTGTATTAAAAACCAAAAGACCCTCTCTCTCTCTTCTCACTTCTCCTCTCCAGCACGCGAGTCTTCTTCTCCCTCGCGATTTCTTCCTTTCCCCATCGCCATCTCCACGATTCGATCACTCCTCCGATTTCTGGCATTTTCTCCTCCAAGTTTCTTCCCCAACTCGACTCTTAGGGTAAGCTCTACGTTTTGGTTAAGTCTATTTGTCGTTTTGGAGTGATTTCGAGTTAGGGTTTGTAAAGAAAATTAGGGGTTTTGTTAGAAATAGTTAGGGTTGTTTATTTATTACTCATTGATAATGTTTAATGTTAAATCTAAGTTGTTGGAGTAGATTAATGGAATTGGATGAAGTTTTATGTGAGATCTAGGTTGTTGGAGGTTGGTGAAACACCATTAAAGGAGTTTTAAAGTTAATGAACACTAAGTGTTCGATGAAATGCCCAAAAGAAAAGGATTAGAGTTTTTAGAAGGATTTGTCCTAGCTAGAGAAGTCGATTGTTTAGATTCGATGTTTGAAAGTCGATATTAACGATGTATTGTTGAATGCTCTAGGTAACCCAAGCTCAAAGGACGGTGCTCGGCATATTTAGGACGCCAGGTAAGTGAGCGTTAGGCTTTCCAGCCACTAAGGCCCTACGTCGTACAATGTTGATAATGTTGAACTGTTGTGAAGAAAGTGATTATAGAGGTTGGTGGAAGACGGGTAGTTAAGGAAAGGTTGACAGTTAAGTAGTGCCTTAGTTATGTGGTAGTGCTCGTGCGATAGGTCTTCCTTACGTGTAGGTTAGTGCTCATGTGATAGGTTTTCCTTACGTGTATGTCTCCACATGCATCATGTTTTAGTAAAATGCATACGAACTGTTTATGAACATGATTTTATGAAAAGTTAAATGAAAGAACGATGTATGTTTCTCACGGGTTTGACTGTATGTTTCTCACGGGACTAAATGAATGTTTCTCACGGGACTAAATGATTGTTTCTCACGGGACTAAATGATTGTTCTCACGGGACTAAATGAATGTTTCTCACGGGACTAAAGGAATGTTTTTCACGGAATATGAAAAAAGGTTTTACAAAACGAAACGAAACGAAACGGTTTTACAAATGTCATGCAAATATGTTATGTTATGTTTAGTACGCTCCTTACTAAGCATTAGGCTTAACGTAGTTATTGTATGATGTAGGTGACGAGAACGAAGGTGAGGAACCTCCTTTCGAAGATCAAGTGTAGCGGTCGATGGGTGGAGCTCGTGGCGGCGGCTTGTGTTTTGGTTAGGTTGGTGACTCACGGTTAGAAGTTTTGAGAGTCTTTTTGATGTTCAGGGATTAATGGTGAAAAGTATGAATTTTTGGTATGTTTAGATACATTTTTTTAGGGTGCTTGGTGATTGTATAGATGACGTACAGTGTTTTGAAATGTTTTGACGTTATTCTAACAGGAGGAAAATGTTAAACTTTTAAACGGAACCACGCGGTTCGTTTTTATGAAATTCGATTATGTTTAACGTAAATTGTGTTGTTTGAGCATTTGAGTAAATGTTAGGTTTAGAGAGTATTTTATGAGATATGTAAGATTTTGGGAGTAAAGGGAAAGGAGTGGTAGTGTTTTGTGCGTTGTATGTTTTGGGTTGTGTTTTTGTGTGGGTTAAGTGGATGAATGTGGTGAGCAGGGCGACGGATCGCAGAAGGAGAGGAGTTGGAACGCAGAACTCTCGGGTTTTCCAGAGAGTTTGGCGACTGTGCGCGGGTAGAGTGGCGTTCGATCGGTTTGGGAGTCGGATTTCACGTTCTAGAAACAGAACGTGACCGACCGAACGCTTGAGGTTAAGCGTTCGGGCGGCAGTGCAAGGGCGCCCGATCGCATAACATCAAGCGTTCGATCGCCCCTTAAAAAAAAAAAAAAGAGTTTAAATTTTATTATTTAATTAATAGTTTAAATGTTTTGTTTGTTTTAAGTTTTAATGATTTTCTTAATTGACCAAAAGATTTACTAAACGAATTCCGATTTCTATTTCGATTTTTACTCCGATTTAGATTTCGCTTAAGTACATTTAAAGTAAAGTTTTAAAAAAAAAAAAAAAAAAACGATTTCTCACGGGTACGGGTTGTGACATCTTTTATAGTGGTCCCCTCGGGGTGCTACACTCCAGCACTTGTTCCCGACAAGGCACTCTATCAAGACTAAGTTTTGCAATTCTTTTATCTGATTACATTTCACTCTCGCAATTCAAAACAATGCAAGAAACCTCGTATTTGCGTAATTTAAAACCATGATGCATGTTAAAGAATATGCAAACACTACCACAATGCGAAACAAACAATCATTAACCCTACCATTCCATGACGTAGGCCCGAAGGCAAAACGATGGCAAACCACTACTTACCTGATTGCTCGACACTTGATTGATCACTTCGTCCAAATAAATTACTCGCATCGTCAACCTAAGAATTTTAGAAATCAACTTAGCAATACTCTAAGAAATTTTCTGGAATTCCTAACCAAAACTAATCACAATACACAATTCACAAATTGAAATCCCTAAACCCGATTTTCCAACAAATTTGGTGTCCAACTTCAAACGGCCATAACTTATTCGTTTTTCAACGGATTTCGACGTGCCACCCCATTCCGTAAACCTCTACACGTCTACTATCCATTGAGATAATCAAATTAACAATTAAAAACCATGGCCAACTCGAAAATACAGAAACAGAACCGGTGCACTTAGTTTACAAAACTGGTTTTTTCCATAACTCACTCCAATTCTTTAAATCTCTTCTTAAAAACAACATAAACTAATCTATCTAACCTTTAAAACACTAAAGTTAGGAAGGAACTAGCTAAGGCATGAAATTTTCGGAATACTCATTAGGGTTTTCCAAACCCTAACCAAACCTTCACAAAACACCCTAAAAATACTAAAAACCAACACCTAAATGTATAAAACTCAAAACCCACTTAATTTCTTACCTTAAAACTTGAGAAACCTTGAAGGAAAAGGAGGAAGAGGGATCGGCTATGGAGGAAGAAAATGGTGTGGAAGATGAAGGAAAAAGAAAAGAAACCACAATTTAACCTATTTACTTTTTACTTTTCAAACTTACCACCAAAATCTTCTTTTTTATAAAAATAACCACAACTTTTTCTTTTTACCCTTTAAAACTTTAACCAACATGAGTTTTACCCTTAATCCACTTTTCTTTCAATCATTCCATACCATTATTTTACTTTAGTGTTTTAATCAACTAACCATGCCATAAAGGATTTCCTCATCATTTTCTTCTTCTAAAATCACTCTCTCATTCTATATATATAGCATAACCTTTAAACTCTCAAATAATTAATTCTAAGGGCTACGTACGTTAAGGAAATTTTTCGGGTGTTACAATCCACCCTCCTTACAAAAATTTTGTCCTCAAAATTTGGGTACCTAAAAAAGCTCAGATAGTGCTCTATCATATCTTGTTGCCGCCGCGCACGTCGCCTCTTCAACGTTGTGGTTACACCACAGCACCTTCACTAGTGGAATATCCTTGTTGCGCAACTTCTTTACTACATAGTCTAAAATCTCCACTGGTTTCTCCTCGTAGGATAACGTAGGCTGCACATCAATATCCTGCTGCACCACGACATGTGATGGATCTCTTAATCACTTCCTTACATTGAAACATGAAAGATATTGTGCACTCCCTCCATCGAAGCTGAAAGCTCCAACTAGTAAGTTGTCTTTCCAATTCGTTTCACGATCGGGAATGGTCCAACATACCTCGGATTTAACTTGCCCCACTTCCCAAACCTTATCACACCTTTAAATGGTGAGATCTTCAAGAAAATCTCATCTCCTACTTCAAATTCCAGCTCGCGCCTTCTTCCATCAGCATAGCTCTTCTGGAGACTCTGAGCTGTCAAAATACGTTGCCGAATAAATTTGATCTTATCTATTGTCTGCTGCACAATCTCAAGTCTAATCAGCTGACTTCTTCGACTTTGTCCCAAAAAAGCGGCGATCTACATTTTCTTCCGTATAGAGCCTCGTATGTAGCCATACAAATAGTATCCTGATAACTGTTGTTATACGAGAACTCCACTAAAGGCAAATACCTGCTCTAGGAACCTTCAAACTCCATACACAAGCTCGAAGCATATCCTCAAGAATCTGAATAGTCCGCTCAGATTGTCCGTCCGTCTGAGGATGAAATGTTGTACTGAAGTTCAATTGAGTTCTCATTGCCTTATACAAACTCTTCCAAAACTTCGATGTGAACCTCGGGTCTCTGTCTGATATAATCGAAGCAAGTACACCGTGCAGCCTCAAAATCTCCTGAATGTAGAGTTCAGCGAACTGATCTATATTAAACGTCATCTTCCACAATTCCCATACGAGCCAAGTTGTGTTTGTTGTAGATATCTATTGCACGTATTGTTTAACTAGCTCATTTGGGGTAGATACAATCTCGTTAATCTCAAAAATTGTTGTCATAAAAAATTTGTACATAAGGGGATTGCACACAGTTTCCACCAACATCGATCATGTAATACAAGATGATGAACCAAGACTAAATCTCTCTCCATGGTAAATCTTCTCCACTTAGTACAAATCCATACAACTCACATGATCTAGATAACCACAATTCCTTTCCGTGTAACTTTGAATCTCCATGAGTCAGAAGTATAAACACTAGTAGGATAAAACACCTATAATTCTCTTATAATATGGACAATTTAGTTGCACAAACCCATCAAGTCCCATGCCCTTAAACACATTTTCACTATCCAAAGTGACAAAACTCAAGAATGAAACATTTTTTGAACAAATAATGACCGAAGCTTTATATCATTCTCATAACATTCTTTGAATGCCTCTATCTTGCACAATGAAGAATAGTATTCAATTGAAGAGGGGGATGGAGAAGCTCCTCTTTGACTCACAACGATTTTGCATTTTTGGCTACTTGAGGAGCATTGTAGCCATTGAACATCTGAATCTTGAATTTGAGCAAGTTGATTTCTTAAAAAAAAATGTTGAATGCAAGAAATCTTGGCCATTTTACCAAATTGGGTTTAGGGTTTCGTAAGTTAAGATATTGAGGATTTGAAAGAAAAAAACCTAAGCTAAGTGATGGAGCTAATTTCCAATGCAAAGAAGGATGATTTCAGGAATAACAATTAAAAAGTTTTGGAGAAAACAACAATGATTGTTAGAAGATAGGGTTCAATCATGCGGTAGCTTGTTTGGGCATCCAGGCGGCTTAAAAATGCGAAGGGCAGACAACTAGGCTGTAACGGTTTGAAAAATTGTAAAACTCAATTTTAATAATATTTTGAGGACATTTTGTGGAAATGAATGTAAAATATACATTTTAATTTGTGGATTGATGAAAGTATAACGTAAGATTAAAAACTAATTTAATTGGGTTAGATTAACATTAAAAAGGATTAAAGGTTAATTAAGCTAGGTTTAATGGTAAATTTTCCAAAAAACAAAAAATTAAAAAATAAAAAGGGGGGGGGGGGGGTAGGTGGCATCATTTTGTGGCTTTTACGTGGAAAAGAATAGAGAGAGAGAGAGTGTCTGCTTTTGTTTTGTGGTTCTGCTGTGAAAGAAGACAAAACAGAGAAGGAAAAAAACCAGAGAATGAAACCGACGAAAACCCGTGAGGGAGAAGAGTTGGGTTTTTGACCTAACTCCTGAAGAGGAAGTTATTCGTCTAGGTGAGACGGTTCTTTTGGTCAAAGAATTGACGCTCAAGGTGGAGATTTTTCTAGGTCTTAGTGGAACCGACAATTTCGATAAGTGAAACTTACACTTAGATTACTTAATTTAGTTTTATTTCATGAATAGGTAAAGATAGATTAATTATGTTGGGATTGGTTTAAATTTTGGATATATATATTGATGATTTTATTGAAGTTTTTAGATAGAAGTGTTGGATAAAAAAAAATTGAAGTAATAATGGCAGGATGTTGTATGGGTGTTGAACGAACAGTAGGAATGCTTAGCAAGTGGTTGGGTGAAAATTGTATTCTTGGTGATTGAAATAGTTTAATTCTAAACATTTGATAATTTTCTTTCTTAGTGAATTGCTGAATGGAAGGTTGTAGTTAGATAGGAAGTTATGAGAAATTCAATTGCCTTAGAAGTTAATATTAGATGGTAATTGGTAACTGTTTTGTTGAAGGAGTTGTGCTTTTGGTTGTAATTGAAAATGATAAAATGCATATGGTATTGAGATGAATTACGTGATTAAGGTTTTGGTGTGAAGTCTTTGTGGAAAAATTGAATGGATAACTTCAAAAGTTTGATTTTGTTATTTTTTCTGTGTGTTTTATGAGAAATAAGGTATTTTTCTTATTTTAAAGAGAAATGTTTTTTAAAGTATTTATTTAATATTTGTGTCTCTTAGATTCAAAGAATGGCTTGAAATATTTGATTTTCGATTTGGATGTGGAATTGATTTCTTAAATTCAATTTTGATTTAGTAATTTGTATTAGAATTTTTACATATATTTGCATTGGTTTTACATAAATTTTGTTAAAAAAAAACATGCTTTGACAATAAAAAGTGTTAATACTAGTAAAATTGATTGTGCTTCTTGTTGTGCACAATATGTATAACTATAAGAGAAAAGAGTAGGGGCCTTATGCTTAGTCGTCCTCCTTGGGTTGAAAAGTCCCTAAATCTTGCGAAGGTAGCAAGCTCGGGGCAGTACAGTCCTACTGGTGAAAAGCCCGAGAAGCTGTAGGGATGTTTTATAGTTGTACATGTTGGGTTGATATTGAATTACTTTTTTAACAAATATCATTGAATATTAAATTATGCAATGGATTTTTATTGATATTGGTTATTTTAAAATGCAAGGTTTAACTGAAATTGCATTTGATGTAAATTGGTGAAATTATTTCAAAATTATCGATTTCAATAAGCATATTATTTTAATACGGAAGGTTTTTGAAAAGACGTAAAATTTACTGACTTTGAAAGAAAAAAGTCAAAGTAGTGATGGAGGGAGGAGTTGGGTCATAGATTATGGATAGAGCAGTAGATTAATTATTCTAAAAAAAAAAAAAAAAAAAAAAAAAAAAAAAAAAAAAAAAAAAAAAAAAAAAAAAAAAAAAACGTTGTGGAATGACTGACGAAGCGACAGAAGGGCCAGAAAAAGTCTGACTAGTTAAGTTGAATCCAAACTGTCCCTACACTTACAAATCATTGGCTTTCATCTGTCAACTGTTGAGGACGCAATTGTGGAGGTTTTTTTCGTGCCTAACTTCAAAGCATATTTCCCTGATTTTACTCGCAATTATTCAACGTTTTTTTTAATATTTACAGTGATTTCTATTATTATGCAATCCCATGCACTCCCCAAATGAGGAGGCTCCTACGGGTAAGCACGCATATGAGTTTGATGCTTTTTTAGCATTTTTTTTTCCTTTTTCTTATGGTTGGAGAAATAAACGAGGTTTAGCACAAAAATGAAAACTTGATGATCCACTAAATATTGCGTACACTTAATTGTCAATTGTAAGTCAATAATCAAAAGGGACACTCTCAGATGGTCACAGGCAGAGCAAAATAGTTTAGTTCCTGACAATTACGTCCACCTGCTTCGACTTTGCCAAGCTATTTGTAGCCAAGGCGATGCGATCATCCTCCGGACTAGGTAAACCCTGTCTAAACCTTTCTTCTATTTATGAGCCAGCAGAAGCATTTGCATTTGTGTTGGTCCAATGAATATGAAAGGGTCCGAGGGACTAACAAGATGCCAGCATAAGAAAGAAAAGCATACCTGTTCTCTCCAAATTAATGAACCAAACTTGTACGCGACCTCTGAGTACTACAGCACTGGATGGGACCCACGAGAGGCAGAGGGAAAAGAGGAGCACGAGGTTACATCACCATACTTTTACCATCCCGGGGAAAGCAGTGCTAGGCATCCTACGCCGATGGTGAACAACCGGGAACGAAAAGCGAAGTGACGAAAGAAAACGGACACCCCCCTTCTACTGCGGCGAAGAACGGGGTGTCTGAGAT